>VXBL01008546.1:336904-483958 GCA_013400195.1 Aramus guarauna | reverse complement strand
TTCCCCCCCCCCCCCCTTTCATATCATTCTCCTTAGGAGCTTTGAGGACTCTTTACAAAGATGAAAGACCCATAAAAAGCAAAGAAGCATCTGGCATGAATGCTCAATAATTCTCTTACCTCATCATAGCTACAGCGGACTTTCCCTTGCCATCATATTCCCAACGCTTGCCTCAGTGACAAGATTGTGCAACACAGTAACCTCTTTTCTCCCTAAAGATAACGCCTCTAATATCAGTGAGGGGATAATGAACATATTTAATAGCCCCCATTCAACCAGCTGAGCTGTTTGTGTCTCCATTAAGGCCAGTCCATTCTCCTCTCTCCTTTTCACAGCTTCCAGACAAAGTGAAAGACCTCAAGAATTCAAAGAAGGCAAAGAGAATCATGAATTCAAATGGAACAACCATTGTTTGTTTTTGCTAGCTCACACTGTTGAGCAAGGCAAATTAGATACTTTTAAATCAATACCAGGGCTTGCATTGTTCTCAGCTGAAGGAGGGCTGACACCACAAGAGTGGGACAGGGAAGGATAAATTACCACAGAATTCACAGACATGGGTGCGTTGCAGAAACTAACCTAAACCTAAAGGCAAGTATAGGATTGCAGTGAGAAATACGGGAGATGGTGGTAATAGACCATCACTGACTGCCATGCCCACGTGGCATTTGCGCAGGCAAATCCTCTTGAAGGAAGCAATTCCCATTATTTCAGCTCTGATTCAAGTTTACTGAGATATTTTCCACTGAAGGTGTGTTTCTAGTTTTCTTAAATTACTTTTTTGAAGAATGCAATTGCATTTACACTCACAAGTAGATAGAAAAGTATCCCAGAAGCATGCACTCCTTCTGCTAGTGGTTTCCTCTATCCCAAGTCCTAAGGAAAGCTTATACAGTGTGTGGACATCCCTACACCAAAGGTTCAGAGCTTCCAAGTATTCAGTGCTTAAACAACACAATTTCAGCCATCTCCTGGGCACATTTTGGCCCTACTGCATTTCTGAACTAGTCTGGGCCCCTACACAGAAATTAAAAGCAGCAACTTTTAGTCCTTCTAGGATTTTTGCAGTGCTGACTTCATTTCTAAATAACTTCAATAGGAACATTTAGAACAGCTAGTCCATAATGACCAATTTTGCTGCACTAGGTTTGCAAGTGTCTGCTTTTCACGCTTTTAACGTGTATTTTAAGTGAGTGCACTATATAGCACTACCAGCCAAGTGTTCTTGAGTAAAACAGATCAATCTGCAATGGTTCCAAGAGAAAAAAATGAATACAGAAACTGGCATTACTTAAAAGCAAAGCAACAGTAAGAGTCCAAAAAAATGTTAAGCAGCATGTTTGGTCTGAAGAAGCATTACAGTTCTTTCATTATTTTTTAAGCCATTTAACCTGCTTTATTATATTCAACTTACCTATCAATATCACTCACCCTTGTGACAATAAATTCTGTAACATACTTCTGCAAAAGCTATTTCTTTCTTCCACTGTGGTTGAGGTTGACAACCAGTGTTTAACCCTTCCCATTTTTCTAGGATTAGCATGAAAAATGACTGGTAAAACACTTTTATTATATTTTCAGAAAGTTTAATAGTTTTTTCTAATCTAAGCTTGCTGAAGTGCCTTCCTTGCCTCCCCAGATATCGCCAATATTTATTTAGCACAGCACCTATATTCAAGTGACATATTTGACCAACTGAATGGGGAGAAGTGAAGCAGCTGCATAGACAACATCACCTGCCAGTACAGTGTCCACTGATGCTAGACCTCTGCGGAAGTACTAAAGCAAGACAAACTAAGGGTAAAAACCTGCTTATTCTGCAGTATTTGTGGGCTTCAATCAGGAACTAAATAAAAACTGAATCCCCTTGCTTATGCAATTAAACCAGACCAACGTGTATGATGCACCCCTTCTTCCTCACTGTGCACCATCCTTCACAGTGTGCTTAAATAGGGTTTGAGGTTTTTGGGGGTTTTTTAACATAATGAACATTGGAGAAGGAGCTTCTTTGTATGCATGGTAGACAAAAGCTGTTACATTCTGAAAGAGGAAAATGAATAAGTGAAGTAAGTGCAAACAGATGTCACTAATTTATTACAACATGTTTTGCTCTCTGACTTACCACGTACCTCTCAGTTTCCTCAGTCACCAGCGTATGGGAAGTACATCCTAGAATGTATTTCTACATTATTGGCTCATCCCAAAGTTTCCATAATAGCAACAAACTGGTAAATTTCATGTAATAACCACACAGAAACTTCACATAAAATTTGCCTTTTATTTTTTTCTCCAGAAAAAAACCCTATCATTTTTACTAAATGGATACTAAAAAAATGAAGTCAATATTTTCACAAGTGTTTTCTTCGGTATTATGTGTAACCGAAAAACACATAATATATGGCTTCCTTTATGGCAAGTATATAAATTATGCTCTCAAGATTATACAAAGTGCCCCCTCTATGGGACTTCTTACACAGCTGCGCAGTCAGGACAGTAATTTTGCTTTGCAGAACAAAAGTTTCAGACTTACTGCACTGTTTTATTCATCAGGCTTTGACTCCTCCTCACTTTCTGCAACGCAGGGTATTACCAGAGAAGTTCAGTCACAAGAAAAATTAAACTCTTGAACATATGTGATAAAATAATTGCAAACTGTATTGTAGGGTAACATACTGGTCCCTTTGTTGGGCATTATCTGGAAAAGCCCATGTTACACTTGAGAAGTACGTGCAGGAGTACAATAGCTACAGACTGTCCCACAACCAGTCTTCTCACATTTCAGGAAACCAACACACAGCACAACATCTATCCAGATTAATGAAAGTGTACAGTCACCACGCATTCTCCTGACCATCAATCTCTCTCTTGCGGACAATTAAAATGATATCACATAAAAATGGATATAAAGCAGCCTAAGAAAGTTCAGGTTACATGGGTCAGGTACGCAGCTTGCCAGCCCTCCTGCCTTCAGAGAGCTTGCCACAAACCGCCGCTGCTCCGCTAAGCGAGAACCAGGGGCGGAGGACGGCTGTGTGCCATCGCAGCCTGCCCCGGCCGATCAAGTAGCCCCTCCAGCAAGAGCCGGGAAGGGTGGGAAGGAGACGGAGAAGGAAAAGAAAGGAAGAGGAAAAGAAGAAAGGAACAAAAAAAGCACACACAAAAAGGGAAATCCACGTTTCTGTATTTCTCTAAAACAAAGAATGCGAGAACGCAGATGTAGTTCAGCTCAAACGACTCCGCCCTGTGAAGCTTGTGTGTTTACTTCTCCCAGCTCGGCTTGCCCGGCTGCTCTCCGGCCCCGCAGCCTGCCTTCAGCCCCATCCCGAGCGCTCCTTTTGCCGCAGACTCGCCGGTCGCCCCAGCCCCGCCGTGCTGAGCCCGAGCGCCCCGCAGTACTTGGCGTTTCCCCGTTCCTCCCGCTCCGCGCCCGCAGCCAGCGCCGCAAAGCCCCGGCTTTAAACGCCTCCCTCTGCCTCCCGGTCAGAAGCCAAAGCGCGAACCTCGCGGCCCCCTTTCTCGGTATATAAAAGTCTCGTTACTCTTGTACTCCCACTGCCTACCTAAATCACATAATAAGCATACTGCATACAAAGAGGAGGGATNTTTTTTTTTTTAGGAGGGAGAGAGAGAAACTCACCACCGTCATATTCTTCCTCTTCTTGTGCTTTTATGGTTACAAATCGCCCTAATAAAGCGGCAAGGATGAAAAAAGTTCTCATTTGTACCCAGATTGCCATCATGCCTAGATATTAGGCATGTATCCTCCTGGGCAGCAAAAAGTGCAGAAACGTAAGGTTATTTTAGCACCATGAAGCCAGCTGGGGAGTCTTTCTGCCTTTCAGCATCAGTTCCAGGGCGAAATCTGCAAGCCCTTTTTTTCAGCACCAGCTCCAGTGCAGTCTGCAAACACTCCTTTCAGGGGATGCAGCTTTAAATAGGAAGAATGCTGTCTCCACTTCTCTTCCTGCCCCTTTTCAGCTCGTTCAGGCTCCTCATCATCCACTCCCTGCCAAGCAACGGTCTGATTGATGGTAAATAACCGAATCAGAGCTGGCTTCACTCTTCCTTGAACTTTTCTCTTTACGAGTACACTTGCAGGATATTTTCCTGCTGCTGTGCAGTGCATGTGCTGTCTCAGGACCATTAATTAAGAAAGCAAAGCATAGTTCCGTAAGAAGCTGTCGGGAAGAGAAAGCTCTGCTCTGAACACACCCAGCCCATGCTCCCTGGGAACGGAGGGTATAGCCCCATTTGGAGCCGATTCCCTTATTAGGAACTTGATCCCTTCCAGCTTGCTGAGAGGAGGATTTCCTCCTCTTCCTTGATAACTGCTCCCTGCCTTGCTGCAGCTGCATCAGCAAACACAACTCCAGTCCCTTGCGAGGGGCCACAGAGCTACCAAGGCAGCTTGTTTCAGGAACCTGGAAATAGCCACATTTTCCCTCCGAAGGGGGTCTGGATAATCTTTCCTCAAATGCTTAGTGTGCTCTGTATTTACTACCCTACCAGTTGGGAAGACTACTGCAAATCTCCAGAAGATGTTCCACATGTTGAACACCAGAATGATGATGCAAACTATCCAATTATCTGCTTTTCTCCAAGGCTCCCTACCCTGGTTTCCCGACAACTGGGAACCTACCTAAGCCCCAGCCGAGTATTTAGCCCTTACAATGTGCCTTAATTAACATTCTATCATGGACAGTAAGGAAATCTCTCTTTCGTGGATCACTTGCAACTGGGAGTAGGATGCTAGATTTTCTTTCTCCCCACAGTGTTTATGGTCTGCAGAGCTCCATCACTAATCTCCTCAATTTGCTAAGAATTGGGGTCACCTGTATCTACTGCAGGGAAAATGCAGATCCATCTGTTGGAAGGTTTTCTATGTTCAGCCATTTCAGCTTGAGAACAATTCCATTTGAAGTAGATGCAGTGAGGAGTAAACCTCTTCACCTGGATTCATGCAGGTTGGCAACACTCTGGTTAACACAGCAGGACTTAGCACTTCTCAGTGGTGCAGAATCCTAAAGCTCGTGAAGTTTTCTTCTGTCTTTTCAAAGAGCAGCGTGCCCAGAAGAGGAAAGGTAACCCAGAAAATGGTATAGCACTGCAATGCTACATCAAACCTACTCTAGTAGCAATCCCAAAGATTAACATAAAAATATGCTGAAAGAGAACAAAATCAAATTTCCCTGCCTTCCTGCACCAAGAAGCCTTGACACAGCAGTCAAACCCATACAGGGTTTCACTGAAAGAACATAGGATCCCTCAGTCACTATTGCTCAAGTGGTAACTATGAGAAAGAATAGAAATATTGAAGCTGTGTAAGCCACTGCAATTTTATTTTGAAAAGCAATCATAATCAGTCGTAAGTTTCAGTTGAGAAACTCAGAACTGGAAAAACAAAAGTTAAAGTCTGTTTTGACAGATTCACAAGTACTTGCCCTGATTTACTGGTCTCAAAAGTCCTATCTTTTAGATATCTTCTATCTTTAGAACCCCAGGAAACCTGATGTTCCATGATGCTGGCTAGAAATATCAGGTGCTTTGGATTACATACCTAGTTTAGAACCAGATCTGACTTTTGCCATTTGCCCTGTTCTATATGCACATTAGTTATGAGAGAGTGGAAACAAGAAAGCTTACAGCCATAACTCTGCACACTGCCGTTGCTAAATCATCATGTGAAATTACACAATGCAAAATTCACTATATACATTAGAAAATAATCACACTACACTAGGTTTCCCAGTTGGGAGGTGAACTGTCACTTCCAATATTAAGTACAGAAATATTAATAATTTAAGAGAAGAAAGGCTAAGAATATGGACACTGTTTTGAAAAGTCTCCTGCGCATTGATAAAAAACCATTACAACAGATATGTAGGTGTTTCTGAAAAATATGCTACTAACTGGAGGGGATTTATGTGAAATTTCTTAAAATAAAGCTGACAAGTGCTCAGAGAGCTCACAGCTGAAAGGCCTCTATGCAGCCTGGGGAAAGCTACAATGAAACCACAGGGAATTCAGACTGTACCCTAGCCAGAATCACAGAAACAGCCACACTGGCAAAACTCGCCTTCAGAGTTGCTAACTTTGTTCCCAAAATTAGAAACCAAGTGTTGCTGCTTATTTCCCAAAGTCTTAAGTCTGCAACAGGTTGGTAAATTCCTAGTCTATCTGCAGCAAGAATGAGCCTTACAATCATTATCTCTTATAGCTTCTGAGACAAACACCTGAGCAAGAACAGTATGGAATTATGGTGACTTTTTGTCCCCTCTGATAGCTCATTGAGGGGAAAAAAAAAAAATAAAAAAAAAAATCAGAGAACCTTTTACTATTTTCAATTTAACTTTTTCTCTGAGGAGTCAGAGATTTTTTCAAAGGTACCTTCTGCCATTTCAAGTCTAGTGTCTCCTTTGGAGAGATTCCTACAGCAAGATCTAAAAGCTGCCCTTCAAATCTATTTCTGCCTTGGTCTCACCAACAAATTATACCACATAACTGAAACAGATGAACAAAAGAGAACAGAAAACAATGTAAATTGCTTAGCAAATCAATCTCCTTAATGCTTCCTTATAAACACTTCCATTATGGATGTGCATTTAAAGAGGTTTTCAGTTTTATTACAAGCATTATAGCTAGTCATTAAATCTATCATCTTTCATTTAAACAAATTCACTTCTGGGCCTAGGTTATCTGATAGCATCACGTTGGATATGAGAAAGAGAAATTCTTTAGTTAGCACCACTGTAAACAGAGTCAGACTAAGCAATTAAGAGTGGGCAGATAAGTAATTCCAAGTATGCTCAGTGTCACCTCCCCCCTCCTCCTCCTCTCAATAGGCAGAGAAACCAACATTGCATAGAATAATGCTGGATATTTATGCAGCAACTTCTCTCCAACCGTTTTTCACTTTTTCCATAGTTTTTAGGATTCTGTAAGAACAGAGGAATGTGGAATTTAGCAAACTAGCCTAAGGTCATACATTCAGTAGAACTAAAGCCAGATACAGACTTTTTGGAGCTCATTTCTCTTCTGTGCCAAGGAAAACTTATATAAGATGAAAATTCCTTGGGAGGAGAATCCAGGGCCCCGACTCCTGAAACCGATTCCACTCCATCTACTCATTGTTATACATTAAGCTTACAGTATGTAACAAACTCAAATTCAGAGCCACTGCAGGAGTGGTAGGACTGAATACTCTCCTCTTTCTCTGGTCCATCTCAGTAGAGTAATAGATCTGGAAACGCAGGACACAAACCCAGTCACTTTCTACCAGAAGGAGATTCTTTGAAATTAGGATGGTCTCAGCTACCAATTTGTGCCTGATTTCTGACTCCCAGGATATGAAAAAGTGATGTGACATGATTAAAAGATCACTTTCTAATGCTTCATGCTTCACACTAGAGCAACCAGATGCTTTCGAGTTTGAAGGATCTTTAGATCAAATGAAGGGAAGCTACAAAACAAGAGTAAAATCTTCACAAAAGCAGCTGTATGTGCTCCTTCATGATAAAGTCTTCATGAAACAACAGCTGGCCCCAAAGCTAGGACACTGCTAGAAATATCAAGATACAGTACTCTGAAAAAGATATAAACTAAATACTCCCTAATATCCAGTCTATTGATATACATTCCTTTGTTTTACACAATAAGTAGGGACTATATATTATGTGACCTAAAATTCACATGTGAAGTCCACAGTTACTCAAAATTCAAAAAGCATTTTGAGTGACAGGTGAAGCTAAGGAATACTATTAGATAATTGTGAGGACTCAGAAATATATTAAAATACAATTCATAGGCTTATCCCTTTCAAAATATTCAAGTTGGGCCAGAAAAAAACCACCAAGATTATTAGCTTAGGATCCTTCAGAGCATGCATACATATGAGTAATTAAAATTCCAACATCCATAAGGGTCGCTCTTCAATAGAGTTTAATGACCTCTCACACTGTTACAGGCAATGTGACAGTGTTCCTGGTTTAAATTAATTTGTACCAAGCTTACAAAAATGCTTTCATATAAATAACAAAACTATCTGCTACAAATAAGATGCTGGAACAGTCTTTTTAGTAGCAACAGGAAATCAGTGGAATCATGGAATCTGGTAAGAAGCTCTATTTGAATTCAAAAATGAGAAAATTTTCAAAAGCAGCGTGGTTTCACCAAAGTGAGCATAAGTCAATGTGAGAGTTGCTATCAAATTTTACGTAGGCAGTTAAATCTGTGGTAAGTGCTGTTTGAAATTTCCACCTTGTATAAGTTCTTCAGACATTTAGCTTAAAAAAAAAAAAAGGGCAAACTGACATACCACATTTTTAACTCACAAGAATATAGTCCACGTAAAATGTTTTACTCATATTTCTTAGTATCAACCATTAAAATGAACACGACTGAAATAATATATGAGAGAAAAATAGTTCTTTTCCTTTGAAATGTGTTCACTTTGTACTTTTAAGACCCTTTACTGCATAAGGAATCAGTTTTCTTGTTTTATACAGGTCTTTCACATAGTAAAAGAACAGAAAGTTCCGTTATTTACAATAAGAAAATGTAATAGGAAACTACAGAAATTGGCAAGAATATAAACAGAGGAATACGATACTACTTTTAAATCGGATCTTTAAATGGACTAGATTCTAAACTGTATCACTTAAGATCTCTGATTTTCCTTCTGAGAAATCCACCAAAAAGCCTAGTATCAGCTAGAAATGTAAATAATATTATATCATTAACATTACTGCCTATTCGCAGGAGAATTTTCCCATCAATTTTTTGGTAGGAAGGTTTAATAAATGAATTTAAGTCCTTATGGAGAAGAGGAAGGAAATATATCTTTCTTGGTTACATTCAAACTTCATAATGCTGTTTTGGTTAGTTTTAATTTGGGGAAGTAGAATGATACTTTGCTTTAAAACTGCAAGTGTGGGGTCTTGGATTATGTCAATCATCATAAATCTGCTTTTGCTATAGGCAAGTCCAAACCCAATAAGCTCAGTAAGGTTATTAGCACTGGCAGCCTTTTCTTCAGAATGCCTCAATTAAATTAAACTCAACATTAGTCTAAGCAAAAAAAATCAAGAATAATTACGAAAAGTCTTGCATGAAGTCCTTCTGCAAGTTATACTTATTCTTTACCTAGAACAGGAAAACCAGCATCATTATTTCATTGTTTATTACAAATGCATTGTCAAGCTAGTTTTCGTCCACCTAAGAACTTAAACTGATTAAGTGAAAACACAAAAGGGTCACAGCAAGCTACTCATTTAAATGGCAAGGGCAAATGCTAATCTGTAATTTAAACAGGCCCTAACTGATGACAGGCTCCCACTCCCCCCCCCCCCCCCCCCCCTAACACTTTTTTTTTTTTCTTGTCCATCNNNNCCCGTATTAAATTCATTTTTCCTTGGGACCCTAAGATAGCTTACTTTGTACTGTTTTATTGACTGAAGATCCATGCAGAAGTAGAGTTAAAATCCTATCCAACAAGCAGATTCACATCTCCAATCTTTTTTCTGGCCCAGGAAATCAGTCAAATCAATGGGACTCTAAACAGAATTTGGCTGAAATTTCATTTTCAACTCTCTTCTCTTTTAGGAATAGGTTTGTTATAAGCTGTTTGAGGCTCACTGCTACTTCACCACCACCTCAAAGCTTTATCCACAGTTTTAAAAGAATACTGCAGTGTTTGTTTTATACTCACTTCAGTGGCATGCCTTTATTTAAAAATCTGCATCTAAAACTCTATGTAGAACTATTTGGTCTTATTGTCACAGGTATCAGACCACTGGATTGTGCTTCAATCTTGTGCAGCCCCAAGCACAAAATGAGCCCTTTGGTAACTTGCCATCATGTCCTGGTATAACATATCAAGTCTTTAAGAAACAAAATACCGTATCCATCATGTAGAGTTTAAATTGTGTTAACTAAGGGCACAATTAAAATCTTATGTATTTATTTTATCCATTGTTATTGGAGGGTTTTTATCTGTTGCTGTTATTTAAATGGATGTAATTACTGCAGGTTTCACATATTCAAAATGCTACAGAATTTATTCTCACAAAATGTAAGGACCATTAATAACCCCACGGAAGAGACAGGAAGATGATGTGGAGATCAATTAAACCCTTAGTGCCCATACCCTTATCACAAGGTCCATGTAGATGGAACCCTATATTCACTAGTATTTATTTGCAAGCTAAGGACCTAAGAGTATCCATCTTCAACTACCAGAAGCAAAGCAGCCATATTATCACTAATGTTGCCTGGACCTATGTTCAGTTCTCCTGATTGTATAATTGTTTCAGTCTGGGTAAGAAAAGAGCACATGGTTTCCATTTTTGGTCTCGTGGACTAACACAACATCAGTTGCAAATAAGACTGCATAATATTTGACCAAAGCATTGTAAATACACTTGCCAGTCATTTTCTTTTCCCCATCTTTTTTTTTTTTTAAAAAAAAGCATTAGTCTTCAGCCTTATAGTTAATTCTGTGGAATATCCAAAGCCAGAGTGATTTACTTGAGACAGGCCTGAGGAATAGAGCATTTAAGTCTGTAGCAAAATTCTTACCAACCATAACATGAGTAAGAAGTTCAGGATACAGTCTTACATACCACATTGCTCCAACATTACATCTTATTGCCTAGCAAAATAAAAATGCTGAAAACACCTGTACACACTATGTACCAATTAACAGAGTTGGCCTACAGATTTGAAATGAGAATGGCTAAAGCAGCAGCAGCACTCCAAGAGGGACTTTAGAATCACCAGTCTACTCACAGTATATGTATGTTAAAATTAATCTTAGAGGAAAAAATATATATAATTTTCCAAGGAAAGCTAGTTACTGATCAAGTTCTACAGACTAAGTTGCCAAATAAGATAAATCCCAAGGAAACTAAGCATACTGGAATTTGTCTATTAGCTTAAACATGAGACGTTTTCAGCAGTTGCTCTCGGCCTCAGCCTGCTGGCTGCCAGGGAGCTATGAGGGAACCACCCTGGGTGGTCTGCAGAAGGGAGTATCTTGAGCAGATGAGGCACTGTGCAAGCCAAAAGCGGAGATGGGTCCAAGGAGAATTTCCCTTCTCAGGAGGGAAACACTGACGGGCCACTGAACTAAAGAACATTTTTTCCCCCTACAAAACCATATTCATTACTACCTGTCAAACAAAGTGCCTGTGACTTTACACACACTATAAAGTAGGACTGAAGGGATCCATTTACATAGAATATTGTTTCCCATGTTAAAAAAAAAAAAAATCTTAGCAGAGGTTTAGTGAATGTTTGATATAATGTCATACATTAAATTTACATTTGCCAGAAAATATCTATTTTTAATCATACTAGTTTTGTCCTGAATAGTCAAAGAGCATTTGATTTTACTTACCCTCTAAAATTGGGAAAGGCCTCAGCTCCATTGACAAAAGGAACTTAACTTGCTCAGGGCAAGAGATTACTGGAATTGCTCGGCATTTTGTAAGGTAATCTTCTCAAAATACATTCTTTAATATCTTTAATTAATATTTTGTAAGAACAAGAAAGAAGAAACAGATTTAATAATTTTGGGGCAGCTATCCTCAACACCATATCAAAGCAGTAGACGCCATGGTGAAACATCAGCCTGTTGAAGTTAGCTGCAATAGTCCAGCTACTGAATTCATGTTTTCCCTTGGGATGGATGTTTCTACCCCTTTCTAACAATCTTTTCACCACACTCTTTGATTAACTAAGAAAGTTAATACATAAACAGGCATCCCTTGGAGCCCTGAGCTTAACACACCCTTCTGACAAGTGCTAGTGGCAGCAGCAGTAGTAGTCCCATCCAATTTGTTTTTCTGAAATAAATGGTTCAAACCCTCAGCACAAGCACACATTCATACCACCTCAGTGCCCCTGATCATCTTCTGCTATACCAGTCTGTTCCTCTTGAGCACTCAGAAGAATGAGAATGTAGAATCGTGTAATTTTTTTGGGGTGAGGAACAAAAGCAGACCAGTAAATAAGAGAAAATATACATACACCCCATCAGTATATCAGCAGCCCTAGCAAGCCAAGTCATGGCTACTTCAGCTACTTGTAGGCCTTTCTCTTCCATGTGCATCTGGATTTCTTTTGTATGAAGTGTGGTCTTTCTCCGCACACCCAAAATCTGGAGCAGTTCCCTTGCACCAGACCAGTTCCACAGGGCCAGAATGACAAATGATGATGGGCAGCTTGCACTTGCCCCATAAGATGTCTAAGAAAAACTTAGATAAACACTTGTCAGAAGTAATGTGGATAGGGTTTATCCTACTTTAAAGGACAGGAATAGTCTAGATGACCTTTTTAGATTCTTTCCAGCCTTATTTTTCTTCCAGCAGGAAGATGTGATTTTATATACTGACCACATTCTCTCTCAGGAGTGAGTCCTCTTCTGGAAAATAGTATTTGTTTCTATCGGACAATAAGGTCTGATAAATGGCAAACCAGGGAATGAATAAAACCATATTTAAAAGCATTAAAAAAAAAAAAGAAAGAGAAAAACTTCTCATTTTTAGTATTTTCCATGCTGACATGAACATTCAATTTCTCTTTCTTGGAAGCAGCAAGGAAAAAACTGTGTCAACATTAATCAAATTGTGGATGATTAGCAGAAAAAAGGGGAAGAGCAACAACAGCAGAAAGAAGTAATAGAGAAAAAGGGGCAAGAAAGGAATCAACATTTATGTAAGTCAAGGATATGAGACTTGAATTTATGCATCACACTCATGCAAAGATAAAAAAAAGAAAAAAAAATCTGAGAGCTATAACTCTAATATTGTGGGTGTTGCTCTCACTATTAGAACTATAAGCCCAGGACAACATTTGATAAATGTCAGTACAGTTGCCTGGTTACTTATGCTAGATTCAAATACAGAATGCAAACCAGATTTATTGAGAAAGGTTCATTCTGCCTCCTTTACTTTTCCATTTCCTTTCCATGCTGTCTTCTTTCCAACATTTTATAGCTTTTATGAGCTTTACTGCACTATGATTTGAATACATGTGTGGAGCACATTTCCCACTGCCTTTAAAGATTGAAGTGCTAATTGAAAACGTAGTTTACTCAGAAGCAATCCTACATTTAATTTTTGCTATGAAAAAACATGTTAACTGAGCCTTTTTGAAAATTTTATTTCAGAACTCTTCACGAGGTGAGCTTATTTTCAAAGCTACGGCCCATCAGCAAGTAGATTTTCATCTGGTTAACGGGCTGAAACAGATTATTTGGGGGAATACCTACCCTCCATATTCACTGGCCTGCTTTATTTTGACTCAAGTGATTGCTTCTGTGATGTATTTCAGGAAAGCAGACTCTTACCATTTTTAAAGAATGGTAGCTTAGATGAGCCTGAGATGTTGTATAAAATAGTTATTAATGCTTAACAATTGTTTTACATTTCCTCAGTAGCATAATATAGTTGTTTCTCAAAGATCCCTATACTCTAAAATTCCCATGGTAGGTAAAAAAAAAACCAACAAAACAACAAACTTATAAACAGTCCCCTTATATCTCCTGTTGATTATGTCATTTCTGACAGGAGCTAAAATATGTAAACTTCATGGTATTGCAGCACATGAACACGACCTTACCTTGTAACCCTTGATTCAGCAATGGGTTGGTTTAAAACATAGTCAGAGGTAAGTAATAGCCACAGTGGGTGACTGGGCTTCTCTTTTGCCCCCTCAGCTAACAACTTTAATATCTGGGATTGATTTAGAGATCTTGTTAGAAAGGAAGGGTTTGCATAAAGGATTTATATTCAAGTACTTTTAAAGAAGTACCATGCCATATCACACATGCTCTCCTTCAAATCTCCCAAGACATTCACTTGCATCCACATTAGCTCAGCACACAAATCAAGTCTAAACACCGCAACGTAGAGCAAAGCCCACAGATGTATCAAAAAAGCCCCAGCCAAAACATAGGCAAGATCTCTTTCACTGCACCTATTTCCATCACCTAACATGTTTTCCCTGTGGATCCCCTGATCAAACCTCCAGGCACATGGAAAGATACACCTCAGCACTGTGTCCCACAGCGAACTGGTGAGCAGAGCCTATCCACCTGAGCCTCCTGCAGCTCAGCAAGCATACAGTCCTGGAGGTACTGGCTGCTCCCCAAATGTGCAATAGAAATTCCTGTTTTTAACACTTTCTGTGCACACTTTATTCCATGAATATTGAAACTTTATAGTTTCAGTTGTCACATATATTCAAACTTTATTGGACTAAGCTTTATTCACTTAATCCAAGCACATCCACAAAAACTAAGTATAGGTACGAGTTAATTGCAACTTATGTTTCTTGTTCACGCTTGTTGATTAGAGACATCTCATATTGTCTTATTTTGATTACTAACAAATCTTTCAAGTTACTTTCAAAAGGATTATTTGGCTTTGTTTATTTAATGTGACCTCACATGATATGGTCTCTTAAATACATTCCCAATCATATATTTCTTAAGAGGCCTAAATAGAAAGTACTTGACATTCCACAGATTTTAGGATACCAGGAAAGAAATGTTTGGTTATAATTGACTATTTCTATGCTTGTAGAAAACACAGATGAAAATGCTGTTTCAACTTCTTCTATATACTTCCAACATTCAACACTGCAATTACTCATCTACGAAGAGCGAAGTTTAATTTGCATGAATGATACTTTCAAGCAGGATGGCACAGATGCTTTTGCTTAGTGTTAATAAAATCTTATCTTTTGCAACCGGAATACAAGTTTTAAATATCTATTATTATTATTTCATATACACTTACAAAACTAGCAATAGAAAGATGTCGCAATTCATATTACACTTCTGAGTGAAGGTAGAAGAATTTTCCAGATTTTTCATCTGCTGCTTGCAAGTATTTTTAGAATAAGAGACTAAGAGAGTGGCATGAAATCCTAGACCTATTCTACTGAGAATAAAGGAAAACTTTTAATATAAAATCTTGACCTCATTTATTTGCATTCAAGAAGCCCATGACAATGTCCCTCTGAAGAGAAGACAAACACATTTCAGAGGTAAAGTCCTATCACAAACTAGACATTAATCCCAGCCTTATCTTGTAACACTCTCTTAGGAATAATTGTCAAAACTGTCACAAGCCCCACTGAAGTCAGCAGGGCTCCATCCAGATGTTGACTCAAGGATGTGGCAAAGTCTTTAAAAGTCACCAGCATTTAGTCAAATATTCCTTGGGCTTGGATGTTCTCCAGGCCTTGCTTAGTTTGCTTAATATATCTTCTCTTTTTTTTTTTTTTTTAGCCTATTCGAAATCTTAGATTCAGGCTTATACACAGACTTTTCTGAATAATCTTCTAAGAGTACTCTAATATATAGAAAATAGAAAGAAGGAAAGGGGAAGTAAAAAAAAAATTACTCCTAGGTCTCCTCAGTACCATAGACTTTTAAGAACACTATTTATACCCTTGCAAGAGAATTTTTAGGCTCCTAAAAAATCGCTTCTCTCAAACTGTGCAATAAAGTAATTTCCAATGTGGGTGGGACCTACAAATCACAGAGGGCTTATTGCACTGCAGCTTCAGTACCAGCACTACAAGAAAGTCTGCCCACTGACCTGCTAGAGTATGTCTTTGAAAAGGACTGCCACCATGGTCAAAGGCAAAACGTGTGTGTGTCAACAGTGAAGTAAAGAAATACAGACTCTGTGGACAAAAAAGAAAGCAGATGGAGCCTTTACATTCTCCATAACCACAGACTGAGGTTATGAGACCACAATACACTGTTACAGGATCATAGAATAGTTTAGGTTGGAAAAGACCTTTAAGATCATCAAGACCAACCATTAACCTAGCACTGCCAAGTCCACCACTAAACCATGTCCCTAAGCACCGCATCTACACGTTGTTACAATAGCCTTGTAATGGCTATTGGAATGTTTCCTGCTAAGCCTAAACTAAAAGGATTTTAAATGCCACCATCTTACACATAGGCTAGGAAAGACCATCAGAAGACCAAGCTGAACACACATATAGACTACAGGAAGTACTTAGGGTGGTACACAGACAAATAATTTCTTTGGCAGAGAACAAGTCTGTATAAACAGGAACACAGCTGAATCCTGCACTTTTTACAGGATCTAAAGCACCTGAATTAAAAATAACCCAACAAAACCACTACTTCAAGTTATTCTACATAGGAAAGAAAAGAACAGATACATGATTTAGAACGATCCCTTTATTTTCATGAAGCTGGATCATTTCCAACATTTTCACTAGCATACTCCTTCAGTTCTTATTGTAATGTTTTTGAAACTCTAGATATTATGTGCTGTACCCAAAGGACTATTAGTTTCTACAAGAGCGGATGTTTCAGTAAAATCCCTCAGTCCATCTAAAGACTGCAATTGTTTATCTCCAAGCCAGCACTAAGTGCCCTTTCTGAACGCAGGGGTCAGCAAATGTCCGAAAAGCCAAAGACAAATGCTGTTTTTCTAATGACAGTCAGACATGATTCAGACAAACTGCAGAAACAATTATTCTAAGTGCTATTGAAACTTAAGTCTCTGATAATTACCAGCCTTCACAGAAATCATCCTCCACTATCTAGAAGAAGGATATCCCAAAAATAGTTCAGTCTTTTGTTAACTCACATGTATGCAGGGGCTATGGGAAGGCTTCAAACCTGTACTTTGGCTTGTGTGTAATATTCCTCCCTAAACATACAGGTGCCCAATATTCATCTTGGCAGGGGAGCTCTCAAAGTTTTTTCCTATTTTTATTTGACAATGAATTCATCCATATTTACTGAGGACAGACATAACTAGAGTTTATTTTTCTTCTGCTTCATTAACAAACTTTCATGATCTACTCCAGGCATATTAAACTTGGTACTTCTGCAACGTATCTCTGTTGGTCCAGGAATTCTCAAAGTTAAGCTCTTTCCCCCAATGCTTAAAGGAAAATTCAAGCCTAAGGCACTTCAGTAATTTGTCATTTAGCAATCTAGCTCAAAGAAAACTTTTTCATATCCTTGGAGTACTGTTGCAGTACCCCTCTAAAAGCAAACATACTTTTAAAGTAAGAGCTAGCAAAGGATTCACATAAACCTTACTTTTTCACATTTAAATTGATGAATGCAAAACTTCTGTGAAATATGATGGCATTATAATGATACATATACGTAGGAACTCAAGGACTTGTTTGTGCAAATCACATAAAATCAGTGCAATTCTTCATCTGTGCAATCTTCGGTTCCCATTGTGAAAATGGGGACAAATTTAAATAGTTAACCTGAGATCCATATTTTTGCAAGAAAAACAACTGTGTCAGGCTTGGAAAAATCAGTCACTAGGTGTTCAAAGAAAAACTGTAAAATATTTTGAAATCCCAAGGTCATCAATGCACCTGTGTAAGTCTCATTAAACTTAATAGACATTACACACATTTGTTGAGGGCGAAACACACTCTTACAGCTGCAGCTCTTCTTGAATGACTGTTCATTTTCATGGCTTTTTATGACTGTAGGTCAGATTACATTTTAAAATGGCAAAAATGGTAATATGTTTCAGTAGACTAATCATCTTTTTTTGGCTTTGGGCTTGTGTGAGCTTGAGGCTTAGCTCTGCTTATGAGATACGGAGCTGCAAACAGCCATGGCTCACAACATTGCAGCTCTTCCAGTTGCCTATATGCTGGCAGGGGGACAGAGAGGGACTAAGGCTCGTAGGGTAACGTGCCAGTTTTAAGGAGGATGTGTCTAAGTGGCTCAGCCTTTTGCTCTGAGCTTTGCCACTTGCTCAGAAAGAGGAGTCCTGGGCATGAGCATAGCTGCTCTCCTGTCTGCACCTTGTGATGAAATCCAGGGAGGGCTCCTGCAGCAGCATAAGGGGTAGGACACAACCGATCCCTTGTTTAGCAGATGTTCCTTAGGACTAATTTTTACCTCTTGCTAGGGTTTCAAATGCATCACTTCAGATTGGTATGAAAGCTGTTAGGGCTTTCACAGCAAGTCAGGGCTAGGACAAGACCTAGCAAAGAATGAGTGGAACCATGACCTGGGAATGGCTCACAGGCTGATCTCGGACACAGCACTATGTCACTCTCACAAGGTTAAGGAGTGAACTACCAAGGAATCAATAGTCCATCTCCTGCTGGTCCACCTTGCTCTACTGCCCTGCCTGATTGCACATGATACATTACATATTCAGCCATAATATTTCTGTTCACATTCCTTTACCACCTGCCCCATCCCACAGTATTTGAACATTCGCCCAAAGCCAGCTAATCATTATTTTGTAAAGGAAATAGTGCTGAATGTGTGGTATTGCTTTTTTATACCATTTGTTAACAATATTGTAAAAATACTTAATATAATCCCAGGTTGCATTAAGTCATGTCTAAATTTTCTGTCACAGTGTTGACAGAGATAATTATTTCTGTGAATGAGATATGTGTTCAATTTTATGAATTGGGCAGCTGACAGGATCTGCAGGGTTATGAGAGTATACAGACAGCTTAGTGACTTTAATGAACAGCAATTAACATTTGTCTTTTCTCTAGTAAGCAATGTTGTATCATGCAGTAATATTTTGAAAGTCATTACTTGAATAGGAAATTCAGTTTCAGAACTTTGTGCTAATTAGTTATTTTTACAAATATATAAATTGAATCCCAAGACATTTTGTGTAGCAACATGAGATGCAAGCAAGGAGACGGTGTGCATCCACAAAGTACCTGCAGTCCGTATTTGCCATAGACATACCTTGTTTTCCACTGCATACCTCCCTTTTATCCTCTACTCTCCACCCAGTCCTTTCCAGCTTTATCAGTATTCTGGCTCCCAGCAATGGTGGCAGCTAAAAGAGAGGCAGAAACGTGTCCTGATTTCTGGGTAGGCAAGCACTAAAGAGTACTGCAGTTGCCAAAGGAGGCTGTGGCACAGAAACACAACTTCCTGACTTTGCGAGGGGGGATTCCTAAACTGTGGTTTTTATTTCTACAACTAGTGCTGTACAAATTACTTCAACTTGTATTCCATGCCAGATGAGGATGCATGGTGAAAGACCAGGGAAAGAGCAGGACATGGGTTAACGTCCTGGCTAAGGAGGGTACAGAATCGGAAAATAAGGCATGTAAAAGCGAGCACGCATGAGGCAAGATTCCACCATGGAGGCATGCAGGAAAAAGGGCTGAGGAAAAGAGAGAAAGGAGGCATGTGCTTTCCTTGTGAATGCACCTGGGCCAGCACAGAGCCAAGGCTTACTGCTCCAAAGACACCTCCTCTGCACAGGCTTAGGACATTCAAAGGTCTGCAAATTCCAAGGAAGAGAATTCTGACCAGGTTAGGAGAGGTGAGAAACATGAAATAAGTCATCTCACTTTAGCATCCCATCTTCTTCAAGCAGCAGACATGCCTGAGGTTTCCCCTTTTCATCAGATGGCCAAGCATTTTCCCTTCTTTCCCCCTCCAGGCCATCCATCAGCAGCCTGCTGTCTCCTTTACAGAGTCCTACTTCAATGAGTCCCTAACCAAATGCATGACTCACTTCACAGTAGTGTCCCAAAAGCTGCTTTTATTTCTCAGCTTTGTAAATTCTCTCTCAGATGTTAATCTATTTGCTCCTCCCTCCTCCTCCTCCCCTTTTCCCATAAGAATTCAAGTCTGTTTTCCCAGCAAGACTAATAAGATAATAAAGCAAAGAGATTGTGAGCTAAGGAATTTTGGAACGAAAGAAATTATCACTTTTCAAAAATTAACTCCCTGTGCATTTCTTAAGCAATGTGACATTAATTTTTTTTTCCGTCTCTTAACCAAGTTCCCCAGAAATCAGAGGGAGTTTGGAAATTCAGCATTATGCTAAGCAGAATCTCACTTTGCCCTGAACAATGAGGTTACTACAGCTGCACAGTCACCTACTAGGAGTCCCTCTTGATGGAGTATAAAAGCTGCTGTTTTATTCAAAAATTCCCCACTGGATTTGTAAGTTCTAATAAGAGGTTCATGTGACATTCAGGACTGCAGGACTGATTTGGGGAGTGCTCAAATTTGCTTAATAATAGGAGGACTGAAAGAAAATAAACTTTTTCTATTCAACTAAATCAAATCTCAATACTCTTAAAAACCATAATATCATCATAGACTGGTTATAACTATTCCCAGGTTTTGGCTATACAAAGCAAAATTACATCAGCAAACCAATCCCTGATGAATAGGATGAGTCACATTTCAGTCTGTTTTCACTTAATTAGATTTTTTTTTTTACATTTATGGGGTTTAGAAAAAATAACAGACAACCATTGCAACTGGAAAATTATTAAAAGGCAAAATGTGAAGAGGTTCTGACTCATTGGCTAAGTATTCCTGACTTCAAGAAAGCTCTGAGGAAATAAAAATACTTTTTGTAATTTGCAGAAGTGATGATACAAACCTTGTGAAAGGATGTCCAACATATTTCTCAAATTTAACACATGGTCTACTACTTGCCCAGAAAAGGAATCCTTATTTTTAATTAACCTGGGTAGATATATGTTATTTGAACAGAAAAAGTGAGAAGCAGAGTGAAAATGAGAGAAAAAGCAAACAAGAGAGAAAAAAACTACAGCCTGCTTTCCCTTTTTGCAATTGTTTTTTATTAACATCCAGCAAAGGGACAGTTACAGAGTAAAGCAACATGGTTTAAACCACAAGGTATTAATAATAGCTAAAAATGAGACTTCAAAGCTTTTTCATCTTCGGAGGACATGCAAAAGATAATATAAAAATAATATTTTTTTAAAAGCAACTAAAGTAATTGCAAACCTCTTGCCTTGATCATTGTCCTTTAAAAAGTAATCTTGTTTTAAAAATCTTCAACTGTATCCAGATGAACATGTCACTCTGAGATGCATCATGTAACCTCAAAGACTATGACACAGTGGCTGTTGTTGAACTGAGGGGTTTCCACGGGTATTTCAAGCAAACAAAGTGGGTCAACATAAAGATTATGTTGCCTAAGTACAAGATTACGTGAAACTGCCAAGGAAGGACGGCTCGTATGGACACTCCTTGTGCTTGGTCACACTCCTTTAAAGATGTATTTTAAAAGTGGTCCTATTTCCCTGGCACAGTACATTTTTACCTACCCAAAATTACTTTTGAAAATATTTGCATACCTGGGCCAATTCTGTAACTTGCTTGATAATACTGTGCAATGGTATTTATTCCATGTGACAGTATTTATTCCCTAATTACTTTATTCCCTAATTTTCATGCTTTTGTACCTGTCTAGCATAAAAGTATTTCAGTGTCTCCCAACACACAGACAAATCAGTAGAACAACTTGGAAAATGGACAAGGATTTCTTTTCTGCCCAAATGCATACTAAAAACCCCAGCTCACCAAGCCTAACACTTTTTCCTTGATTTTTTTATCCTTCCTAAAAGTTTCAACTCTATGCAGTGAACTGGTACCCATATACCAGTTTACCACATACCCACGTACTGTATAGTGATTAAGCTTGTTTAACTGTAGTTAACATGCCACAAAAGCAGGGGAAAGGGACCAAAAGATAGCAGAATCTCACTCTGTTTTAAACTTTTCCTTACCTCCCCTACTGAATGCTTCTCTCCAGAGACAATTCTCCAAAGCTTTAATCACACTTCCCAGAGAAAAGCAAGACCGTGGGGAGAAAGGGCCACGCTCCACTACAGATAGTATGGTGAATGCACAGTGAGCTTCAAACTTTGCTACCAGTGATTTTTTTATTTCAAAAAGAGATGGGAGAGGGAGGAGGGGAAAAAAGGGAGGCAACTCAGAACTGCCTGTCTTCCATTCTGTTTCTCACTACTGCTCTCCTGCAAGGAAAATATTGCAGCAGAGAAAACCACTGAACAAATGCACTGATTTAAATAACACTTCTTTCCTTACATTTGTATGGTGCCCAGAACTAGTCACTTTACTCATTTATGGGACGATTTCCACACAAAAGCTTTGTCAATTTCATTACCTTGAATACACGTGTGTGTGAAAATCCCCAGAACAGTACTGTGTTGTTATCAATCCACGTGGACTAGTCAGCAACCTACTTTGCAGTAGAGAAACTCAGACACATATTAGCAAAGATATGTTTCTCTCTCCCCTTGATCCTGATTCACTTTCATTAATAAAGTTCAGTATTATGAGAAGTCTAATTGAGCCCAAAATCTATACTTGCTGCTCAAGGACAACTTACTTTCAGTCTTCTCTAAGTTCTTAATTTATATGGTAATAGAGGTGATAATTAAGCCAGCTATTACTATAACCTCAATTAGTTCTAGTAAAACTGTTTACAAAACATGTAAAAATTAAGCTTTCTTTTCAAAAGCCAAAGGTTCTTTGGAATGAAGAGCTTTTCAAGAAATAAAGAGACTTACAATCCACTTATCAATATCCACAACAGAGTTTGACTTAGATGTAGGCTAAAGATTCTCAGATTATTGCCAGAGATCTCCATAACAACCATCAAACTTTTAAAATCATTTGTTACAACTGGAAGATAGCTTCTAGCATAACATAACATCCAAAAAATCTGAAATGAACTGATTAGCAATTAACTGAAGGGAAAGCAAACAATAACTAAGAACTGCATATAAAAAGTCACAGATGATATGTTGGAAACTAAGTGGAAAAACCACATTATTGTTGTGATTTGTCATGACGTCCAATCCAGATGGAATATCGGCAATCTCTTAAGTTTGGCAGTGCAAACTGATAGGACGAGAGTTTCATCAGTTTGCCTGTGTAGAAAACTTCAAACACTTAATTTGCATGATAATGCAGTTGATGGTCCAGAGGTGAAGTCAAAAAAAGCAGGAAAAGCTTAAAAGAACAGGCCAGCAGTATGCAAAATCAGAGCCAAGACCATTCATTACATTAAGTACACTATCTTTCCTGAATGTGCAAGATCAAAACAGGTAAAACCAACATTTTTGGATGATTAGTACTATTGGTTACATGTCTTGAAAAAGAAATAAAAAAGCCCACATACTGTCCTCTATATAAAAGTACTCCTGTCCTCAATACTGCTCAGGGCTTCTATTTCAATTACATTTATAATGCAGAAGCAATTCACTTATTTGAGCTAGTGATGGAAGAAGACCAGGAATCAGGACAAGCATCCTAACGCCATTCCTTGGAAATCAGATGAAGGCCATAGGCACTATCCTGAGCTAGATGTAAGTGAAAGAGTAAGCTAGAAGGTGCAAACAAGAACAAGGGGGAAAGAAGAGGCAAGGCAAAATATGAAAGTAATCTGCATGCCTAAAAACCTTGATGTGACCATATAATGCTCATACACCCAGAGCAGGAAGGAATGACCCGACTGTTGATCTCTTAGAGTGAGTCTGTCCACAGGGGAAAAACACTATGATTTGTCAGTTGTGTAGGACACACACTAATTAGTCTCCAGAGGAAGACTGAAGCAGAAAGTAAACTGTTTAGTTCCTTCTATGATCCAGTGATTTAGCTATGGAGTGGTAAAGCTATTACCCAAGACTTTGTCAAGGTTCTACCAGCTCTGTGATACAGAAATGAAGTGAGCTTTACATAACATGAGCAGGCAACTAGCAGCTAATTAGAACACTTAATCACAAGTCTTGAATTAAATGAGACTTCTTGAATAAACTTCTTAGGCACCATGCACTTCATCAAACCATCTGGGAACACCTGATGGTGAAACACCTCTCCAGCCTAACAGGAACACGCTACATCCCTGCTCACAACACAGGATTGTGTAACTGCAGCTGCATGCAGAGATGTAAGTAGGTGACTTGCCGAGCCCGAGAGCTTCATAGCGCTATTGCTCCTCTCCCGCTCCAAAAGCCCATATGCTAGATCCATCTAGCTAATGGAGTTAGGATTCAGAGCTGCTACAGTACCAGGAGCATGTAGGCTGCTGGCAGAAAAGGAGGAGGAGAGCAGTCAAGTTTCACACATGAAGTGTTACAGGTTTACCTGAAGCATCACTCAGTACAAATACAGAGAGTAAAACCTTCCCATTAAAAAAAAAAGTTCCCACATTAATGGTTATACTTTTAATTTCCAGAAGAGGTCAAACAGGCAAATATAAAATTAGCCTTTATTAATGCAAAGTAGAAACATGCAAATCTTGTTAGAAAATCTGTCTGCTTGTTCAAATTTTATTTGAATTCTACAGCCTCTATTTGATAGTTTTTACTGCTTCTCTCTGATCACAAATAACTTAACTTCCCATAGGGAATTTACTGACCTTGCAGTAATGATTTATGCATCATTTCCTGCATTGCCAAGCTTCTGTGGATGCTCTCTAGTGAGCAGGAACCCACACAGGTTGAGGAACAGTATAAAACAAGCAACCTTCTTTTTACTTTGCAACTTTCCACATTCAGTTTCCTGCTGTGTTAATAGTATTTGGTCACTGCAAGTCTAATTGATAGTAAACAAATCTCTTTCAGGCAGCCCTCAGTTTTACCTCATTATACTTGGTATCCTAATATGGAAGAAGAAATGCAATTCAATCCAATCATATCTTTGCTCTTTAAAAACAGTGATAAGTGATTCTGCCCTGCCACCACAATATAAGAGGATGTAACAAGGGCTGCTCTTCCATCAGCATGCCCAACTTTTGTGCATTATTTCCCTGTGGATACTTTCTTTTTATGTTTGTCTGTTTTCTAGATGTGTCACCTGAATGGCATGTACAGAGGAAGCAATTCTACTAAAGGCATTTCCAGGCAGAGAAATCTGTCCATCATGTAAATACAACATGTAGCAATTGCACAATGCTTTCTACACTGCGACTTCATTGAATTTGTCTCCTGCTGTATGGTTGTGTTACATGAAATCATTCTGTAAAAACAGATGTAATTTCTCTTTCTTGACAAGCATGTGAGGGATTTTTAATATATATTACCTATATTTACTTTTATATTATTTTACAAACATTTTTCTATAGATCATCATCTTGTTCCCTGATACTACTACTAATTCTTTTAAAATAGACTTTCCCTTCAATCTGCCTGATTTTTAACCTCAAAGCCAATTCAACTTTTCTACAGCTTTGAGGGTTCTGATCTTAAAATGAACATGATTTAAACCCATCACTAACTGATAATGCCATGAAACTATGCTTCCAAGGAAAACTTTGCCTAAGATATCCAAGGTTGGAAAAATTTGATCATCTGATGTAATTTCTTCCCACCTATACTTGTAGAAGAGATGCCTTTTCACATTTGCAGCCACACATAATAGATGGCACACAGCTGCTTCCTTTTAACAGGAGATTCTAACCAATCAAATATTTTGCTTCCACAGCAGACAGCCAGCAGATCCTCTGATTGTAGCGGAACACTAGTTGACAAACATTCATGGGACTTAAACCATGTCATTTAAGACATTTAAGACCTGGTTTGGGGCCAGTGCAAACCTGCCTGCTTTCATCCTGACAGCTGTATTTTCATTTCAGGGAAAGAAGCTGCCTGTTACACTTACTGGTAGATGGGTTGCCAAAAATTTGACCAGACAGCTAGTGAGATGTGGAACACCACAAGACTAAGGAGAACCAGGTAATTAAATGAATCAGGGATGACTCATCTTTCTTGCTCCTTGTGAAGTATTTTAAAATTCTTTAACCTTCAGCTGTGCATACTAATTTATGCATAGACAGCATTTTACTCAGCAAAGTTGAGGGAGGGAGAGGGACTGTGGTACGTTATTTTTCATGACTGTTCTCACAGACTTAGGAATGGCCATACTAGTTTAATGAAAGATGAGTATCTCACAGATCATGTCGGGACACCAAGAAGGATGGAATGCAAAAGGTGAAAACCGTTATTTGTAGTTCCTGGAACTTTTTCCCCAGGAACTAGCTATGAACATTTGATCCAATTCATTAAATGTAGTAAATAAATGCTAACTAAAGAAATTAATATAGAATTCCAAACTTCTGTTAGTTCAGTTATTGCTACAATCGCAGTGCAAGCATCTCTGTGTAAACACAGTACAAGAAACAGAGCACTATTCAGTATCAGAACACCGGGATTTTATTTTGGGTTGTCTTGTCGGTTCACTACGCTTTGGCAAGTCACTAACTTTATGTCTTAGTTTGCACAGTATTAAGAAAAAAATGATGGTACATGTTAAAAATCATTAAGTAGATCTCTCGAGAAGTGATCCCTTTTAAATTTTTAAAATAATTTATAGGGAGTAGGATTCCCCAAAAAGAATGAGAATCAAGTGTTGCTGTCTCTCTGAAATACAATGCATTGGGTTTTCTTGTTCCCTGCTAACTCTGAATTTCCGAGCCCCATCTTTCATGCTAACACTGCAGACAGAAGAGTTTTCCAGTTAATTTTCAGCAATTTTCACAAACTCAGTTGCTTCCAAGCCACAACCTGAACTGATCAATCTCATCTTGTTGATTTTTAAGAAGCATCCAACTTGAACTGCTTCTTTCAACTTGGAGATGTCTTTTGGCCCTAGTAGTTAACATTTAAAGCTCAGGTACAAACTAGTTTAAGAGAGCATATTGTCCCAGCAGGCTGGAACAATAAATCAAAGAGAAAAATATCCTCCAGTGCTGTAAATTTCTAGTCAGACAGAAAATTTAATTCCTTCCACTCAGGCAAAGTAAAAATTAGAATTTCTAGATGCTCTACCAAAAAAAAAAAAAATATACCCCAAACCCCCAGACTTCTGAACTTCCGTTTTGCAAAAAAGCAGACACAATGTAAATCTTAGCTTCATGAACTCCAGAAACATGTACAATCTGGATCACCAATAGCCTACCAGGAGTTTGGCAAGAAGCCCAGAGTCATTAAACAGCAGCAGAATAAATTAGTAGTTATATGGTAGAATAGCTTGAAGATACCCTGAATCCTTACAGACAAAATAAGGAACTATATGTGATAAAATATATTTTAATTGCGTCCAAATCAAGGGCACTTAACTATTACCAATGCTTTTAGCAAACATTTATAATCCAGCTGCAAGGGTCTGAAACTAACAGAGTAAGTATGCAGGGCTGCCACCAAACAGCAATTAGACAAATGAAAACAGACTGCAAAGGAGCTGGGAAGGGTCTAAGGATGAAAAACCTCTTCAAGTTGGCTGCAAAGCAACTTATGATGTTTCCCAAAGCTATTAGTTGCATTTAAAGACAGAAGAAAAGCATCCAAGGAAAACACAAGAGTGACTAATTTAACCATTGAGCTTTCTACATGAAACAGGCTATTTGGAAAGGTGGGGTTTTTTAGTGGGATTGTTGTTAAATATAAATAATTAATCTAATGCCAGCTTGAACTATGTTCCTCCCTTACTACTAAAAATTTTTTTCCAATATCCAAGTTACCACTATCATATGTATGCTTTGAAAAAGGAAGGTTATACACTCAGACAATGGTAAGACAGTAAAAAAAAATTAGAAAAGCCTGAAAGATTAAAATACCGTCCACACTGTAAAGACAACTGTGTACAAACAGATTTGCAAAGCAATAGACCTATTTAGGTGTTAGACCTTGAAGTCTTAGAGTCTGTTCCTTTCTTATATTTCCAAGTTCTGCAAAGCAAATATGAATGGAGGAAATGAAATTTTCACTTACTTAATCTTCAAATAATATTAAAAATGTGCCTTTTAAGTCATTTAACAAAATAAAATTCAAAAAGGGTATTTTGAAAATTCCACTATACACTTATAGTCTAATAATAAATATTCTCCACTTAGTCCAGTCTTGAAGTACTATTAAATGAGGGTTTGAAGCTGAGGGGGAGGGTGGGGAAAAAAGGCAGCTAGAAACTACCTTGTGCCAGTTGAAGAATCTGAAGCAAGTCACATGGAAATTCACGGTCATTCACCAACATCTCCGTATTCATTTTTTAACAAAACAGTAGTTCTACATAGCAACTGGGGAATGGTAACCAGTGCAGCCACTTCATATGCCCAAGTTTCCCACTCAATCAAGATATTTCCTCTGGGGCAGAATCAAAAATTGTTGAATAGCTATAAGTCACATAATAATGCTTCTCTGTTTGCATTTCAGAAAATTAGACTAAACTCATTCATCTGGGTCATACAGACTTTTCTTCCACCTCAGGAAATATTCTTTCTAATTGCAATCCTACTTAAGATGTGACAAAATCGACTTCACAGTTCAGATTTAAATGCTCTATTTTCAGGGTAGCACAGTTTCCTGGGAAGTCGGATTGCCCTGAGTTCTTAAGATTCAGCTCAAAGATAATCACAAGTGAGCAATTAGACATATTCTTTTCAGTGTACAAAAAAAAAATCCATTATTGCGTTCCATATGTTTTTACATGACATGGATTAGCAGTTTTCATTCCCAAAAATAGTTGCATCTGTCATCATTTATATTCCTACCAAAGTAGTCTGGTATTTCAGAGCGGTTATGCTTCTCCACAACTATGTCCAAGTGAAGGAACTGAAGAAGAAACGGATGAGGGATGAAGAACTATATTTTGAATATTTGAAAGTGGCCCCAATTATAAAGGCACAAAGCTTTCTAAAAAATAGCTCTTTTTTTTCCAAGTTTCCTGGGGAGGCAAAGCTCATTCATTTTGCCCTATCTTTTTAATACGTTTTCAAGAATCAGTGCAACTGGTGCTTTTTGAAATCTACTTTCCATCTTAGAACTTAACATTTCTAAGATGTATAAATCTGATATACAACTTAACATAATCAAAAAAGAAGAAACTGGAATAGGTACTTTTGCATGCTACTTGACTTAAAAAGTACATGCAAAATTTTAAATGGTATGGCAGTCTCATTCCATAGCCTAATTAAACACCTTTGCTAAGCAAACATGGTCAAAATACAAAGCTCATACATATCTTTAAAAAGCAAATTAAATGGAAATTCAAAGATATCATAGACAATTATTGCATTTATGCACCAGTTCTAAGTTTATTTATAATATGAGAGTAAATACTTTTAACTAGGAAAAATTATTTATTCTTCATTCCAGTCTTTTTATTTGCCTTCAAGTTCCTTTTCTTAGGTTGTTCTAGAAACCTAACACTTGTCTCAAGCTTTTCTGTAATTACTGACATGTTTTTTGATATTTCACCTATCAACTTATTTCTCTTCATTTTACTCCTTTCAACACTGTTTATAGCTAGATTTCACAAGGGTGACAATAAAAAATAGCCTGCTGGAAGAAGCATGTACTAATTTCACACTTCAACAGTGGACCTGTGTATTCTACTCTACCGCAAGACACTATTAGGTGTTGCTTCCTTGTGCCTTTATCACAGTCCATACTTTGTTAATAAGGATTTATTTGGAGCATTGGTATAAACTCTCAACTATGTGTCCAAATTATCAACACTGTTGATAAGGCTATATAAAAATAGATATAAAATTAATTTAAGCAATCAAAACCTGAATGCTAAGGGAAATATTACACTACGACTAGAAGGAAAGGTTTGGAACAAACATCTGGGCACAGACCCTTTCTCTGGAGGAGCTGGAGAGATTCTCCTGCAGCAAAAAGGGAAGCAGAGCAGTGTTACCTCCTGCTTTGTCAGCTGCTGTGTGCTGGGCACTCTGCTGAATGCTCCTCCTGCCCTCCTCCTGGAGTAGACTTTTCAGAGCGATTAGCAATTTTTCAAAAATAAAGGAGCATCCCTCCACCTTCAAGAAAAGGGACCTCTCATCAAATTCCCTAAGATAGTATGTTCCTCGCCCCCATCTTTTTGTCTTTGGAAGCCTACTTCTATCAGGATGGATCTACCCTGAACAACTCACTTTACAGATTACTGCAGCATTAACATTTCCCATTTTTAATTCCCTGTTTGAACAAGACATTTGTGTTACAATGTTATCTCATTATTTTCTTGGCTATTAGTAACATTGCACTCCATGTGATAAAAAGTTAATAGAAATCTCAAGGCCATCATGAAACCATTCAGTAGTTTAGCTAAAAGTCATCTTGCTAAGCAACATTTTGGTCTGGTTAATGACAGAAAAATTGTTAGCTCTGTCTCATTAAAAAAAAAAAAAAAAACTCTTTGCAGAATAACATGCAGAGACACAGAAAAAAATATTAATTTTATTTCTGTCCCCAAAACTCCTACAGAACCTCACAGCAATTGTTGTGAAAAATTACCAATGTCAATAAAATAAAATTACACTGTAATTATTTGTTTTGAGCTCTCTCTTGATAATAACCTCCTATATTTAGGAGTTAATTAATTCATAGTATGTTGCATAGCTACCATAAAAAGCTTAGTGCAGAAATTATGGATATCTTTGTCAAGAGTAGACAATGAAAAACTCTTGGTTTTTTCCCCCCAAACTTTTAGAATCTTCCGGTCTTTTGGAAGATGGTATTTTACCCGCTACAAACACAGCTTTGCTCGCCAAGATGAAATACCGCTAGTGCCACTGAAATAATTGGAGTTACCAGTCTGCAAAATCAGCATGAGCAAGAAAATGGGGGTTGTTAAGGCCAAATGTTTCACATTAAACATACAATTGCTGGCATAAAATCTAATGTTTCTCATGTTCACTTCCCTTAAGAAAGGGGCAGGATGTGACTCAACAGAATGTGTAAATCATTTAACAGTGCTTCGAAGCATTTTGTGTTACTAGTTTGAGGAGCAGAATAATGGCTCTTAATTAAAGTTTTAGTAGTTTTAATCAGTGGCAGTAAAATTTTTAAATTTGGTCCACTACAAATGCTCTCGGTTGCTTTAAAAAAAGTATGCTGTGCCTCTTCAGTACTTATGGACCCACTGCCATTTCACGGTGCTAAGAAAGAAATTTCCATTCAGCAAATGCTAAATTCTGCACAAACCTATTTCAAGCCCAATCCTGCTGCAAGCTCTGCCTTTCAACAGAGAGAAATATGCCAAAAAAAGTCTGAGCAATGCTATTCTCAAAACCACCGCACTTCCTAAATATAGATCATTCTGAACTTAGCACAAACATGTCCAAAACTGCAACTCAAAGTTAATTATGCAGTAATATAGCACATGGTAGTAAAATTATACGGCAAAGATGACACAACACATCTATTGTTCCTCAGAAGAAAGAGCTTGCATATGAAGGAATAACCCTGTCTGCTTCAACTAGCAAAGGAGCCATCATTCTGTGATAAAATTTCAGAGAACTGCATTCAAAGCCTTAAATGTAGAGCGCGCCATGCTTTCTTATGATGCAATTCTGCTAAGAGTGATTCATCAGCAGTGGCTCAGAAAGATGGATTCGGGGGTCTGGGAGGGCAGACCCTCTGTTTTCTTTCCCACAGTCAGGATTGGCTACAAGTACAGGACAGGATGCCGAATGATACGGGACCGGACACAGAACAGCCTTAGCAATCCACAGAGGCTTTCCCTGCTGCCAGTCCCCTTATCTGCCCCAGCACTAAGCAAGGGAAAGGCTTAATCAACAGAAGTCTCTCACATCAGACTTATTGTCACAAATATTAAATATTCTCAGGATTCTCTGTATTAAGAGAAGTACAAAGATTGTTTCCCAGCAATCCACAGGTTTTGAGTTTTACATCATGCCCTGGTCACTATGAGAACAGAACCATTCTTGTCTTGTGGTTTGCACAGCATCTATCTAGTAAGCTCAGTTGCACAGTGAGCAGCTGCAGTGTAATTACAGAGAGGTGGAATAGTTATTAGCACCATGTAAATTAAATTAGGGGATACTGAAAAACCTGAGTATCCTTTTCACTATGCAACATTTTACTGTGACATTTGAATTTTTTGGTTTAGAAATACTGTAATTTTAGTATTGCTCAGATAATGACTGCCTTTTACATCTGACTGCCAGTTATATCATTCCAGACAAGGCTAGTTGTTGCTGGCCACATGATTCATCATCAGCCATCAAGTTTTCCACTGTAAAAAACAAACACCGTAGCCAGTCAAGAGGGTGGAAAGATGTACATTTGCTTATTATAGCATTAAGAGCAGCAGAAGTAACTAAGAATTGCAAGTTTTATTAAATCTTTTTACAGTAAACATGAGGTCTATATGCTACCATGTAATTCAGCTGATAATGCCAGCAGTCAAAATCAGCCCATTTACCTACATTGTAAAAAAGACACTGGCAACCTGACTAAATTTTTAAGGTCACATGAATTTTTCACGGTATGCTATTAAACACATTTACTCTTTATCGTACAAAAGCCACTCACTTTGTACACACCAGCTTGACTTTCCAGTTCTCATAACCCTGCACAAGATTACTTTACTTTGATTTTCTAAATTATACATTTTTTTCTTAATTTTGGTAAAAGAAAAGTGAGCTTATTTAGGTATTTAAATAAAGCAATTTGGGGGAGACAAGAGGAGTCAGTTTTGGTAACAAAAATGTAAATTTTTTGACTGGTAGGCTTCTAATCCAAATTTAATCCACCCCAACAATGATTGAAAGTTAAATTGTAGGATGACTACATAGGTGATCTATGGTTCCAAAATTATTTTCTAGTGAACAAGTGTTATTAGTACATAAACTGTCATAACTATCCATCAAAACATGCCCTACAGGCTGAAACATGCTTTAGAGTTGTCTCTCTGAATTAGGATGAGTAAAATTAGCATCTTGATCTATACCTGTGCATACTGAGTCTGTTCTCAAAAAAGATAAATTTTATTTTTTAGCATTATCAACGTGACATCTCTCACAAGTATTATATCTGATTTAAAAAAAAAAAATCTGAGGCCTAACCATCTTGACAGAATCCCTTTAATCCTCAGTCATTTTGCTAATGTACTGCCAAATTAGAATTCTCCATTCACAAAATTAATTCACTCTACACATACATATTTATACACATATACATGAATAGACATATAGTGAATGAAGTATTAGGGCAGTACACAAGGAAACAGTTACAGCCTCCTGATCCCTTAAATGTGCCTATAGCTATGACAGCTTTAGCTGTCACAAAATTCCACCTCTGCACCAAAGACAATCACTGTGCTACCAATCACTTACAGAATTGCTCGCTGCACACCTGTGATTTCAACAACAGTTATTGTTCAAACGAGGGTCTTGGGGATACGAGGAATCAATCCATCACCCCAATGAAGGGAGAAAACTCATCATGTCACTTAGTTCCATCTTATGCCAAAATACCACAGTATACAATTTCCTAAACTTTCGTTGTATGCCATCTACCCCCTGTATTTTCACACAAAGACTTAATTGTGTTCATTTTCTGCTAAGACCCTAATCCACTGCCCAGTATACGTCACAAAGCCTGAAGATTAAACTGATATATTTTAGCATGAGGTTTTTTCCACGTGAGTGTTGCTTAGAAGATAGCCCTTGTATGTCCTTTCCCTCCCTTCACCACAAAATTAAGTTTCAGAATGTAAATTCAATCTATGCATTCTACCCACTTGTTTTACTGAGGATTCAGAACATAAACCATACACCCAATTGGTTGATCTACTGGATTACAAGACTGACAGTTTCTCCAGGTTTGTTGATGAAATGCCACAAGATTTTGTTTGTCAGCAATACAATAAAATACAGAAAAGGGCATAGATTCTCTTTTTGGTTTTCGAAATAAATTAAAAAGAGTCACTGGTTCTTGGAAAAGAAGCTTGCAAATACAAATCTCAGAAAAATTCCTTTTGCTTACTTTCCTCCAGGAGTAGCTAAAGGTGTACAAATATAGGAGTGGCAAATTCCAGAGGAACTTCAAATAGATTACTCTATTTAATCGTATTTATCATAAGATGGTACTAATCTTTCCTTGCGGCCAGATATTTTATTTTAAAGCTATATTCGGATACTGAGAAGTGCTGGCAGCTTACAGGGAACACAAACTATCATTGGCCTGATTTTTAATTTAAAGTGATTTTGGAACTTGCTTGCTTCCATACCCACTCAGATGGATTCTGACATAAGCCTGAAATGACTTATTTCCCAAGAGAAAAAGAGAAATTAGTGAAGCTTTCAGGCACCTCAAGAGGGAACTCTCAGCATAATCCAAGGGTGAAATCCTACCATTGTGGATGTCAAAAGTCCTACTTGCATCCAAGATGCCCAGATTTCAAACAGTCTATGTTTCCCTGACCATTGGCAAGAGTTTATTAATTATTGCATTCTGCAGGAGTCTAGCAACAATTTCAAACATGAATCTGGAGTTAAGATACAAAAACGCATACTGAATAGCTATTTTATTATCAAGGAAACATTAAATCACCATTACCTATTTCTTAATCAATTTCATAACAGAATGAGAATATCAACATACAGCTGCACCAGAAGTATATTTGCCAAAAAGATCTGTTTTCAAACGTGACTTCTAAAGATACAATTGCTTTCTTAAACCTTGGTGAAAATGGGAAAATAAATTCTATTGGAAATCAGAGATCGAGAACTTTATTTTCCCTCACTTATATTCAATTCTGAACCACAACTATAGAAGCAGCAGCATGGTGATGGTTCTCTAATTGCTAGATTCCTGTTACAACACAAACATACATGTAAACAGTAAACTTAAATATACTTTCAGCATCAAATAAAGATGCCTGTAACTTGTCCAGGTATCAGAAAATGCCTGCATGTACCATATACATAACACTAACGGTCACAATAAACTGGTTTAAATTCTATGGTTTATGTAGTAGACAGCAAAAATGAAGTAATGCAACTGTTGGTCCAGGATATTCATCATCTCAGACTAACATTGCCTCACACAAGCATCTGAAAATGTCTTTCAAATCAGACACCTGTGCTGAAGTACACTCCTTTTTCTCTTTTCACTAAGAAAAACATTGTCTTTCAGGTTCTCTCTGAAAATTACAAACATTTACTAGGAGGCTGTTGCACAGCCTCCTTCTTATTTTCTCTTGTTCATAGGAGCCAGTTTAGAAGAAGCAAAGAAAAGACAAGATCCAGGACTGGAAAAGATGCTCAGACACATCCTGTTAAAGACACACATTTTGGTTTCTGCACGAGAAGCAATATAAAGATTTCCTGTAGGTAAAATTACAAAGAATGCTTCTTTAAAGAATGTCTTTAAAAGTCAAAGTCCGCTGCAAAACCTAAATCCTACTCTTGGATGGAGATAGAAGTTTCCCTCTTTCCAGTATCCTCAGGCTTAGAGATGCCAGGCCTTCTCTTCTCTTCTTTCTCCCACAAAGACTGCCAGTTCATATATTGCAGTACTTCATATTGCGGTTGATACTTCTAGACATTGTTACAGAAGATATTTCTGCCAATTTCCTCCTCAGTATTGAGCTCAAGAGTGAAAATTTTCTCCAAAGTCAAAATATCTGTTGACACATTATCCATCAGGTATGTGCACAATCAATTCCCCTGCAAGTTCTCAAAATACATCTGCTCAGAGATGGGGGGGAATTCAGGATTTCAGAAAATTTGATCAAACATCCATTTCATAATGTAACACACAACAACAAGAAGCTGCTGTGCTGTCACAATAAAGAGATTACTTATAGACATGAAGTCACTGAACCTGTGCATACCGCATCTACTGATGCATATGAGAGAGTCTGTAGTAGGTGGATGCTTTATTTAGGCAAGAAGGTTACCCATCTGTAACTGTGGGAGGGAGTTTGGCAGATGGAGTTCTGGAGTTCCCCACTGGAATCTGGCCAGGGCACTGCCATTACCAACTCCCCTCTTTGGAGAATTGCGTATCACACAACAAAGCTATTAAAGGACATGAAACAACTAGAAACTAAATTTCCTATGCTTTGTTCTTTGCAGACTTATTGGTACCTGAAGGAGGAACGTGTAAAATTCCTACTTCTCTAAGACAACAGACTTATGTACCAATTTTGTACAAGTATTAAGAACTATAAAGACACAATGCAGTTGTGATTCCAGTATTTAGAGTGGAATTACCTAAAAATCTTTTCACAACCATACGACAAACCTCATTACTACCTTCAAATAAAGAAAATCCCATAGAATTAATGTTTCTTTAAAATTCTAAAGAATTTTAATTCTAAAATGCCTAAACATCTAAACTTAGAAACTAATTTAAAATAAACCAACATCAAAACAATCAAAAAGAGATGGTCCAATATTGACAACATTTTTTTTTAATTAAATATTATCCACCAGCATGTTTTAGTGATATATAGAGAACAGGAATAATTAGTATATACAACAGGAAACACTTCATGAAAGGAAAGAACTTTGAAGTTCACTACAGCTTTGCTCCTGTAGTGATACACACATGTGCATCTAAGCAGGGAGCACAGACACAGGGGACATGGATTCCTTCTGTTAACCTGCCTTTTGTGGGCATGTTGCTCAAGTGAAGGGATGTTCAGCCTGGTTTCTGTGCACAGAGCACTTCTCTGCAAATTCTAGTCATAGCTAAAGTGTAGCATATGCTGCTGCCATCTCCACTGCTCAGGCACATCTTTTACTTCACACAAATTATTTGGAAAAGATGAGAGCAGTGAACTTTCTCATTCATTGGAGACTAAACACAGACCTTTTTGGAACTCAGCTTTGAAACTGTGTGAAAGTAATAGCTGTAATCATAAAGCTGAGTTGTTCTTTCAGTTCACATGGAAAACTTCTACAGAGTAAATGGTTATTTCATGAGCTCCTCAGATTACAACAAAAGGCATGTCATGAGTGGGTGTTAGCTTGGAGAAAGCGCTCACTTTCTCCCGTAGCCGCTAAGCGGAGGTTACGAAATAAGATAAGATACATTCCTCCAGAAATACATGTGTTCCTGCTCATATAACCTGAAACCCTCTAACTTGCTCTGTTATAACATACAGTGTTTTTCTGCCTTCTGCTTTTCAGCTGGAGAAGACAATCTATCCGGTCACGTAGGAAATCAACATCTCAATGGAGAATGATTTCCTCCTCAAAGAGGATTATTCAGAAGTACAATAAACTTCTCTGCGGCCACCCCTACTCAATGCCGCACTGCACCCAGAGCGTCTGCACTGCCTGCAGCTCCGCTTCCCCGCATCAGTCCCACAGGAACATCCTGCCTGCCCCAGCTGCCTTGAATTTATTGGGACACCTGTAATTCTTTTTCTCAGTGAAGTAGCACTGCAATTCATGATTTGAATACTGGGATAAGGAAAAAGGAATAGCAAAAAAACATACATTAAAACTCAAGATATACTTAAAAGGAGAAACAGGTCATAGCTCACTGACTGCAAGGACAACTGACTTGGTTTGGGAAAAGTACAGAGGCAGTGGTCCCAGCTGCTTGGCTGTCCTCACTGCAGGGGCAACTGCAATCTTCACCAATCATCTCCCCTCCACTGGCACAATTCAGAGAGCAGCATTGCAAGGCAATGCAAAGCAACAGTTTACTTTTCTTTAGAAGCCACAAGAGAAATTTCAGTGGATTTAAATTCCATTTAGGAGCAGGTCAGACAACACATAGCTAGGAATAATAATCTTACCAGCTACCCCAAGCAAGACAGGTTTTTGCTTATATTAAAAATGGTATTTAGAAACCAAAGCTTTGAAGAAAGCATCTAGTCCTTACAGTCCTGTTACAAGAGATGGCATCCCTGGGCACCGAGAGATGTTTGCAGCTAGAGCTGGCCACAAACTACTCAGCAATGCTGTTTTACACATCTCTCTTATGCCACCTTTCCTATGCTCTAAAAATCCTGTAAAATCCCCTAAACTGATGGAATACATCACTATGAGACATATCACTTCTTTCCCAATGGAAAGGAAGGAAAAAATAAAGGAAAATATTCTGCATGTACAAAACAGAAAATACTTTTTCCACAAACTGTGGCAATCTTCAAGTCATGTTTCTTTTTCCAGAACAACTGATCTGTAATGTCACTTTTGTGCATGCAGTTGTGTATAAACAAAGGCATTTTCAACTGACATAAAAGCTTTCTGTAAAGAAAGTTAGCAAACACTGCTCCAAGAGAAAACAGTTTGAATACAGGTATTTTCTAGACTGGAAATGCAGTTAATATTCACTAAAAATGTATTTAAAGCATGAAGCACACATATTTCAATTCTATCCATATATACAAATATATTTATATAATATCTAGAAAAAATAGATTTAGGACTTTTAATCTGCTGTATGCTACTGAGATCTGTATCTTCACGTCCTTGGAAATCAGTATCTCTGACTTTATAATTTCTTAACCTGATGTCCTACTTAACAGTACACTATTAGATCACATCACTGTATGTAACATATCAACTGCTACACATCTGCAGTTACCACAGGGTTAAGCCTGATGGAGTAGAAAATACTTTCCAAATCAGAAAGCCTTTATAGTGTACTGTACATGTTGCAGGGACTCTTCAAATTGCTTCCAGACAGTGCTTTTTTTTATAATTCATCACAAAAGCACGTTCATTACTTCAGTGCAGCTTTAGATGAGAAGTGCATGTCTCATAAGTTAACTATCGCCCAAAGTGCTGAAGGAAAATTCAGATACAACTTTGGATAAAGCATTAAGGAGGTCAGGATGGGAAACTCTGAAAGTCCTCTCCAGTCACCACTTTTACACCCCACTCTGTCTGTAGGAACTATACATCTTAATTTCTGGTGGTTATTTTTTTCTCAGTAAGCTAATCAGAATGTGAGTAGCAGTGCAGCAGATGCACAAACTGAACAAAACCAAAATCACTGACTGCTACCAGGTACTCAGAAGGGCAAGTGAAGAGTAGCAAGAGGACCAGGCAGACACTACAAATGTTTTTGTTGTTCCTGTTATGGTTCCTTCATTACTGTTTTACTTGGTCTGAGATGACTGAATTTTCCTTCTGTTTTTACAAAGCAATACTCCAGATCTTCATGGGAGCCTTGAAGCTTCCCCTCCACCAACCCCCAAGAACTCTAGCTGGTGCTACCACAAAGTGGTAACATATGGCATTTCTGGCCATAACCTGGAACTACTGCTGAGACCCAGCAGAAGGGGAGTCAGACCCACAATATTAATTTCCTTCCATATAGTTTCCACTACATAATACATAGATAGGTCTTTGTCTAGCATACCAAAGCAATGCTCAATGCAGCTTTTCGTAGACTAAGGGAAAGGTGACCTTTTACTCATCTCTAGAGTATATACGGAAACATGAGCTAAGGCAAAGTGCCAGGCATCAGAAAAAAATCTGAGACCGCTACCCATATGGGTTTTCAATGTGTTACATCAAAGGCACATAATTTACAGTTTAACTCTGAGACAAAAATTGCTAATACCTAGTACATAAGCAGGGAACTAAAGTAATTTACAAGTGCCTTTTTAAACTTTTTCTTCTGATGGCTATAAAGTTAGTTGTCAGCAAATTTCACACAGCAAGCAAATAGCATTACAAGGCTGCAACAGTTCCCATGCTCCTTTCAAGAGGGGTGGGGGAAGCACTGCTTCTCTGGGATTTGGCCTTGTTTGCCACTGCACTCCCCTCTCTGCTCTCCAAGATTCTAATTTTACAGTATGTAATTTTCTTACCCTACATGGGGGGAACATTTATTAAACTTATCTACCCCAAAAAGATATTTTAAAATATCTGCTAAATTTCACTTTTCCAGGGATGTTCAGAGAAATATGTTGTTTATTGTTTGACTCACTGTGAAACTGGAACCCTGAATACAGGCAAAATTGTTGGTTTTTTAACTTAATCTAAAAAGAGCAATTGCACCTCAGACTCTTAGGAAGTGTATTTTGTTTGCTTACAAGATTATTAAAGGTCTGGCATGGGGGAACACAAGATTTGGCCACTGTGAGCCTTCAGACTCACATTCAAAACAGCATAACATGGTTTTACAATACTATAGAACTCTGGGGGAGGGAGTGTTTGGGTTTTCCGTGTTGTTTTGGGTTTTTATTTTTTATTAAAACTATAAATCAATACTGTCCGCATTTCAGGTGCTTTGGGGTGCAGGTTTTTTTGTCTATACATCTTCTTACAAGTTCTTTTGTACTTTTTCATCAGTGTAACTTTCTAAATAGTTTTAGATTCTTCCCCACATTTTATTATGCATTTTCATGTCTAATGCTTTTAGAAGTCACAAAAAAAAGCTGCATTCCTGATGCAGCCATCATTGCATAAATTTGCAGGGAGCCATGCAGCCCTTTCCCAATACTCAGAGGTACTCTGGGAAGTTTTCACAGAATGGGAGCTCACTGTTCAACTATAGTTGAATTTGAGTAGGAATACCTCACTGTACAGCTGTGAAAATCTTCCTCATAAAACCCAGTGGAATTCAGAAATGCTTTAAAAGTAATAATCATCTATTTAACAAAAAAAAAAAGTAATTTTTTGAATAAAGTTTCCCCAAACCAAACCTGATTTCTATTCTATTTTATAGGAGTTTTCCATAACATATTAGGTTAGAGAATACAAAAACCATGCTTATAGCTTCACAAATGTAAGAGAAATGGTTAAGTGAAAAAATACATTCTTAAAAATTATAACAAAGTTGCTTTTGCTACTTTCCCATTTATTATTTGGTCTTAAGCTCAAATTTCTTCCTTTTCACAAGTCTCTTCCCTTTTCTCCTCTGCTACATAACTTAGCAAAGAGTCCAAACTACCTGATGAGAATCACAGCTAAGAAAAAACCCACACATCTGTGCAGCATGGAAAAACCTCAATCCCACAGTGACTTACTGCAATGCTTTAAGTGCCTGTGAGTTAGAATTCCGATGGGGGGGGGAGAGACAGAATAAAAGAACGTGAATTCAAACTTTGTGAGCATGAAGTTCAAAATTTTCTGTTCTATATAGAAGAAATACAGAACTAATTCATACGAGTCCAACCCTACAAACTTTCTAGCAGGTAGAAGTTGCAAGCATTATATGAGTGATGTTACAAAGGAGACCCCTTCATTCTTCCTAACTTTAAATTACAGTTTCTGTGGAAGCCATAAGGACCATATAACCATATACCAAAACCCAGATTCACTAAAGCAGCTGGGCTCAAGTGTCGTTGCTACTATTCTTTTATGATTCAAGATAGCATCTCTATCACAAAGCCAAGAAGCCACAACAGAATTCATGATGTTAAGAAAACAGACTTCAAAGGCTAATGCAAACAATTTGTGCAAGCTTACTTACTGCTTTCACAATTAATAAAACACATTCTTAGATATTGCTCATATAAAATGCCCAATTATGCCTTTATAACTTACAAAATTGTATATAAGCAGGTATGTCAATTTGATCTAGAATATTCCACTTGTAAAATTATTTGTATTAGATAAATGCCATTCAGCAACCCCACACAGGCCTGCATGGAGAAGCAGACATGTGGCTCAAATAAAAGAGGCTTTTTTAGATCACCATTTCAAAAATTGGCACTGCTGCCACATCCAAAAATATTGTTACTAGTTACCGATTATATCCAGTTTTTACCTTAGTGTTCTTTCAAAATACTGATTTACCAGCCTTAGAGGTATGATGAATTCACCTGTGGGGCTTTTGTGTGTCACACCCCTGATTCACAAGCTTCAGCTGTTATCCTGCAAGAGCCTCCATTTCCAGAAACTTTACTAGGGAAAAAAAACCCTACAAAAACACAAATCAAACCCCAAAGATTTATCAAGTCCTTAGAGGACTACGCATAAAGAAAAGCCCATCTAATCAAGTCCTTGCTGGACACGTCCATGTTGTAAAGCATCTATGTTAAATAGCAGTAACTGACATCTCTGATGAGTGTTAATGCAGAGCAAGGAAGCAAGCTTACATTTTGACCCTATGGCTATTGTTTGTTTCACTGTATAATCCCATAGCACCGTAGTAGCTGAATTAGTATCTCTGGGTCAGAGCTGACCACTATGTGGAAGATAAAGAAAAATATTGGGAGGTATCATTGAGATTTAAAAAAAAAAAATCACAAAGTTATTTTGCCCATCACAAGAAAGCTTATTCTTTTATGACTCCAGCAGAACAAAACCCTAAAAATTAAAGGCTCAGTGCTGTTTATGATCAGTACATTTCCACAAACAGCACCATACATCTACTCATATAGAGAATGAGGACAGCCAATGCCATGATTCAAGTTCCTGTACTTTGCTTTTCCTTTCTCACATTTTAATTTCTAGAGTTTTACCCCTCATTGATGAAAAAGATAATTCACTTTATGAAAAAAAAAAAAAAATCCCCAAACTAGAGCTGACATTTTCCTTAAACTTTCACTGCTACTTTACAAAAATAAGCTTCAAAGTTAGACAAACAAGAGACCTTAAGAACTGCCCATTTCTAACCTTGGTTCAGAAGAAAGATAGACAAGGCCAGAATTGATATTTTCAGATATAACATCTTGACTTGTTGGTAGCAACATCACCCACATTCCTCTAGATTTCTGGAATCTAGAGGATTTGGTAGTCTTTACCAAGTGGTCCAGTCCTAATATGTAAGTGGAAATCTCACAGAAAACATAGAATCTTGCAGACAACCTCTTCAAGGTTATTTCAACAAGACAAAAGGAAAGGTTTTAGTAATTTCTGTTACCACTCTAATTAATATCTATCAATCTACATTTTTTTCTGGAAAATATACGCAGAAAAGTTTTGGAACTGCAGATCCTCATTCTGTTACAAATAAACTCTATGAAGGTAAACATCTCAAAAATTTGGTTAATATATAGATGATCAGGTGTTGATTTTTTGTTTGTTTGTTTTGTTTTTAAGGTAAGCAAAGTACATAAGCAATGAAGCTAGTTTAATCACTTCTCAGGAACAAAAAGGGATCAACTCCCGACTCAACAGTTACTTCACTTTGTTCTTTCCTTTAAGATTTTCCACATTTAGGAGTCCAGGTCAGAGAGAGCACATTCAAGGATTATTTCCTCAAGCCGCACATGAAGGCTACAACTCACCTACAATGAATCTCCTCCTGACATAGCCGCATGCTCCTGCAGAAGGTTTCTCCTCCTAACTGCTTGTGGAACAGCTCCTACAGAGCCTGGCACACTTTTTTCAACTCCACCTAGTCCCACCTGGTTTGTAAATTAACCTGCTAATAATGTTGATGATTCACAGCTGTCATTGAGATTTCTTTTTTGCTAACAGGTGAGCATCCATTTCTTGGCAACTGCACCAAATAATTGCAGAAATGTAACCAGCTGCAGATGTAAAGCCAGCTTTTTTATTAACATTGTGCTATAACAGGTTGTTGTATCTTTTTTAACGTTTTCTTTTCTTAACATTTTTAGTTATTCTTAAGACAACACAGCATTCAGGCATAGGTTTGCTAAGAAATTAACCAATTTGAAAAAATAATCTCTCAAGTAACTGTAGTTCCTCTACTGTTTAAAAAAGAGCAGATTTTAACAGGGTGGGATTTAGCATAAAAAGCCTCGTTTCATAGTGGAACACATGAAATTCAATGCTGGCTCTCATAATTAAATACAGCTTTTTATTTTTAAGATAATGTTCAGATACTTATTTTTAACCAAGCTGTTTTTGTTTAGCAGTGCTCCAGATCAGTGACTCTTCTTCACTCACCCCATGGAAGTGAAAGCCAGAAGAATGCAGTAGGTAGCATAGGTACAGAAAGTGCCCTTGGATTCACTCAGTGAAGTTATATAGCAACAATTTGTTAAATGTGTTTAAATATTTAATTTTAACTGGAAAAGAAAAACAAAGCCAAATCAATTTTAACACAGTAAGGGAGGTAAGCCTTTACAGAAATTGAATTCTAGCCATTCCAGAAGCTAGCAGCATTTAGCATCAGTAACTCGGCTTCTTTAACAGCATTTCTATTGTACACTCTGATGGAGGCTTAAATATTTTAAGAATAAAATAAGAATCACAAAATATTTCTGCTACTTACTGCATACAAGCTCTCCTTCGGAATAAAGACTCTATCTAAAGACTCAGATCCAGCGTTTTCACCAAAATAATAATAGTTCTTTCTTGCCAAGTTGATCAAATCTGTTGATAAAAGTAGAATTTCCAGTTACAACATTATATTAAAAAACCTACACATTTTGTCTTCAAACAACTGAGGCTTCCCTTCCATGATGACAGACGTGTTTATGCACAGAGGACAACTGTCAGAATTTGTATCTAGAGACCTGCTGCATTTATACCACAATGAACCCATCATTGCAATAGCCAAACCTTTACCATAGCAGATAGAAATTATGTTTTACATGCAATGCTGTATTATCTTAAATCTGGTTTTATCTGACAGAATTTTGTTTGCAACGTGGGCAGGACAGTCCAGCAACTAAGGCTGGGCTATGGCCAGAAACAGGAAAGGGACTAAAACACAAACCTTCTGGGAAATGAAACTCTGGCCAAAGACGCAGCTATAGCCTGACTGCCCACGCAGACCCAGGCAGCTTTTACGAAAGGCTGGGTGGCTGGTACAGCCTGAACAACTACACCTAGTGCAATGGCACTCATGCTGCATTCAAAACCTGAAAAAAACTAAACCAGACATTTCTCATATTATAAACTCTTTCAGAGGGGAAAAAAAGCACATTCAACAAACAGGATTTTGTTGTCTAAATGTCTTTAAGATCTGCCCTTATGCATCTTACCTGAATCTTAAGATGGATAAATACCTCTAATAACCTGGATTTAACCACCCTATGATTCAAAATCTCAGCTAATGACTTTGCTTATCTGTCTGCCAAAGTATGAAAGCTATGAAAAATATAAACATTTAGAAAAATACAAATAAAATGTCATAAATTATCAAATACCAACAGATTAATTTTTACTTTTTTTACAAGAAATCATGTTCTTTTTTAGAGTAAAATACAAGGTATTTTAAGCTGAGATACAGTTTATGGAAGCTCTGAACAGAAACATGATACTGGATGGACTGGAGAAAGCTGTCTTATGGAAGGATATTACGGAAATTCATTACCTCCCCAAAACGTGGTGAGCCAATGCTGATGCAATGGCTTCCTAGTTAGCGAAATCTGGTAGGGATGGACTCACAGACCCCAAGGTAACAGCTGTCCTTGTGGGGAGAAAACTATTTGCTCCAGTTCTCAGTGCCACAGCTTTGGCTAGTCTTGTTATCTGCACTGATGTAGTACATGTAAAGAAACATTATTTTCTGTAACTGGCTTTCAATTAAGGGTTATTATTGGAAACACTATATGAGAACTAACTCTCAATCTTATGTCTACTATATTCCTGGTAGTTTTTCTGTACCTTAAAAACACTTATGTCCTGGCTTTACTCAGACTGTTCTTTTTGGCAAACAGATGACTATCTTCCCACTGTGTAATACAGAGATTTTGTGATCAAATAGTTCCACATATCAGCATGGACAAATTTCTTTTCCAAAATAAAATCTGTGCAAACTGATAAACTAAATCAGACTGAACATGGGAGCAATCTATGGAGTGCCAAGTGAAAGACACCTCGCTCTGTTTGCTAGCTGCTCAGAGCACTAACTTGTCAAACAGAAATACGTAACAGGGAAAATGAAATTAACTGCCACACAAAGAACTCAGTAGGAAGCACAGATTTAGTCAACTAACTTAATTTATGCTAAACAGAATTCCCTCATGGTCTGACAGCTGAACTGCAGAAAAAGCACTGTTCTTCAACTAAAGTGAATGGAAAACTGTTAAGAAAGCCAGGATTGGACAAGACTTGTGAGTCACTGCAGAGCTATCCAAAGGAATACAGAGGTCGTCCACTCGCTAGAACGTAGGCTGAAACAGTCACTGATTTATTTTCCAAGAATCCCAGTAAGAGGCACTCTCAGGGGAGCACAAGTCAAAAGACTTTGGCATGATCGCAGCTACAAAGTTAAGAAATTCTGGCAAATGTTAGTGGCTACAGTAGTAAGTTGATGCTGTCCTCAGAAACCTTTGAGAATGCAAGCACTGATAGGGAAGCAAGACGTTACGATGGCATAACTGGTATGAGAGTTTGCGAGTACTAAATGTGCTTATTAATTGATTTATTCCTATGCATGCTTATCAAAGAAAAGATCTAAATTTAGCATTTGGGACTCATGTTTTACGATTTCAGTATTTGCAGGTAGCTTTGGACATCCCTCTCTGAATTACAGGATTAGTGGGTATTCCTTGCTAGGAAGGAACAGAAGTAGTGTTATGTTTCCTGCTGTACTCAGAGTTTACCTACGCTTCTCATTCCACAGAAGCGGTGAATTCCAATTACTGTTTTCAGACTAGTGAACAAGACAGACATGTAGGACTAATCAACGAAATGAAAAATGTAGAATATAAAATTTGGTAACATTAAAACCCAGCCTTTCTGCTTTACGTTATGGAACAGCCTGAATTTGGTTAAATGCAACAATTTATAATTTAATATATTATTAATAAAAAATTAAACCAACAAAAAATCTACCTCACCAAGCTTTGAATGAAAATTTCTTGGTGTCTACACTGCTTCACAGACTACTAGCTCTCTGCTTACTTAGATGCCTGTCTTATCACTGATTATTGGTTGACGAAGATTCTCAGATGTAAAAAATTAAAATAAAATCAAAGATAAATTATGACTAGGCTAACCTCTCATGACTGAAAATTCATGTTTAAGCATTAAAGCAGAAGAGGCATTTTGCAGCCACAACCATTTTTCCTTTGTATGATAGCATACGTCGCCACCTTTTAATGTTTTTAATGGTGTATGTATTTTAAATAGGAAAAGCATGCACAAAACCGTATAAAATCATTATGCCAGATGTTGATGTAGTAGAAGAGGAATCCCAGAGATATAATAGACTCGAAGCCACAGTTCATCTAGGAAACCAACCTGGAAAACATGACTAGTGCTGTGGGTAATGTTGGAGTTCAAAAATCTGTCTTTTCTTGCAGAAAGAAAAAGCCCACACCCTGGAATTTTTTAGAGCTACATATATCAATGCATGCTCTGAAAATGCTGTGAATGTCTATGCGCTATTTTGTGTCTGTTTTTTAAGTAACTTCACTTTGAGTGTAGACATGGCCCTTCATTTTTGTCTAGAAAAAATGAACAATACGATTTTAGTTAGAAATGTGCAGTTTTGAAAATATTATCCTGTGTTTTGCATCAACTGTCCACACCAAGATGGGAAATATTAATCATTGTACCAGTCTGCCGCACACAGATTCATTTAACAGATGTAATATTTAAGTAAAACTCTGCGTTCATGAGGAAAAATTTGGAGTAAATCCAGTACAAGGAAAATAAAGCACAAAACTTATAAAAGGAGGAGATGTGAGACAGCAGTGTCCTAAACATCCTTCTCATTCTTACCTTCTTAGAAGGACACCATGCTGGGCAACCTAGGGGAAGGAGGAAGAACTCTGTCTGCTCCCTGAGGAAAAAATGGGGAGCAAGAGAGCCATTAGCCCTCACCTTTGGAAAGCTGAGTCCTGCTCAGTCATTACTTGCACACAAGAAGAAAGAGTGTGTCTGAAAATCCTAGACAACAGCACAATGCCTATACAGGGGCATTCTTCTGTCTGACTTCCACTGGTGATTAGATTTATGATCCAAGACACAAGTCATTCACTTGCATGAAAGTCAAAAGGGGTTGGTTTTTTTTAACACAATGAAAAAATCTGTAGAAATAGCTAGGAAGTTCTTAAACTTCAATAGGATTTGGATCAGTGTCGTTGAATTAGCAGACAACAAAATGCATTGTACACTGTACTTTTTTCTCTGGATAAAGTACACAAAAAAATCACACAAATGAGAGCTCTTCAGTTTTTTAGTAAATCAAGACAAAAAATCCTTACAGAAAGACGATTCCTTTCAGTGATCAAAGTATTACCTCATCTCTCAAAGCATTATTAAAATACCATTCCCATAAGGTCAGTTGGTCCTACTACCACCAAGCAGGAAATTTGAGTAAATGGAGTATTTAATTTGCAGTCTTACTACACAGCTAGAAATATACTAGCAGGTTGTAATTCTTCAAGGATAATAAGCTGTAATACATACTGTGGCTACATTTTGGTTTCTATGTATTTCTAAAATAGACCAGTATTTCCATTTTTTAAACAAGTTATTACAGCTTTAACATATGTTGTGTTACTGCTGTCAGAATATGCTTAAACAACTGATAACTTAATTTTATTTTGTGGAAGGACTTAGAAGTACCCATGAGAGAGTACGTCATAACAGCATTATGGTGAGAACAGGAAACAGTAAGAGGGAGTGCATTCGACAGGCAAGACTGCAAATCACAGACAAAACTACAAGGTAATAAGCAGATAGGGTAATAAGCAATATAAAGTCAGAGTTAATTTCCTGGCCAAATATTGTTGGGTATTTGGAGGTATCTCTCGGTTGACCAGAGTCATAAAGATGGCCAGCAGGTGGGGTTTTTCGGTTTGTTTTGTATGTCTTGGCTTCTGTTTTGTTTTGTTTTGAAACAAAGCTTTCATGAATGACAGGCTTCAGGAAAAGCAGAGAGCTTGCTGCAAACAAAAAGTACTCAAGTTGTACATACCTGGTAGCAAATAGATGTGGTGAGCTAGAAAAACATTAGTTAACAAATAAGTAAGCGATTGGATCATCAGACATATTTAAAGTGGAAATAAGATTTTATTAATAATCCTAAAAGTAAAGCTTAGAGCTTGTTGTAACTTTCCTTTCATTAATAAAATGTAGTTGAGACAAAATTCCTATTCAGTAGAAGCATTAACTACAAGTTAAATAGGAAAATGAAGAGCAGTTAAAATGTCTTCCACTTTCAAGCAAGCAGAAGGCACCAGAAACATGAACTCTAAAAATGCAATCCTGTACACATGTACATGAAGAGAAAACACCGGGTTTTCTAGAACAACCTCAGAAATTAGATAATAGTAGTAAACTTTAATTACAAACACACTTTCAAGGTCATATATTTATTTCCACTCTTGGAGAACAGACATGAAATATGCTAACTCCTGACAGAAACAGGAATGTTTATATTTATTTTTAAAAGACTTACAATATTCCTGCTGACACTTTTAAGGAAAAAAAAAAGTTCTAAACCATTACTATGTATCAAAGCATCAAAGTTATCATGGCATTGCACACTAAGGTTACAAGTTTCTAAACAATTCTCTTTGTACACCTGCAACAACTTTGCCAGAACTGCTTTACCAAGTCTTTAATGCTACAATAATAATAATTGCTTCATATAATTATTAAAGTCATTGCTTTCTTGTCACAGGAATACCTTATAAACCAGTGTATGAAATATAATTTCCAAATGGACACCACAAATATCTAGACCTTCTCTTATTCATAGACTGCATATTCCAACCTAGAAACTAATTTGAAAAAGGGAGTGTCAGAGAAATCTTCACTGATTAGAAATGAATTAAAGTAGTTCTGTGAAATGGAGTACAAGTAGGATTAATGTGGAGACAAACATTCCAGAAGCAATCTCTAAGCACTTTGCTTGCAGAAAAACAGGTTTTTGGATGCAAGACAAATTGTGCTGTCATTGATTTGAGTCTGCAAAATGCATGTAACTATGTCCATAGCATGATATACACTTGTTTCCTCCTTATTTATTTATATAGATATATATTATATATAAATCTACATATATTATTATTAGATAAATAATGTTTCAAAGTTTTAACCATGAAGTTGCCATATGTCTGGAGATGAACACAGGTAATACTAAAATTTGGGGAGCGATTACAGTAGCTCTGAAGTGGTTTATGTTTTGTTCTTACCATTATAACTGAGCTGTGGAATATGTAAGTACAAAAGCATTTTCCCTGTTGCAAAGGACCTATGAACATTAAAGTGACTAGAAATAATTGCCTCTGTACAAAACCAGTTATGGTTAGCATGGTTACTGTCTTTTAAGTTAGTGTATACACATAAGACTTGTACCAAGATTTCTGACATGTAGGAAACAAAATTATATCCAGACCTACCTATAATATACCAGAAGTAAGCAGGCCTGGGTCTAGAGAGCAGCATTCAGTGCTACTTTGAGTGTGACCTGAGTTAAGGAACACATCTTTTTTGTCAGAACTAGAATCAAACAACAGGCTTTCCAAGCATTTAGCTTTCTGTTGTTTAACAAAAATTGGTATTTTCAGATTTTAGACTGTCATGTTTGGAAGTAGGTTCTCCCTAATGTGTTGTCAGGGTTGAAATCCTCCCCTACTAGAATCAAAGTGAGAGTAAGGACTTCCAAATTCCAAACCTTCCTCAGAATCCAATATTGACAAATATTGTCAACAAAGTAAAGAAGTGCCTTCTTAAAAAGCACAGTATACATATAATGATAGACCTCAACCAGTTATTTCCACTCAGAAAAGAGACTTTGAGGTTAAAATGCATAGTTCTATGAAAAATATCATCTGTTTGGTAAGGTTAAAAAGAAGATAGAATATTAAGAAAACAAATGTTTATGCAAAGTGATAGAACCTGACAAGCATTACCAGAGATGCAGAACTGTCCCCATCTGAGAAACAAATACAGAGACTTTTTGCTTGAAAAGAGATAATCTGAAAAAGCAATAAGGACAGTGATACGAAAGTATAAAGATGGGAAATAGTAGTCTTTCTTTAAAATAAGAGAATTAGAGGAAAGTAAATTACCAAGAGGCACACTCAAAACAAATTGAAAGAGATACCTTTACACACAGGTAAGTTGTAAGTTAAGTTGTGGAAGTCATTGCTGCAGGATGTCACAGAAGTTAAAAAAGCTTATGTGATTTCAAAATGCAATTGTATAAATTGATAGTAGAAAAAATTCACTAAGATCTATTAAACACCAACATACTTACACTTAATTTTAAGCATTTAAATGAGATTATATAAATAAATATATATATATATACACACCCCATGATCTTGCTTGTTGTATGTTCCTCTATGACCAGAGACAAACAGGAACCTCTAGAATGCAATTCAAATCACAGATAGGCTTTGCTTAGGTTAACTATAATGACTCCAAACCAGCTTCCATGCTTCCCTCAAAACTGAGGGTCCCAGGCAAGGAACAGCATCCCTAACCCTGAACTCTGACTGCCTTAGTATGTATAAAGGCCATCCCTTTAACAGCCATACTGGCAGAACATGCTGGCACCAGGATTCACATCACCGTGGCCATTAGAAGTTGAGCTAGCCAGCATTAGCTTCCATAACAGAGTAATATTTCCCTGGCAAGGTTATGCCAAAAGCTCCTTCAGTCCGTGGATCACAAGCAGCCAAGAGTTCTCTACAATCCTCCTGAAGGTTAAACACAGAATCTCACTCAGAAATCAGTTTACGTCACTAGCCTCAAAACGTATTCAAATTCCTTTTTTCCCCACATATATACTTCAACAGATAGAACTTGCATAATTTTTGTTATTCATTACATCAAGAACTATTATTAACTTACAATAATGACTACTTATTTCTTTAAGTTATAAGGCATCTTGGTAAAGCTAACACAATTATTTTAGTCTGCATTTTGTAATTAGTGTCTAGTGAAAATAATTTGCCTGTAAACAATTAGCACAGCATAACTGCAAAATCTGTGAGGGTTTCCCCAGGCTGCAATTCTAGATTAATTACAGCAGCTGCAGGTAAGATACATCTAGAACTGGCCACATTACAACAGTTGGTTTTAACTGAAGATGTGCAGTCTTAGCAAAATAGCTCTTCTTTTGTTGATACAATTTACCAAATTTTATTTTAATAAAATACTTGCTGAAAAACTAATCTTTTAATCAAAAAGTGAGTTTTGTAGCATTTAACTAGTATCAAATATTTATTACATTTTGCAAAAAAAAACCCCAAACCCCGCTGTCATCCTTATGCAGGTTTTTTCAGCTTGCTACTCATCAGTAATTTTTCAAAACAAAGCTGGATAGACTGTTGTGACAAACAGATATATTACTAAAACAACTTGGTCTTTAAATACAACATTTTGTTGTAGACTATAAAAGTGAAAGATATTAGAATTATAAAAGATATTAATAGTCCTATTCAGAATGACAGGAATATGGAAATTGAAAACATGTAAAAAAGAAAGAAAATTATTTTTGGCATATGTCATCTCCTTGTACATACCTATCTATGCATGCTAAAGACAGATAAAGGCATACTAAGATGGGGCTCATACAGCCCCACATGACTCAGCATGGAACACCAAGCAATCCTGAAATGGTCTTTGGAATTAAGCAGTCGAGCAGTCCCCAGGCTACTGTAATTTGTGACAGTGACAATTTGGCATGCTAGCCAGACTCTTTGCAGAGAAATTTTTATCTCAAAGCCTCTCAACTTATGTAAATGCAAGGTCCTCAGAATAAAATTCAGACTACTGGGTGCAAATACCTAAGCAGGTCCCATCTTTTTCAACAAAACAAATGATAACCAGTCAGGAAGACTCCAAATGATATAAACTAAAACATCTCTCTCTCCTGTTTGCTACAGCTAAAAAACATTGTCTAATTATTTCATAGCTAGTCAGCTCCTTTTTTTCTTTTTTAATTCCTTCTAAAAGGTTGAATTGCTTCATTTGCACACTTTCAAACAATGAAGTATCACAATTTTAGCGAAAATTGTAATGCTATGTTTTCCCAACATCTAAAAAAAACCCCAAATATTAAGCTGTCTTTTGCATGGTAAAAAGCTTTTCATCATTGGTTTGTTTAGATCATGATGACCCATCAGCTGTCCAAGTGTCCCTTATGAGTATCAAGTGTCTGCTGGAAGCTAATCTACTGAAACCATAAACCCTATATTGAATAATATTGAACAAGTTTGCAGTTGTACTGGGGACAAGAGGTATATCATCTACCTGGACTTGTGCAAGGCATTTGATACTGTCCCGCACAACATCCTGGTGTCTAAATTGGAGAGACATGGATTCGATGGATGGACCACTCAGTGGATAAGGAACTAGCTGGATGGTCATGCTCAGAGAGTAGTGGTCAACGGCTCAATGTCCGAGTGGAGAACGGTGACGAGTGATGTTCCTCAGGGGTTGGTATTGGGACTGGCACTGTTCAACATCTTCGTTGGAAACATGGACAGGAGGATGGAGTGCACCCTCAGCAAGTTTGCTGACAACACCAAGCTGTGTGGTGTGGTCGACACGCTGGAGGGAAAGGATGCCATCCAGAGGGACCTTGACAGACTTGAGAGGTGGGCATGTGCAAGCCTCATGAGATTCAACATGGCCAAGTGCACTGCACGTGGGTCGGCACAATCCCAAGCACCGCAATAGGCTGGGCAGGGAATGGATCAAGAGCAGCCCTGAGGAAAAGGACTTGGGGGTATTGGTGGACGACAGGCTTAACATGAGCCGNAGTGGTGAGGCACTGGAACAGGTTGCCCAGAGAGGTTATGGAGGCTCCATCCCTGGAAGTGTTTAAGACCAGGTTGGATGTGGCTTTGGGCAACCTGGTCTAGTGGAGGGTGTCCCTGCCCATGGCAGGGGGGTTGGAACTAGATGATCTTTGAGGTCTTTTCCAACCCAAACCATTCTATAATTCTATGATTCTATATAATGGTAACAGTAGTCTGAGTGCAATGTCTGTTTAGAAAGAGCATTTACATTAAAGACAATTACAAGTGGAAACACATGAAAAGTCTTGCCTGTGTAACATACTTGCTTTGCAATAATTGTATACAGTAGATTAAAAATAAACAATAATTATAGTTCATTAATACTTTTTTCCAACCTGCTCATCTAAATAAATCTAGAGCTTTGTAGAAATAAATTAGCACACATTTAAATTTATTTAGTACTGGAATCAAAACAGTGAATAATTAAGTGGAAGCCTGTAAGAAATTGAGAATTGTGTTCAGGAGAGCATAAAAAATGTCCTGGTTTCTCTTCATGCTCCCACTATTCTATAAGGCCAGATACCACTTTCCAATCTGAGTTTGGTTAAAAATTTTATTGTAATCATTGCATTTCAATAGCACTTTTCATCTATAGTCCAGTTGCCGGTGATGTTAGCTCACCAGAGCACGTTGTCACCATTTTGAGATGTTGAGGCACTTGCTCTGCCTCTGGAGCAGAAAGGGACACACATATGCGCCCTTCCAAGCTTGTTAGCACAGACCAACACTGACATCTGGTGCCAGCAGAGCCATTTTACACTGGGCAAAGATTCAACTTTACAGCTCACAGCTTCAGGGGGCTGTACTAGGTGATCTCCAGAGGTCACTTCCAACCCCAACCATTCTGTCATTCTGTGAAGAGTTGCTAGTTTGACACTAAGATAAATCAGCAGCACCTATTCAGCACCAAACCACATCAGAGTGTGACTATAGGGAAGAAAAAGGAAACAATAAAAATACCAAGGATATACTTAAAAGCCAGGAGAAGAAAGTGAGAGTATATTCACAGTACTTTTTCTGCAAAGCACTTTTTCCAAAGTGGTGGTATTGGTTGTTGTATCAAAATAATTCTAGCTGCTCCTTAAATAGGGAGATCGCTGTTTTGGGGAGAACAGTATTAGGATTATCTTTGCCATGATATGCACAGCTTGCATACTAGAAAAACACAAGAGTTTCTGAATTCTGTATTCTGAATGTAAGTGCTCAAACTGTGGCTGGCATGAGCTTACTACCTTCCTTGAACTGCTACAACCACTATATGCCCCATTTTACGGGCTGAGGAATCACTCTGTGCCAGGACTTTTGGCTACTTGCCCAGAACAAATTGCCCCTAGGCAATGGGGCATTCAGCCCAATCTATATCAATAAGTCTCACACAGAGAGGGTTTGGGGTACAATCTTCCTATTTTCTTGCAGGCCACAGCCTATCACTACCAAGAATATCAAAGGCTGACAAACCAGAGAGGATGATCCCAATGGTAATCCAATGACTTTGTCCAACACTGTGAAGAACCAGTTACAACAGTGATTGTCTTAACTAATAAGGAACTAAACTTTCACACTGCACTTGGTTCTGCCACCAGCTGCTAGCTCAAATATGGCTATGAAAGATGCACACACCTGCCACAATTACAAGCCAAACTCACTATTCTCTCATGCAACTAGCCAACAGAGAACTATTTCCAAAGCGTAGCTGTTCCGTGCATCAAAACACTTTGCAACATGTTCTCATTCCCATAAGGCACTCTGCAGCCAGCAGACTGTTGTAACAATATTATTTGCAAGAACAGACTTGGAAAAAAATGTCTTTTTATTATTGCATATTTGTGCCAGTGCAGACAGTGTCCTAATTTACCAGATGTTTCTTATTTCTCTTTTTTCTCAACTACACTTAGGCTTTTGGTATTTCTAGAATCTGAAGGTTTCAAACAAAGAGGTTTCTGTTACCTTAAGAAATCCAGTTTAACACTGCCTCAAAAATGTGTGATTATATGAGTAAAGCTTGATTGTGAGATATGTACCAAGCCTCCATCCGAAGCGAACACTTTGGGTAACCCTTGTAACTCCACCTCCTTAAAAAACATGGAAACAGTAATAAGCTCTGCAAGTCCCATGAATGGAAAAGCATTCCTTATGTGAAATTTTGAGGTTTTGGAATGGACAGTGCTTATGGGGTTGGGTTTTTTTGCCCTTTTTTTTTTTTTTAAATTGAAACAGTGAAAAATACTGAAATCCTGGAACTATGTAGGGCTCTATATTCTGCAGGGAAAAATACAGAAAAGAATATTGAGTATTTTGAATGCATGTGCAGGGAAGGGGGTGCAAGAGCATGACACAACAAGTAAAATGAAGTACACTTTGTCTGCTCAGTGCAAAGTGTTACAAATTAGTTTTCGCTTCATCTTAACTGAGAAAGCAAGATCTTTAAGTATCACACTTACTTCAGAAGATGTTTTTAGATTTTCCTGCTTGCAAGAGATGCCAGTACATTTCAATTCTCTAATCCCTAACAAGCAGCAGCTTATTAAATTAAGACTAACAGCTTATTAAATCAGGATGGTTCATTTGTTTTCTTATTTAATGACCTGCACTACAAACAGGTAGATGGCAGCTGGTTGCTTTACCACTTGTCTAACTACAAAATGTTACATTTCAGAACCTCATCTTTTTGAGTTATGACTTTACTTACTAACTGCTTATTGAGTTTTATATCTTTAAATATAAACAATAAGAAATCAACATGGGTAACCAGGTTCCCTGGGATACAATCTTCTGGCGTAGTGAAACAAAGCCTCCCTGTGGTTTCAAAACATTGCATGACAATGAATAGTATAACATTGAACTACAAATTCACATTTGTTTTTATATTCTTGCAATCTCACATACATTTTTTTTTCTCCTGCCAGTAGGTATGGAAATTCAGGACCCACTATTACACAGTTTGGATTTGGGCACAGCCTCTCCAAATAAATAGTATCGTGTCTGACTGTAAGACTTCCGTGTAGCCATTCCTGACTTCTTAAGGTCTCATTTGTGTTGCCTTTTCTGCTTTTCCCACCCTTCCCACAGTTAGGGCAACGTGGATTCCTAGTAGGTCCTTATAAACCCAAGTGTCTGAAAAACAACTGTAAGAAGTAGGAAGGGGTCTGCTTGGGTTAGCCCACAGGCAATTCCAAAACATGCTCAGTTTTGGGGCCTGTCAGGGCCTAATACTCAACTGTCTTCAGATTTCAAATAAAACAACTAGAAAAAAAAAAAAAAAGTACAGTTTCTACCACAGGAGCTAAAAATTTAATTAATAGTAAATTGATCTTGCGTGCAACATCTGCATCTTTGAAGAATTCCCATTCACAGAAGCTGTCCAAGCTTGCTTGTGTGCAAGCCCTTCTCATCACAGTAACCGTAACACACACTTAACTCCTGTAATAAATACTTGTTCACTCATCTTCTATCACCTTCTTAAGTCTGCTACAATACAAAAGGCTGCTTTCTTACGGGTGGTACGTGGACAAAATTTTCACCTCTGTGTGAGCTTTCCTATCCATTGCAGCTTGGAAACACCACTCTTTGCAGGCTGGGCCGGCAGCCTCTGATGCTCACTGTAACAGCCGGTCTCCCAGCTGGCACCCTCACCAAAGCTACAGCAAAGGTGGCAGGCATGGGCGCAGCCCCAGGAGATGTCAATTTTGGCAGATACGGGTCTGTTCTCAGGGCAGAGACACAATGCCAGAGTGAAACTTTTGCCCTTCCTATTAGTCAATGGCATGAAAGCCTCACCAAGGCATTCAGAACTCCTTAACAGGCTCTACGGAAGGGAGGTGTTGTTACTCACTCTCTAGTCTCTGCAGTGGGACAACAGCTGATTTCTGAATAAGAAGTTATTAAACAAGATACACAAGTGGTGTCTAAAAAAGTTTATAGGAACCATAATAAGTATCCTGAGAGCAACTTCAGTCTACTGGGCTTATTTTTTTAAGCACAGTTTTACCAATTTCAGTTAAACCTGACCTCAAATATAAACATTAAAATTGTTGGGTTTCCATGGAATTCACTGGGATGTGATTTTAGCCTGAGATTTAACACTTTAGTATCAACTGTTCCACACATTAAAATGTGTGGGAAAATGTTCCACACATTAATGTGTAAAATGCACACATTAGTTTCTCAGCATTCTAGATGGGTTTTACAGCAAGACAGCTCCAGCTGTAAGCCAGCTCGTAAAGTCCAAGAAGTGCTTGGAGTGCTCTTAAACCAACCTTGGATGCATTTGCAGAAGCCCCTGGCTGGCTTACAACTCTCCCAGAAGTTTGCGCTTTGTGCACCCAGGAATCTCAGACCAGGCCTCCAAGTGTGCATGCCTGAAATGCTGTGTGCTACTGTGGGGATCATAAAAAAAAACCAGCCAAACTCAAATCCAGTCACACTGCCTTCGGAATTTGACTGTATGCAGAGAAATTGTTCTTGTATCTCTACCACCTATATCATGTACCTTGCTCAGCCTTATTTATAAGTTAGGTTCTCAAAATTTGTTTCTAGAGCTCTGCTGGTTCCTTACTTAGCAGCCACATAGCAGCTGCTATTTTCACTTTGGCTACTTACTCAAACCAGATCCTAAAAACGCCTCCAAATATGCACCTCCAAAACCTTCTCTCAACATACCCATGCATTCCCTGATGCACACCAGTTCAAGGGTAATTTGTTAAAGTGCACATAAGATACCAGAGGAAACCAAGAGTCTGCTGCCCTTGCAAGCTTCAGACCCTTAAGTCAGAGGCACAGCATACTCACCAATGTAAAATATTGTTTTTTAAAAAGCATTTTTTTATATGTAACCAAAAACAGGGGAGAAACAGACTTTTTTTTTTCCTCCTACTTATGTTCAAATAAAAAAAAATATCCTTACAGCTGCTTCAAGTAGTCTAGGAAGTGTAATAGCTGCAGAGACTTTTCTTGTTACTTTCCATGAAAACAGGTGGGCTGCTGGTGGCAATGCGTGTGTCACCTCATCACTGATAGCAATGGAAAACTCATCTGCTGTGAGAGGTGTCTTGAGTAGTAAGCTGCACGGTGGGGATGAAAGTCTGGAGCGTATCCATGCCTGGAACGCTTTATTATATCCATGTGAACATAGTGACATGCAGAGAATAGCTAGAGTTGTCCTAGGTTTGATTTCCTAGACGGTCAGGGAAAGTATTTCTCTCCTTGCCTTTTTACAGCTGCCCTTTCTGAAAACAACAGATTTCTGGCATACTTCAAGAAATAAGACATACAAGACTAGATTTTCTGCCACTACCACTCATGCATTCCTCCTGCTTTACTTCCTGACGTTTGTCACAGAAGCCTGAAAAAAAGAGTCTGAGTTTCATGTGCTATCTGTTGCAGAATATAAAAATTTAGTAAATAATGGATTTTTTTCCTTATTTGAACCATGTGTATTCTGCTCTGTAATCTACCACAGATGGTACTTTTCTTGTTACACAGATATAGCATCCAATACTTTTAAGGAGTTGTATGTGTATGTTTTATGAGGAAACAATATAATGCCATGAATTCAAGCAAACATCTTTAAAACCAACTTGAAATGTTAGTTTACAAGTTACAGGGAAGCACAAAGCTACCTGGCATTGATATATACACAGAAGGGCCATTAAGAACAACAGAACAACTATCTGACTACAGCAAGACAAGGCCAAACAAGTTCAGATGCCGATTCTTTTTGAGCATACTCAACATTTTTAAGTGTTCAGAGAAATAGTTCCACTTCTATTTTCCACATTAATTACCAGACTGTTGATGATTTATTGAGTTTCAATTTAGAGCTTAAAAAAAAACAACCCAAAAACCACACAAAAAAATTAAAAAATCAAGCATACTCTTTCACACCTGTAAAAATACTGAAATTAATGGATGCCTAGAAGAGTGGGTCAGAAGAGGATATTTGAACACAGATAAAAGACATTTCCTTTGGCCACAATAGGGGTTTTTTTTATTATTAGATCCATATTTTAGGTCCTTTATTCAAATCCTGCAAAGAGTTTGAAAGAGGCTTTAGACTAAAAAGTGCTCAACTGAGTATTAGGAGATCTATGTGGTTCCTCTGGTGGAGGATTAAATTAAGGGTGTAGATATATTTCAGAGAGGTACTACGTGGAAGTACATTGTTGTTGAAAAATTAGTTTGATTTACAAACATAAAAGCAAAGATTTCTGAGAAGTGGATTAAATTTCTGTGGCCATTAGATATTAGAAAGCAACAAGAACAACAGAAAACCCTATCTATTACAATAGCAGTCACCACTAATGTGCATTTTGAGGGAATTTTTAAGGTATTGTGTCTTTCTGTAAGAGATTTTAAATCTAGCATGCAACACAAGCGCATATACATTTTGATAGCTTAAAAGAGAAAATGAAATTAACAGCACACATTCATACACTCAAGTGAGCGCTTGATTTACTTCATTTTTTTTAAATCTAAACAAATCTCTGCAAGCTTAACATTTTTACTTACCAATTTTCAGAAAAAGAATATTCATTTTAGTGTCTGAAGAAAGGTGAGAATTTTGAGACTGTTCTTGATGCTCCTTAATCTATGTAGTTCAGACAAATGGTGATCATAGTCCGGTTAACGAATGACATCATTCTTCTCTCTGAATATATATTACTTCATTGGTCTCCTACAAACAATGGAGAGAGTTTCAAATATGTGGATGAACTATGTCATCACAGGAAGTTAAAAGAGAAGAGTTGTTAAACTTGCTTTGACATTGCAGTCCAGACTGCAAAAAATAGGTAAGTTCTACTAGCTTATATTAGAAGTAGGGAAAACTATTTATCTGTGTTTCCTGTATCTTACATACACATGTGCTTTCTCAAATGCATATCAGAAAACTGTAACTTTGGAAGTGAATAATGCAGATTAAAACAAAGCTTCATCTCCACATCATTTTAGGCTGCCTTGAGAAGCACCTACAGAACAAACTAAAATATATAAATGACTAAGTGATTTGTCAGTCAGGTAAACAGTTCCGTCATAAACTTCTGATATAAAGAAACCAGTCAAAACTTATTTTACCATTACTAGACCCTGGTAAAACAGCTTACCTTTATTGAGAATCAAAAAAGAAATCCAATACGGATTAAGAAATATTACTTTAACTAGCAAATACTACTGCTCTATTATATTTTTTATAAAAATTCTCTTGTAGATTATTGGGCTGCTCGTAAAAACAAAACTTCAAAGAGATTCAACATATGGTTTGCAGATCAGACAGTTCACAGCTTTGTTTTGATTTTAAGAAACAACTTGTACTGCATATACCATGTTTATTAATGAGCATATATCTAACTATCTGGTGTGTAAGTACAGTCTAATTTTTTAGCCGTTATCCAGCCCAGTTTATATGTCACCATTTTTCTGTCCTCAATTTATGAAGCTTTCATTAAAACATCAATCATTCACATAGCTAACAAAGCCTGAGACAGGAGGGGAATTCCTCAAATGAGTTTTGGAGAAAATCTGTAGTTATTGTAGTCATGGTAATCACTGCCCTGGAATAAATTCAGCTTTTTAAAATTATTATTAAAGCAAATTAGACAAGAAAGTCAAGTCTACAAAAGCCAGTCAATTATTTCCATTCTTTTCACACACGTGTAAACCCCAAGTAACAACTAAGAGGGAATGCAATCAACAGCTTTAGTGCTTAAAAACAAAGAATTCTAGAGAATAACTTCTGCCTTTAGATACTCATCTGAGTACAGTTGCATACTGTAGAAGTTATCAGTGCCCAATTTATTCCAGTAGGACTAAGAGTAGAAACAGGTAAGTGTTTATGCATATAATTTTCCTTGTGTTACTGAAAAACAGCATGACTAGATCAGATTTGGTGGCAGATTTCACAAATGGCTGTAAAACTCAAGAAATCCAAGGGGCTTTTTGGTTTCTTATATTATATAATTTCATCTCCTCTCCATAATTTCAAGTGAATTAGTTGGGAGTAGAGAAATCCTATATATATATATATAAAGTTTCATAAAATAATAATCAAATATTAATCAGTTTCTGGGTATTGTTATAAAGTTTTAGTGTACAAAAGAACTCATAATTCATCTGCTTTTGTGGGTAAAATCTAACATTAACTACTGCAGAAACTAACTCTGAAAAGTTCCACAGGTGTCTGGTACACTAAGACACAGCTATTACAGCATGCATCTCATGTCAAAACCAATGAAGTCACACACTAGGAAATTCAACTTCAGAAAATACTTCTTCATATGATTCATACTTCATATTTCTTCTTGGCCCTGCCACAGAGCAAAGTCCTATTAAGTACTGACTTTCTTGGACTAGCTTGCAGCAATACTTCTCAAAACTTAACTCCTACTACATTTCAAAGCTCCATATCTTCTCCAGAGATGACTTCTTAGCACAATTAATATTTCAAAAATGTGAATATTTTATCTGACATTGCCTACTCATTACAAACAGGTAATAATTTCCAATAGCAGAAACCTAGGCTTTGCTGGAAGGTTTTGTGATGGGAAATTCTATCATGAGAACGCCATATGTTGTTTCATTTTCAAAAAGGGCCATAAGCATAAACAGATGGAAAGATCTACTAGAAACCAGTTATTATTTGTCTTTCTCATAAAGTATTTATTATGGTGGCAGTTTAGCATTCAGTTACCCAGCTATTCTGGTAGTGAATTTATTTTTGTGATGAAATGATCCTGCAACACACTTTTGTAAAGTGCCAGCACTAGGCATCAGTGCAACTTTATTTGAGCTCAATAGCAGATTCATCATAAGCAAGAGTAAAATAGTTGTGTTAACACCAAGCATGCATTAAAACTACTTAGTAAGTCCTCAAACTCAGAGTTACAGTCATAACGTGGCAAAGGGAAATAGTGCAGAAGATATGTGAAAAATATAAGCACCTCTGCTAAGCATAGGCTAACACTGGCATACTAAAAATTCACAGGAGGAAGACACAAGCCCATGAAAATGCTTTCCATTCATCCAGATATGAACTTTTATAAATGCTTGAAATCAATGGGTAAATAAAGTTCTTGCTGATTTATAAAGCAGTGTCAGCTGCTATGCTATATACCTTGTCTATGTTGTTCCAAGGAGTATCAATGAAGTTCAGAGTTGAATTTCAGGGTATTTTTCTTTGCCTGACAAGAGCTTTAGATGGTTCCTGGATTTCTTTTTATGGCATCAAAACCAGTTGCACATAATCTCTGGAGTGTCTACTAATGTTTATCCAGTTTTATTCTCCTCCTGTAGTTTTATAGTCCCTATTAAGGGGAAAAAACCCAAACCCACCCAACTCAATCTTTCCATTCCCTCACAACAAAGCTTCTCCAAATTTTGTCTTGCTGTGCTTCATATCTATCCAAATGATTTGTGAAGCATCTTTGAAACAGGGAGAAAGTGTCCCTCAGCAGCAAGTAATTGTTACTTGCAGTAAGGTAAATCAACTCTTGTTTGAAAATAAATCCTGAACAGAGCCAGTAGGCTGGGCAATAGAATAGAAAGGCAAAATGCTCTGTAACAGCCCATTAAAGAGGTTCAAAAGTTTGTTTCATTTTAATGTCTTGGAAAGCTGCTGGTATGTATCCAACCAAGCTTTGCTTGTATGTATATGAAGCTGATGGAGGTTAAACCTACAGGGTATGAACACTTAAAAGGCTGTTAGTTGCTTAGAAACTTCATGTACAGGGTCCATCAGGCTCTAAAAACCTGTATATCAGCAGACTTAATTTATGGTATTTTTGGGGAAAAAAATAAAATCAACTGAATAGTGAGTAAAAAATGAAAGCTAGAAGCTACAGTACATAATAGAAGCCCGAATTAAAGGGAGTAAAAAACATTTAAAGAAAAGCTAAGAAATGAAGGCGTCTTCAGTGATGTACAGGATGACCTGCTGACTGCTCCTGCAGTTTTGCAGCAAGTGAATAGTTACATGCTGAGTGTAATGGGGTGCCTATATGGCACCTATAAAAAAAGAACACTTCATGGAAATTCCAATATTATGAGACCATCTTAATTTATTTTTCTTTTTCTAAACTTTCAAGAGGAGACAAAGTAAACTCATTGTACCAGTTTTTTGTCAGCCCTAGTGTCTTTTTCTGAGAAAGCATCACACAACCAGTTCAGCTCTGGTATAGCAGAAAATAAACTGGGGGGGGTGGGGTGGGGGAGGCCAGGCAAAATCAGAGAAAAAAACCCAAGAATAAACTAAGTGAAGGTTTATAGAGGAAAAATTAAAATATCTCTATGGTTTCTTGTAAGAAAAACTGAGGAAGCAAGCAGAATATGGCAGTCCAAATATATGAAAGATTTAAACATTGAAGGGGAAATAGTAGTTGGAAAATACTAATTAGAAACCCTGATATAGAGTTCAGTGGTACACATGCATCCTAATAATTAAACTGAGGGATTTCACTGTCACCTGATAAAGCTCCTTCTGCTAGTAAAACTACTTAAAGCTCTGTTCTTTAGCAAAAAGCAAAAATACACTAATGTGGGCAAAACACATGTCATGGACCTTATAACCCTACACTTTCAAAGAAAGCCAGCTATGACTTATAATACATATCTCTCAAGTCTGACTTGAAAACTGTCTTTGGAGGCTGGTTCTGAAGGAAAGAATAGCTCAATTATTAAATTAACCTTGTTTTCACATGCCTGATCTTTTACAAACCCATGGCAAAATTTGGATTCACATTTGCATTGTGATTTTTGCTGGAACCAGAAGTCGGATTACAAAACCAGAAGTGTATTTTTAGCTGTAATAGCACATCTTTTGCCACTGAATACACTGTGGATGGAAAGAGCTGTAAGAAATAGCACAGAATGTTCCAAAAGCTGGTAAAGATGAAAAATGTTGGCTTTTTTTTTTTTTATCCTGTTTGGCCTAAGCTTTGTAAAATGTGAGCAAGTTGCAGCTGATTCAGATAAGTAGATTTCAACTCCAAACTGAAATGCAATGGGTTTTTGTTAAATGCTTTATCCTCATTTATTCACAATTGTGAAGCAACAGCAACTTCCCTTCTGTAAGTGAAGCAAGAGGAACAGATCACAGTAGGACAGATAGTGTACAGATATAAGATGCAGTTTGATAACTTTCACATAATTTAAATTTTAATGTTGAAGAAAAAATATTCAAAAATTCTCTGGAAAAGTTTTGAGAATTCCATGGTGAGTAACTCCATGGTGAGAGACAGAGGGAGTCATCGCCAGTTGTCCCAAATCAGCACTTCCAGAGATGTGCCGGAGGCCAAGTCTTCAATACTTGAAAGCTATCTCTAGCTCTAGGACTTGATGTCACTCCCATTTTCATTGCTTCACAGAGCTGAGATGCCACAGATTTCCCAAGTCTCTTCAGAGGCTTAAGAAATACATCCACCAGTGCTTGTCTCAAAGACTCAGGCAGTCTTTGATGATACATTGTGCCCCATGCTGCAATAATAGTGATTTTAAAATTTTATATAAGTTTTATATATATATATATAAAAATAAAACCTCCATTAATGAGATAAAACTTGGACTATGTATTGCTGCCTCTGCTTTGCAGTAGTGTTTCTAAAGCAGAAACTGTAACTACAAGATGAGAGGAGCTCTGGAAAAATTGACCTTTCAGCTGAAAAAAATCCACTGGCTTATTTTAGAAATTATTTAACTGGCAGTTGCTACACTTGGGTTTTTATCTGTTCCACAGCATAAACTCTGACAGTCTAACACACTCTCTCTTTCTTTCACTGCTGGCCAGTTCAAAGTGTGCATTTTCCAGTGACTATGTAATTCTGTTTTGGACTGATGTCATGGCTGCCACTCCAGCAGACCCATTAAAAACATAAAACATACACATCTAGAACTTAAGCTGTTATCCAAACCAGAAACACGTGATTACAGAAGCAAGCTACACCACCTTATAAATGGGTTTTGTTGTACAGCATCTGTTTTACTGAGAAATGCTGTAGATCCTTAACAACTAAAAGTATAGACAGTTTAAAAGCATTTAAACTCCAGAAAAACAACAGTGTGCAGCATGGTAAGAATACCAGATTCCTCCCCAGACTTTCTCTGATTGCAGCTGAAGCCATAAAAATATAATAAATCAATGCAACTGTAATACTTAACAAAAGCACTATTCTACTGGCATTCTTTTATGCAGTTCTATTTTAATTCACTGTAACACAGGATTAAAGAGTGACAAGGCTCTTGAAAAGGTGCTTTAAAAAAGCTTAATAAAGCATCAAACTAGGACTAAAATACAGAAGAAAATTCAGTATTCCTTCAAAACGGAATCTCTTATGGAATGCTGGGGAAAAGGGGAAAAAGGATTAAAAGCTTTTAAAAGTGTACTTGATGATGCTGGTCAGGAGACAAGTTGCCAAAAAAGCCATTTTCATGCACAAAACACTCATTTCACAGCATATGCATATTTGAGCAGAGGTGGACAAAAATAACTCAAAGGCATGCTTTGTCAAATGCTTTAGGAATATGTTTCCTTTCCTCTTAACTTAAAAAAACATGCCATAGACATGAGGTTCTGCACTTTGTCATAGCAAGGCCAGGTAATAGATTAATACAGAAGAGCTTTAGTTTAGATTTATGAATCAGAAGATTAGTAGAATTTCTGAAAAAGAAGATTGCATATGTGGTACTAAAACTGTCAGCAAGAAGTAAGTGCTAAAAAATCTAGAAAAAACATTTCTGTCAATGATCTTGCCCAGATACACACAGACCTACACAAGTGTGCTTTGAACACAGATGATGCTAGCTAATTAATGTAGCTGTAATATTGGAAAAGTCAGCAGCGTTAACTATTTATCTAGTTTACTCAGAATGTAGAGTACACCAGCTCAAGCGAAAGCAAGTGACAGGTTAAAGAAAAACACACCATTTGCTGCAGCTCTACAGAGGCATTAACAGATGCTGGTGAAGAACTACAAATTCTCAGCCTGACAATGAAAGCTGCCTGAGTCAGAGACAGAAAATGCATCAGCAGTTTGTCATTTCTGAACTGTTCATGTAACCATGAGCTACTACTGGCTAATAATGATGAAAATCATGACCAAAAAACTCCAAAAATTTACATTTTCATACAGAAATATTTCATGGTCTCATTAGCTAAGTCAACACATGATATCTGGGACACCTCAACGTAGACAGCTAACAGGTCAGAACAGACAGCTGACACAGCTTTAAGGCAAATAGTTTGTTAAATATATTGATCAAGGAATTCTAACAAGCAACCAAAAGGAACAGAGATCTTTAAAAAACTATGTATCGACTCATCTTTGGTATTGTTAACGTACATTTTAAATATTTATGGCTGACTTGTATTGTATAAACAAACCAACCTACCTGTAAGTCAACTTTCTGACAAAAGGTTTTTCAAAAGAGGTTTGAAATATACCAATATTAATTTACCTAGGAGTAGGAGCTTGCCATACACTTTCTACTTCCATCTCAAACATGTTAGTCAAAAATAATAGTCAAGATAGTGAAAATTTTTCTTTCACTCCATACACTTACAGAAACAATCCTCTTTACTGTAATGATGGACAGAACAGCAGTAGTCAGAAGATATCCTAGACAGCAGAAGTGAAGGTACTAGCGAGCACAGATGATTTGCTACCTCTGTATCTATCTTGGGGAGAGATGGACTCATAGAATACTTTCTTAGATGTACCTTCTTAGGAGCACACCCATTTGTGATACCAACTATATACATCACACACCTGAACAATGTTTTAAAAAAGAAGATAGTAACCCAGGTAGTAACTTTGTTGACTCCAGGTGTCAACAAAGTCCCACTTCAAGAAAGTATCAAACTCTGCTGCAAATGCCAATGCACATACATTTTGCATAGCATGGGGGAAAGACATGACTGGCAAGTTCTTACTGTTACATGGCACTGATATCCATAAGGCAAGGGGGAAAGCTTCAGAGAGATCCAGAGAACTGTTTAAATTATAGAGCTAACTTTTGTGAATTATTGCCAGTAAGTGCATTAAACTGAGAACATTCCAATACCATAATGCAAACTAACAGATTACTTGGTTTTCCATCAGCTTCCCATCTCCTTTTCCTCCATCCTCTTCCATCGTGAAGAAAAGAGATGGTCACTAAAGCGTGCTTCAGATACTTAGGGTTAAAGTATTTCCTTTCTCTTGTTTTGGTTACTTCCTGGAGAAAAACTACGCTAATGTACAAAGCCTGTGACCTGACACAGGCAGAACACACACAAATCAAAATTGGACTTTTAAAGCAATACATTTCAAAGCAAGGATATCCTAAAATTGTGATGACTACATTTACACTGTAGTTTATTTTGCCATACTAAAATGGATTTTTTTTTTTTTTTAAAGAACCTTCACACAGCAATTCTTAACTTAAAAAATGTGAAAATATCACTGTGATTTTTCTTCTGCTTTTGGGGCTGAGGTTTTTTTGTTTTGGCATGAATAATTAAATCTCTACAGTTCAGATGCCATGGTGCCTTGGAGTTAAAGTTTAATTATTGAAGGCCAATCAGTAATCTTATTTCTGCATATTCTGAAAAAAGTATCTGTAAGGAATCAAAAAACAAAAGAAGAGGAAACTTTAGTTTCCTGATGAAGAGCTTTACTAGCTGGCTGACACATGCCAGTGACTAATAGAGCGTGACACTGACTGATAACATCCCCTGACTTTTCCAGTTGTCTCTGTACAGGTACTGCTGGAAGACTTTGTTTCATTTACAAACTGAGCAGCTTCAGTGATTTTAGTAAATTAAGTGAAGCAGGAATTGAGTAACCCTTAAAAGTTAAGGCACAGTTTGAGCTGAAATCATCATGTGCTTCACATGACAAATTCCATCCTTAATGCTATTAACCAGGGAACATCTGATATTTTGTGCAATAAAAAGGAAAGTGAGCACTGACAGAGACTTCTAGAGGAGCACTGAATAACAAAAATGAGGGAATATTTGGCCATCAGCCATGTTTATTATGCCTTTCTGCTCCTGACAAATGCTGCTGTTACTTCTCCAGAGCAGCAGCAGACCTTCCAGTCAGCAAAAAATAAAGTGAAGTTACTGCCAGGTTGTTATTTCTATTCAGGGGGTAAGTGCTGACCAGGTACACTGGATAGAGTTAGAGTACAATAACCATCTTACAGCTTGCAAAGTTGCCCACTCTATGTCACACATAACAAGATGCCTAGAGACTGGAGAGAACCCAGGCACTAGCTGGATAATGTAGCATGTGGATCTTTGTTACCTTTGTTAACTTACCACCTGTTACTATGAAACAGAGCCTAGAACACAAAGCTAAACCCTTTGGTCCCATTAGCCACAGGCACAAACACAGACAAGAGCCAAGACAGTACAGGTATATTGGAGATTAAGAGCAAAGGATCGGATAGATGACTGGTTTTCAGTATTCTTTTTTTCAGAGCAGTACTAGCTAAGTTTGCAAGAAATTACAAGCAAATAAAACAGAAAACTGAAAAAAATCCACTGTAGACTCAAGGAGATATATTATTCCGTAAGCACATTCAGCATCTCTCAAGTACCTCACAGCAGCTTCAAAATATAGAATAGCTTGTAGTTAGAGGGAAGTTTTTCAATATAAAAATATTGCTACCCTTGTGAATACTGAAAACATTGTTCAACAAGAAAAAGAAAATGTGTGTTTAGTTTACTATGTGTAGGACACTTAAGCAAGAATGAGGAAACAAAAAATATTTTTAATATCGCTTTTAAATACACATTGATGGACCAATTATCACCAACAATGGCCAACAGCAGGTGTCAGAAAGTGATCACCTGTATAGGACAAATCTATATTGATTATTTTCCCACTGTCTAGTCATCTGAGACAGAACTGGTCTCTGTAGGTGACTTTCAATCACGCAACCTATGTACATATAGAAAGACTGAAAATAGTGACATGCATAATTGTATTCTGTATTTTGAAAGCTTTGAACCAAGAAGAATTTAAATATCAGCTAAAATGATCATTCTTAAAATTCAAGTATGATAATCTATTTTCCTTTATTTTCAATCAAAGTCTCATGAATACAAAACAAAGCTATTCTTTTAGGTATCTAATACTTGATCATCCTTTTTTAAATGCTATTTTTAGAAAGTAGCATAGGGGATTAAGAGAAAATAATCCCACTACTGACCAAAGTCAGATGGAGGCAAGAATGCAAAATATCTGTATTTAAGAGCATTTTGCTAGAAAATCCCAAACCTTTCTACAGAAAATGTTTGGTGCATGGAGTCTGTGAACTGCAAAGATAATATAAATAATTTCAGAGAATCATTGAATATCCTGAGTTGGAAGGGACCCATAAGGATCATCGAGTCCAACTCCTGGCTCCACACAGGACCAGCCGAATCAGAGCATATGACTGAGAGCATTGTCCAGATGCTTCTTGAACTCAGTCAAGCTCGGTGCTGTGACCACTTCCCTGGGGAGCCTGTTCCAGTGCCTGACCACGCTGTCGGCGAAGAACCTTTTTCTGATATCCAACCTAAACCTCCCCTATTGCAGCTTCATACCATTCCCTTGGGTTCTATCACTGGTCACCAGAGGGAGGAGATCAGCACTTGCCCCTTCACTTCATGAGGAAGCTCTAGGCCGCGATAAGGTCTCCCCTCAGTCTCCTCTTCTCTAGGCTGAACAAACCAAGGGACTTCAGCCTCTCCTCATAGATCTTCACCTCTAGACCCTTCACCATCTTTGTTGCCCTCCTTTGGACACTCTCCAATAGTTTTATGTCCTTTTTGTACTGTGCGCCCAAAACTGCACACAGTACTCGAGGTGAGGCCGCATCAGCGCAGTGTAGAGTGGGACAATCACTTCCCTAGACCAGCTAGCAATGCCATGCTTGATGCACCCCAGGGTAAGGTTGGCCTTCCTGGCAGCCTGGGCACACTGTTGACTCACATTCAACTTGCTGTCAACCAAGACCCCCCCAAGTCCCTTTCAGCATGGCTGGCCTCCCATGTCTCATCACCCAGTCTGTATGTATAGCCAGGATTGCCCCTTCCCAGGTGCAGAATCTGGCACTTGCCCTTGTTAAACCTCATGCGGTTGGTGATTGCCCAGTTCTCCAATCTGTCCAGATCTCTCTGCAAGGCCTCTCCACTCTTGACAGAATCAACAGCTCCTCCCAATTTGGTGTCATCCGCAAACTTGCTCACAACAGCTTCTAGTCCTACATCCAAGTCGTTTATGAAAACATTAAGAAGAACTGGCCCTAAAATGGAGCCTTGGGGAACCCCACTAATGACTGGCTGCTAGGCTGATGTAACCCCATTTACCATAACTCTCTGGGCCCGACCTGTCAGCCAGTTGTTCACCCATCGCACTATGTTTTTGTCAAACTGTATGCTGGACATTTTGTCCAGAAGGATACTGTGAGAGACAGTTATCAAAAACTTTACTGAAATCTAAAAAAAAAAAAAAACCCACACCAAAAAAAAAACAAAAAACAAAAACCACATATCAACTGGCTTCCCTTGGTCAACTAGATGGGTAACCTTGTCATAAAAGGAAACTAAGTTTGTTAAACAGGCCCTTCCTCTCAGAAACCCGTGTTGGCTGTGACCAATGACTGCATTGTCCTTCAAGTATTTTTCGGTAACTCCCAGCATAATTTAGTGAAGAGCAGTGCAATGTGAAAAAAGCAACATCATGAAGATGGTTGTGCAAGTATACTGTGTTGCTCCTGAAATTTGTGTACTTTCTCTTGTCTGTGTTTGCTTGCAAGCATATCCCATAAAAATGCCTTCACAACTTAACTAGTCTAAAGTTTGTGATTTACAAATTACTTTCATTTTCAATTTGCCTCCTTATTCTAGCATTACTGCTGTTATTCTGCATGTTCAAATCCAGTTTAGAGGATTCCAATACAGGAAAGTATTCTGTGTCTGGATTATGCAAAATAAGCAAAAATCTTTGTTTTCTAAAAATATTCTAATGTTCACACTGATTTTCAAATAAGACCTCAGGGGGAAAAAAAAAAAAAAAAAAAGACAAGAATTAAATCCTCCCCCACAAATACAGTCACTAATAAAAATACCTATTTTGTGGGTATAGCTAAAAACATCAGGACACCTCCTTGAGTAGGAATACAAGTTTTTTTTTCCTACTAAAAGCCCATATATTATTTTGATTAATAATGTGTAACAGATTTGTTTGGCTGGTCTAACAACATGATGGAATGCTTTTTCCGCTATAACTCGAAAAAAGTTATTTCTATTCAGCAGATGAATTACGGCTTTGCTTTCCTCTAAAGAATTGGCTTTGAAATGGATTTAGGCAACACCTTAAAAATAACAAGGCCTGGATACTTCTTTTACTCTCTGAGAAGGTCAGTTCTACTAGCCATCACTCTGAGTAAACACTGGAAACAGAATCAAACTGTAAGATGCTCATAATAACTAACACCAAAATATTAAAGAATAGTTTATATGCCCAAGTGTCATGGTTTAACACGGCTGGTAGCTAGAACAACCACACAGCTGTTCACACACTCCCCTGCCTCCAGTGGAATTGGGGAGAGAATGGAAAATAAAAAGATAAAACTCATGGGTTGAGATAAAGACAGTTTAATAGGACAGAAAAGGAAGGTGATGATGATGATAATAATAATAGAATATACAAGTGATGCACAGAACAATTTCTCACCACCCGAAGCTGATGCTCAGCTAGTTCCTGAGCCACACCCCCTCAGGGCCAACTCCCCCAGTTATATATTGAGCACGACACCATACAGTATGGAATATCCCTTTGGCCAGTTGGGGTCAGCTGTCCTGGCTGTGTCCCCTCCCAGCTTCTTAGGCAACCCCCACCTTCTCGCTGGCAGGGCAGTATGAGAAGCTGAAGAGTCCTTGACTGCTTGGTTACAACTAAAAACATCAGTGTGTCATCAACATTATTCTCATCCTAAATCCAAACCACAGCACTAACCAGCTGCTAGAAAGAAAATTAACACTATCCCAGCCAAAACCAAGACACCAAGTAATCTATATATAGAATACTGGTAAACTACAAGTTTCACCACTCAGAGAAGGTGGGATATATGTCATAATCAACGTAGGTAAGGTACCTTTACAGAATACATGTTGTTAAAGTATACACATTAACCAGAGTAGCTCTAGGCTCCCAGTGTATGTTCACATCAAAATTTTACCTGCAAGTTAAACACAGCAGTCTGGTGTCTCTTTTTTTTCAATCTACAAATAGTTCATTACCATTCACAAAAGAACAAAAGGAACACAATAGATTCACTACTAGAGAACTACTAGCTACTGAATGCCATTCTTGTTAACAGCTACTGTATTTCTTTCACTTCAGAAGGACTTAATGTAGGAAACGCACAGTAACGCACACCTAGAAGGAGCTAGTTTATTTAGGATGAGATGCAAGCTTTGCCCTTCTCCTACCTAAACACCATACACTTCCAAGTTCAAATATTTTGGCACTTATGTCTCAGTACAGAACAAGAAGTGATACACTCCAAGCAAAATATTTTGTCTTGGAGAAATAATCTTTCCGAGTCTCAGCTGTACTCCTAAAGGCTGAATGGAAATGTGCACAATTCTGGCTTCCCCATAAGTTTTGACTGGTGCTACAGATCTTAGGGTATTTTTACTTTTCTTGAAATTAAATCCATAGTCTCAAGACCCTTGACTACACAATGCCTGTACACTCCTCTCAAATTTGCTAAAATTGAGAACACTATTGTGTAGAGAGGACTAAAAGAAATTCATTCAGGTTTTATGGAAGACTGTCTTGAAGACCTCTTGCTTGAACAATTAGTAATTAGTATTTTCTTTCCTTTAAAAAATATTATGTCACATTCTGGAAAGCAGATCCTATGTTTGTCAGGGGACAGGCTTAAAAGAAAAGTTAAGCCTTTAGGCAAAGGGCAAGTTATTCCCAACATTCTCCTTAGTTTTGGTAAGGTCTCCTGGAACTAAAGAGCATGACTGGAAATGACTTGAAGGACACCATTATTTTCATGAAAGGGAGGTAGGGAGGTAGAAGACTAAGTAGTTCATTCAAAACAAAAATGTTGCTATTTTGTTTTCAATTAACTGACCAACATAAATTTTACTTAACAGCTGCGTATGACTCATTAGGCTCCAGCCACTCCTTTTTTCCATGCCAAAGCATCTTCCAGAGTGTGAGGAGTATGACTTAGGAGTTGACTTCGTGTAAATCAGGGCCGTCCCCTGAATCCAAAACCAGGACCTGGCACAAAGAAAGTAAAGGAATGGATTTTGAAACCATGTAAATAGGCAAAGGTGAACAAAACCAACAGGGAACAGCATGATATGATGCAGGTTCCCTAATATATATCACAGGTGTACGCTTCCTAAAGCTCAAACACCCTAGTACCTGCTATGGTGACTATTTATTAAGCAGCTACTAGTATCTACACAGTGTATATTTAAACATATGTTCTATTGCTGTACCTAAATTATAGCTTCCTCACAGTCATGTTCTGAGAGCTAATTTATTAAACAGCAGTGTGTAACATAAGGTGCTCAACAGTTAGCTCAGTGGAAAAAGTGATAAAATTGTTCCTCTGCCTGCTTCTCCCTCAGCCTGCTGCCAGAACACTGGGCAGCTGCCAAACAGGAGTGGACAGCGGTCACATAAGTCAATCATATTCTGCAGCTCCTGTAAGGATCACAGGAGACTGTCTCAGAGAAAGCTGCAGGTGAGCAGAAACAAGGTTGCACACTCTTGACAGTTGCACGGCAGTTAAACTAGCATCCATCCCTCATCCCTCTGAGGTTCCCTGCTTTAGCAACTCCATACCTTTAACAGTTTGGACAGAAACCAGGATTTCTAAGGCCAACCAAGACAAAAAACAAACAACAAAATAAATAAATAAATAAATAATAATAAAAAACAACAAAAAAAAACCACTAAACCTAACAGCTACACAGAAATTAATTTTCTACCTTATTTCTGTCTTCATTCATTTTCAGACATTTAATTAGTCCTCCTAGACAAAGAGTGTCTAGCACCTTCCTTCCCTTCTCCTGTCTCCCTCATTTAGGCTTTTAACAAATTTAGACCACACAAAACTTTTTGTCTTTTGGGGGTTTGTTTTGGTTGTGGTTGTTGTTGTTTGGGGTTGGGGAGGGTGGGGTTGCCTTAGCAAACATAAAACACTTGCCAAGGCTCTGGCAACAGGTCTTCTCTGTCAGTATTAGCCTTACTAACATCATGCCTGCTCTTAGTTTTAGTTTAACACATTTTTAATATTGTCAAAAGAAAAGACTGTTGATATTTCTATCTTCACACTATCTTGCTTTCCCATCTTGGCTGCTCCCCTATTTTTTATATGTTGCTTCTTTTGCTGCTGGAAAACTCAGCTGTCCTCTAGGTTTCAAAAACACAGTGAGACAAAAAACTAATCAATTCCACAGAAATTTTTCCTCTTGTGCTTGAGGAGGTTCTTTTTCATCATTCTGTACCTAACATTAACATGCCTTTTAAGACTCTAGCATAAAATATTTAATAAGTTTGAATGAAATGTTTAATAGATACCAAAAGCTATTTTTTCACCTTGAAGTTTTGAAGCAAAATTATTATTACATATGCATCCACAAATAAGAAAGGAAATTAAAGCTTTAGTGATTTTTTTTTTTTTCCCCAAGATTATTCCAGGTGACTGTGTTTTTGACATCTGGACATCCTGGGTCAAAGTAGGCTCTGTACTGGAAGCCTGTGTAATACAAAGCGTGACGAAGTAAGTATAAACCTTATTTATTTCCTATGGGCTTCCAAGCCAGCAAACAGCCTAGCTTGCAATTGAAATGTAGGCAGTATGTTTCAGAGAGAAATATTTTTGTTGATTTTAGTCCATATCAGAGGGGTTTGTTACAGAACTTTCATATCTATTCCATTTTATTCTGGCTTATGTTTCAGTTTCTTCCACATACCTATAAATCAAACACTACTCCTCCTGCACGTGTCCATGACAGACTTACTACCACAACACAGGGGACAACAAGGGTGAGAAATCTTTCTTATGGCATCAACACATGTACCCAAAAAAGAGAACAAGAAGGAAAATTATCCAACTAATCAGTATATGCCAGATACCTATCTACCAGACACAACCAGAAAGGTCCGCTAGTGTGATGGAAACAAAAATGCTTCTTGTTACAACATTATAAGAGTGACACTCAGAAATTACCTTTCATTGGTTAACATTCTAGCAGCTTCAAGTAACAAAAAACAGGAAGAATCTTGCCCATTGAAATAGTTTAGAAATACAGTATTACTCCAGTTCTTTTGCTTGTGAACTCTTAGTAATAAATAGCAGCATCCAGGTATGAAATTTCTATCAAATCATTTAATATGGTAGTCTCTTACACCATTTGCCTTGTGGTTTTTGGTTTGTTTGTTTTTTAATCTAAACTGAAAATTCATAATCCACAAAGTTAACAGTTCGTTACCTCTGTGGGCGTGAAACACACCCATTGAAACAAAATGCAGGTGTAAGAAAATTTCAGCATTTGCTATAAGACTGAGTGAAGCCTGGCTCTCTAGATTTGTACTGGAAACCCTTGTATTTGGCAGCCACTCCTTCGTGGAGCTCTCAGAATTATTTTTGTCTACAGACATAATTGCTCAACAGAGGAAGAAAATTCAGCCAAAAAAGTCAGTTGCAGATACCTTTGCTATTTTTACTTTGACAACCTAGATTATTTTGGATATTTCAAAAGCTACACATCCTCTCAGACAAGGTTATTTAACACTGCAAACTAACCTTCGGTCCTGCTCCTCAGACCTGATAGTTACTTAAGAGCATAGATTCCACAGAAGTCATCATGTGGCCAGCAATCAATACAGTTTAAACAGAAACTGAGTACTTATGAAACTTTCTGCCTTGCCAGCCAAGTACTGTAGTTCCTCCTATACCATCGCGTAAGAGACTAAACACTTCCGATTCCTTTTTTCTCCTTGCAGGAGTGACTGGAGCATGGCAATAACAATATACCTAGTCTCTGGGGGAAGGGAGGGCCTCAAGTTGCTCCACAGCTAGTCTGCTGGCTGACCAAAGAGAAGATTTTAATGGCAGGAGCTCTGTCTGGCCTTTCACAGCCAGTAACCATAAGCTCTCCTAAATGATGACAGCTACAAGTCTTAGGGAAGAGTGGAGGAAAAATATTTATCCACAAATGTCAAATATAATTTATTTAATCATCTTTGAAGTAGGCAATACCTGTGTAATATGTCAATATAACTGATAAAAGTAGGCCCACAGCAGAATCTTACTGTAATTAAAGCAATTTAGCTACTTAGATATCTATCAAGGCAGCAAAACAGCAGGGCATACTATCCACGAGTTTATATGGAATGTGTTGGGGACATTGTTCCTCAGAGACAGAGAAAATTGCTAGGGAGTATCAGTTTCTTTACCTCTGATATTGATCAAGAAACTATTCAAAAAAAATGAAATTTGGAAGAAAATAATTTGGAAATGAAAAAGTTTAGTATTCTAAGCAGGAAAGGTGTAGCAGTAGCACAGGAAAGACAATGGGCTTCAGAAAAAAAACCAAACACATTTAAGAGCTTTACTGCCATTTACAAGCAGGGTAGCACTGAAGACAATGCAAAGCCTACTATGGCTCTTGAAGTGAAACTACACATAACATATCACAAAAATTTATATGATTTACCTTCAAAGAGGTTGGAATAAAAGTTTAAGTAGTAAGGTCAAACTGAAGTCTGCCATGGAAACCAGAATAGCTTGAGGTTGTATTAATTTACCCAGAGCAAGCCATGAATTAAATACATAGTCAAGATAGGAAAATGTACTGAAACAAAAGAAAACCAAAAAGAAATGGAACCAGCACACCTAAGCAAATAATTCCAATTAAAAATTTTGGAGGGGAAGGATTTAGAGGAACAGGTGTCTCAGGAAGATTTTCTCACAGGAATAACATGTATGCAAAACCATAGGTAAATCAGAATAACATTAGTGTTCATGGACACCAAGGTATCCCAAATAAATGCTTTCATTCCATAGTGTGTTTTCTCTCACCTCCATTTAACTAATTATAAATTGTATCAAATACCTAGGAAACTCCACCAGTTCTGTAACCCCTAAAAGTAGGTTTCTTTTAGAGTGTGCTAGTCCAGATGGACCAGAAGCACAGTTTGCAGCAACTCCAGGTTCTTCCTGCAGGAATACATTTCAAGGTTGTCATGAAGTAAGTCCAAAAGTTCATGCAAAGTACTCATGCTAGGATCCTTCAATTAGACCTGCCATCATTTGAAGACAGCAAAGATGCTGCTACTTCTGCTTGCAAAAAGAGGGCGCTATCCTTATTAGTTCATTGGAACCATACCTTCCTGCTAAGTCATGAAATCAGCTGGAGTTCGTTACTATGAACTTTTTAATCTGTCAGTATCCTGCAAATACACAGTGTGGATCAGAAGCACACTGTGCCAATACAGCACACAGACTCCAGAAAAAGCATGCCAATAAAAACTACAAAATATTAGCAACATGAACCATAGCAACAATTGCTAAAGGCAACGTGAACCTAAACCCAAAGACAATCTTTGCTCCACCGGCTACCTCAGGAAAGGGTATGTAAAGTATGAACGGATCCACGAGTTTATACCATTTTGTAAGATTCTTTTGTTAGAATTAGTGCCTATGAATTAAGATTGTGAAAAGAGCAGGCATGCAGTAGTACAACTGAACAATTGTGTCTGGCTTAAGGAGGAGAGAATTTGGAGAGTGTCATGCCCAAACCACACGTCACACATTCACACAACCTGTTACTTGCATGTAAGCTAGGAGGTATTCTCATGTTCTTTTATGCTTGTCAGTCCAATAGACTGTAAAATACAAAGCTATTCCATCATGACTGACTCTTGTTTCTAATAGCTAAAGTGACCCAGCTCAGAATACACCATGGTTTGAGATGTTTATGTTGTTTTTCCTCCTGCTACTTAAGGCAGCAGCATTTACTCAGAATAATAAAACCAGTGTGCATTAAAAGACACCACACAACTCTGAAATAAACAGTAAATTTGGACTCTCCCCTCCAACATCCTTCTCTCGGTAGAGATCATTGTAACAACCACTTGGCAACAAAACAGTTTTCCCTGCTCAATACAACTGTTCAAAAAATCCACTCCACAGCTGCTACAAAACACAAACCTTAGCAATAGGCATCTGGACTTGGCCCTTGGAAATAATTTGGGAAATGAGTTTTATCTCAACTTGAATATACTTATAAACTAGAGTTCTGTTGGTATTATTTAGCTCAGAGGAGACCGGTAAATAGGAGAGTGTACATACTCTTCAGCAAATATCAGCCCACGTGTGTCAGACAAATGCCAAGGTGTGAAAGAAACATCAATGCAAAATGCAGGAAGAAAGCAGAGGATACATTTCTCATGAGAAATAGGTTTGTGAGAGGAAAAAACAGGTAATCCTACTAGTTGCAATATCAGAAGAGGGGAAGGTTGTCATGACCTGACCCATTATATTATATTATTTGGGACAGGACACCCACCAGTTCTTAAGCATCACTCTCACTGATCTTATCTACAAACATTTGAGGCCTCTTGCAGAGTTCTCTCCCATTAAAGATAACCACCTCTCTTGAGGAATATTTTGAAGGAATTAATGAAAATACTGGAAAAATAAGAGTCTATGCTTGCTTTCTGAATTGCTTCTTGAAAAGTAGTGCAGCTAATCCTAATGAACCAATGCAAAAAAGTACCATTTTTCTCCATGAGTTGCAAGTTTTTACAATGAGACTTTTCACAAAGACACTAAAAGCTGCACCAAGACCCCAGTCTCTTTGACCTGCTTCCTCCCAGTCACTGGGCATGTAATCCAATGCTGGACCCTGTTCTTACTGGTTTCAACAGGAACAGCATGGGATTTAAAAAACTGAGTGATTATCAGTAGTAGAGAAGTAATGTAAGTCAGTTGAAAAGAGAACAGTAAAGCTTACATTCTGTTGCTTTGTGGTTGGAAATGCTAAAAGCAGAACACTGTTTACACATAGTAATGCATAGTTACAGCTGGTTTGTATCAGAGGAAGGCCGTGAACATTTGTTACACTACAAGCACAGAATTTCTAAAAGACTAAGAGTCTCTCTTTTTAATCCAGAATCTTTTTGTAAATATTGCAGTACTCACCTTCCCTAGCTGGACAAAGCTTGGCCTCCTTTGCCAACAGGGAACACTGGAGATTCAGCAGCTGCTTGAGGTAAATAATCTCACAAGGTTCATTTAATCCCCACTCCTCTCAAACTGCATCCTTGCTTACTAACAGCCACTACTGAAAGAGTACAAGACCTTGAAGCAAGATCTTCACATAAAATATTCTCAAAGTATGTCTGTCTTTTTATAGTAGATCCTCTGCACAGAACAGTTTCAGTTCAGAAAGAAGTTAAAGATGTAGGCTCCATTTTGCTTACCAGGGTATCTTTGGAATACGCAACATCTGTTAGGAAGTTAAGAGTTGTTCTGTTTTCATTTTTGTGGAAAGGAAGAAATGTCCAGCAGTAGCCAATGCCTTATCAATAAAGTAACTTAAAGTCATTTAGTGTCATGGCTGACTATGAAGGACTTGTCATTTATTTCAGAGCTTCTTTTTGTTACCAGAAGAGTGGAGATATGCCAGGACATTAAACCAGCATTGCACCTCTACATTTGGCTGATAGTAATAAGCAGTAACTAACAATGGGATTAGACTGGCACTGCCATCACAGAAAGGTACAACACATAATATCTATTTTTCAATGAGCACAAACGAGCTGTAAAATGCATGTGGATTAACACTCTGGTTCCACTCTCTCCATTGGGTCAATCTAGAAGATACTTCTGGCACTTTATCTACCAGGCACTTGCTTGCCCAGCTGAAGCCCGGACTCTTCTGTGATTGCATTGGTATAAGGTACATGCAGATGCATAAAATGCACATGATGCACAGCTTTTAAAAACTGCCATATGGGACAACACATACATAGAACCGTATACAGGTCCCATACATAGGCTAGAAGACTATTCACAACCTACATACAAAAGCACAGCTCTACTTGTATGGAATTCAGTTGGTACAGCATCTCCACAGAATGTCCTTTCCAAAGGGAAAAGCACAATTCAGTGAATCAAGAAAAGGTCAAATGCATTCGCACCACCAGAAGGTGAGTGACGCTCTGCTGGCCTTTTACATTACAGGTTTTTTTCTATTTCCATAAAAGGAAGAGATTATTAACAACTAGAAATGGCCAGAAATTCCCTTTTTTTTCCCTTTGACTGTAGCAGATGCAGTAGCAGAACGTGAGAGTGCTGTTTATGGCAAGACTGGGTTGGAACAGAGATCTCCAAGGGACATCACAGCTCAAGCACGTTCCACCTTTCTGGTGTACTAGGCTTTAAACACTGAGTTCTTAACGTTGCAGTCATTCTTCTAGCACCCTCTAGTGCTCACGGCAGCTATGAACCATTATTATAACGGGGACATGATCTCTAAAATCGGACCTTCCCCTCTAGGAAGAGCTGCTTTCCCAACTTGAAAACTACTGATGTGCTCCACTATAGGAGCTTCCCATCATAGCATGTGTCTCTGCTGCATACTCAGCTGTAATCTCTGTCATCTTATATTTTCTTTCAGTAATAAATAAGATGCTAGTTCCCATGTACCACACAGTGGAAAACAATGTAATTTCCCTTCAAATTAATATATTCCCCAAACTAGAAATTAACATATGAATTCACTGCCTTTGTTTTAAGCAAGTTTAGACATGCAAAATGGTAATCAATTATTTGAGTCAGTCACATCACCTCCTAAATGGTGGAGTTATAAGAACAAGCAGACTTTCTTATCTCTTATTTCATTACAGAAGACTGCCAGGCATAAATTTCAGAACCCTCTTCTAACTTTGCCAGCCACAAAATTGAAGACCTGTCACCACCAGTGATTTTCTTCTACTATTTTGATTTCTGATGACAAAAAGACATGCAAGACCAACACTGGATTTTGCAAACTGACCAAATTTTGAGATGTAACAGATAAATTGCCCTCATGCTGAAATTTCAGCCAACCGAGATCTCAGTGTTAAAACAGTGTGCAGGGGAGAGCAAGGAGCTGATCATAGCTCTCTGTGAGCAGCCTTCAGAACAGACAATGATATTCTGTTCAATGATATTCTGGATATTCTATTAAGGAGCAAGGCTGAGATGAAATAAGGGCCAATAAAGTAAGAAATCTGCTGAAAAGAAAGTTGAATGTAAAATATAATTCGCATTTCAAAACAGTTTTTGTCCTAATTGTATTACTGACTACTGGTACAGTAGTGTATCACACCCTGTCCTTCCGCGGCCTTGAAGTCAGAGCTGTTGCTTTTTCCTGATTACTCTTACACTGTATTATTTATCTTCACTTTCAAAAATGTTTGAGTAGTTAAGAAATTTACAATCTAGATGCTGTACATAAACCTAACTAGTAACATTTGTTTAGAAAGAACTTGCCACTTTGCCTGGAAGGATTTCCTTCTAAGTTGATAACATACTCAAAAGTAATTCTATTTTAATCTACAACATTAAAAATAAATGTTTCGGAACTACAAAGGCATTCTCTCCAATTAGTTTACCTAGAATTATGTACACAATCACACAGTGAATTCTAAATGCAAACAAATCTTTGGCCAATACATGGACTATTTGCTCAATTCATTGCAATACATTAAAAAGTTGTAAAAATTACACCTTATAGTACTTATAATCACTTCTGAATTGTAGTACTTATAATCACTTCTGAGAGTCACAAATTAATTCCTCCTAAATAGCCATCAGGCTGAACGCACTAGAATTCTTACTGAATCAAAACACTACAAAACATTACTTTGGGAGAGGCAAAATTTCTTCTGACTTGCACAAACGTATGAATTTTATATTCTGGAAAGGTAAATTTAAACAAACATATCAGAAAAGCATACAAAGCCCCCACTTCACCCAAATGAAAACAAACAACAGGTTAGATTAGTTTTGCTCCTTACTCACTTGAATACCACAAACCAGATACTCTCAGCATCCCCTACTCCCTCAACCCCCACCCCCACCCCCAAAACTGCTACAGCTAAGTTTTGGTTCCTTATACACCTGTGCACCAAGCGACATTTTCCCCACTTAAAAATACATGTTATGACACAGAACTAAAAGGCTAAGTGCATTTCAAAAGCAAGAATAAAACCTTTTTCCTTCTTTTTTTTTTTTTTTTTAAACACACACAGGACTGCAGGTAAATTTATGGCAACCATTTTAACTTTGAATACAAAAGTCTTTTAGACCCTTTTTAAATGAAACTCTGGGAAAATACTATCGGTTGTTCCACAAAGCGAGACCTGACCATAAGCTGTACACGTAACCTTACATTCATTAAATATGAGACAAGATTTTCAGGAAGAAATTTCTTTATTCATAACATCACAAAGACACTCAAATGAAAAATATGGCAGTATGAAGTTTAAATAAATTAAAAAGAGAGAAAGGAGTAGAAAAGGAACATATAGCATAGGGTAGGAGCAAAGATAGAGAAAATAAACCATAGGCAGCCAGCACCAGCGCAGAACACTGTTCTCCCCAGCACAGTCACTGCTTTCAGCACTGGGTTTCTCTGCTTCCAGCAGCACAACTAATTCATATCTTCCTTCTCATGCTTAAGCATTAGAACTCAGTAATGCAGTTACAATTAATGTGATTTCAGTAGCAGAAGACCATTTGGTAGTTATGACATACAGGGTTTTTTCATCTGTAGGTGCACAGTCTAATTGTTCTAAGTAATGCTGTCCAAAGATAGTAGTAGTGCTATCCTAAATACAGAACATCACAGTGAATTGGATTGTGTCACTATATCAGATCCAATATTTACCCTCCTAGTTTGGTGGTAGTCTTGAGTTCTACATGGTTCATTATCTTCAAATCTTATGACTGACTTTTAAAATGATAAAATTAAATGTGCACTACAACAATATAATAAAAATACATGCATTAAGATGCACAAGCTATTTGCCTTTCTCCTTAATCAAGCAGAAAGCTAAACAAGATAAACAGGCCAAGTTTCTGGGTATTAACTAGGTTTGACTAGGTTTAGTGTAGACTTGGACTAAAGAGATCAGATGACTTTTCCTATTCAAATAATTAATGTGGATTAAATTAAAGGGACTAACTTTTCCTAGAGACCCTGCTTTTTTTCCCCATGATAGAACTCTGGCTTTACTCAGCATCTGTAGCTCAGAACTCCATCATGTTCTACTGTCCCATGCAAGAACATTAGGTAAATACCCACCAGAATAAGAGAATGACACAACTGTTAAACTCAACAACTGTAATTAGGCAGAAATTGTAAATTGTGCTCTCAGCTCCAGAAAGCATGTACTGTTTAATTGTTAAGGCATTTGAGATTAGGACCCAAGTTTCCAGATGTATTATACTCTCTCACACCCATACCCTGTTCCCTATAACCACAATACTCGAATGTGCAGCACTACTATTCCCGTATGATCCTCACTTAACCTCCAAACTAGAATTACATCAGCAATTAACAAAAGGACATGGCCTACAGCAGGATAATCACGACTAGCCACCAGAATGCACCTGTTACTGTTATTGTTATTTTAAGCGTCACTGTTTACAATCAATTACAAGGATACCAGAGATTATTGTTTCAGTAGTGTAAACAGCAGCCAAAAATACACAGCTGTGCAACAGTTGTAACTGCTATTCTAAAGCAGCAGTGAAGGGCCCAGACACCATTAATCATGCCTTATTCCACACCTCCAGATCACTCCTGATGGTTTTCTTTCAGACATGAGAACTTAGTGTCCTCAGTAACTCAGCAAATTCACCCAAGTCAGTGAACAACTGGCATTTTAACAAAGTATACCTATCTATTTCCTCAGTTCAGTCTTCCTGCCTACTTAAACAAGGGAGTTATGCATTTTTCTCCTCAGATTATTATACGCACGTAATTCCAGACTCGACCAAGGGGTTTTCTCTTGCAGTCGCCTTGCAGCCTGTGCAACTCTCTGTGGCACCGGTTCGGCAGCCGCCCACTGGGGACCAAAGGGGACCTGGGTGCTTGGGTGACTCGCAGCGAACGAGAGGTGCCAGGCACCTGTAGGCGCCAGCCGGTGCCCACAGCACCGGAGCTGAGCGGTTACCGCTCTCTCGGGCTCCCTGCGTCCCTCCAGCGGGAATGGAGGAGAGCGGCCGGGGCCAGGGGAGGGCGAGGGGAAGGTTCTGCGGGAGATCTGGACTCGGCAGACAGCCGGGCTCTCCCCTCCGGGCACCAGCGCTGCGGCTCCCCTCACTCACCGCCTCTGTGAGGAACAACCGACGCGGCCGTTAACGGTCGGCGGCGCTGTGAGGAGGCGCTGTGAGGAGGCGCTGTGAGGAGGCGCTGTGAGGAGGCGCGAGCACGCACGAGCAGCCCGCCCTCACCGCGCCGCAGCCCAGGAGCCAGCCAGCGCGAGACTGCTCCAGCCGCGTGCCGGCGGCGGGCGGAACTTACTGAGGAGCCCGGGCACCATAGAGTCGTGGCGGAGGGCGGGGCGAGAGCGAGAGCGGCCGCGCTCGCCGGGGCAGGGGTGAAAGGTCGGGGGTTCCGCCGGGGGAAAGATGGTGGCGCCGGCGACGCTCCGCGTGGTGCGATGCGGCGGCAGCAGCCTCCACGGTGCCAGGGCCGTCTTCTCCGCCGACTCCAAGTACGCGGGGCTGGGGCCCGGGCGCCCCACCTTTGGGGGGGGGGGAGGGGGTGCGCACCTGAGCGCTGCGGCGGGGGCGGCCGCCGGCCGGTGTCACGGCGGCCTAGCGCTCCCGGGGGCGCTGGGGCCCCCTGTCCCGCGGGCGGCGGGGTGACGGCCTGGTGTGCCCTGCCCCCAGGTACCTGCTGTGCGCCTCCGGAGACTTCGTGAAGATGTACAGCGTGGCCACCGAGGAGACCCTGCGGGTGATGGGGGGGCACGCCGACCTGGTGACGGGCATCCAGCTCAACCCCCACAACCACATGCAGGTCTGGGGCGGGGGGGACACGGGGACACGCGGTCTGGCTCGGGGGGTGCCGGGGGTGCTGCTGCCCCCTCGGGCCGGCTTGCCTGCCTCCGCGGGTCTTGGGGCTGGCTGGAATTTGAGAGAGACCTGGGAGCGATTATGGCATTGTTGGGCTAACGTTTCCCTGGAATCTGCCTGGAATGGTAAATGGTATAGCTGTTTTCCACCACAAAAAAAAAATAAAATTGTGAAGCAGCACGGAGCTGGTCTGTGTCCTGTATTTTGGATAATCCACACGCTCTGAACCACAGTTCCATTGATCAATCCTTCAACTTTCCAGCTGTGCTTTTATGTAAAAACTGACTTTGATACTTTAACTTACATATTTTATTTTATTTTCCTCAGCTATATTCTTCTTCTCTTGATGGCAGCATTAAGCTGTGGGACTTCATGGATGGGATTCCCATTAAAGTATGTTGAGTTATTCCTGTTGAGCACGCGTCCGAGTTATTCTCAACCCATTGATAGCAGAATAAGGATTTCTGTAGCTTTTACTACAAGTGGGCACAAATTGGTCTGAAATGCATCATTCTGCCATTAACGCAGCCTGAAAACCATTTATTTGTGGCAGTAGCAGAATGTGGCAATCGGTGTAGCTCCTGGAGGGTGCTGCACTTTGGGGTACGCCAATAGGAATTGGTGTGATGGCCCGAAAATGTGGGCTGCTAACTGTCTTGTTGCTCCCATTTTTTTGCTAAATAGAGGCACTTTCCTGCAGGTGGGCCTTCTGTTTTGTATGAGGGGTAAGGTTCTTCCAGGTTTTTCAGTACATCTGATGTCTCATATTTTATCGGTACTGTTTTAATATTTGTGTTAGTCCTCGATAGAATAAAGGTCTTTTTTTTTGTCTTAGAATTGAGAATTTGAATGAATACATCAAGGTTTCTTTAAAGCACATGTTTTCCTTATTGTAAGAATTTAGCATTATTATTGTTGAAAACTGAAAAGTTTTTAAATTGCTGACCTCCTTCTCTTTTTTCTCTTTTTCTTCAGACTTTCACTGTAGGATCCAAACTTCTGGCACTGTATGCACTTGCTAGTTCTGAGGACTCGGTGTTTGCTGTAATTCCAAAGAGTGGTGAAAGAGGTACCGTATGATAAGCATCATCCTTGTCATCTGTGTCATTCTGTGTCTCAGCTACTGTCATGTCAGTGAATGGTATGCTGCAAGAATGTGCTTTAATATTTTAATTTTGAAAATATTTCTCAATCCTATGACAGATGCCTTTAGTCCTGCATTTTGTACCTTTTTTTTTCCTGTTTTCATTCTATGACATCTATTTTTTTTAATATGTGTCTACAAGAGTGCCTGTCTTCACTTTTGAAGCACATACTGCATGTATCTGATGTTGTAGGTGCAATAAATCTTTAAACAGTGCTTGGCATGATATAGAGTGTGCTACAGTTCTTGAGACTACTCTTCCGCTTTAAGCAGCATTAACGTAAACAGACTTCTCCTATTTAACAGCATGCCTAGATATTTTTCCCTAGAATTTTGTCTGAAATAAATATAGCTTGACCTTACTCTTACTGTATTGTAACAAATATCACCTCAGAGCAAGAACAAATATTATGCAACTTTGCTTGGTTTCTGCTTACAGCTGCACTGGTATCCACTACCTAGTTCTCAAGCTTCAATACTATTGTTTGAATCAAAATACCTGAAACAATTATTTTTTTGAAAGTTACTACAAACGTTTTCAAACCCAAAACAAATATTGGAAGGTACTAACATGTTAGTTTTAGGGTAGAAGGGTTGTAAATCGCCCTTGTAGGGGTGTACATAAACTCGTTCATAAAAGCCTTCTGATAACGGATTTTCTTTGGTCAGATACATTCCAGCTGGTCTCAGTTAAGCTGACAAAAGCAGCAGGTCAAGATTTGGAAGCCAGGGAGTTGTCGGTGGTTTTGGATGGTGTGGATGCGTCACCAAAGCATATTGCATTTGGAAGAGAAGTATATGCACCTGTTGTTTGGTTGTTTTGGGGTTTTTTTGTCTTCTGTTGGGTGTTAGGGTTCCCCCCCTCAAATGAACTGTATGCTGTTTATGCTTTTATACAAGGACAGCAGCCCTGAAACAAAATTGAAACTGCAAGAGTCTGTGCAAGACCTATGCTTTCTATTATTAAAATAAAAGAAACAACCCTTATAATAGGAAAACATTTACTTAACATCACCTTATCTTCAATTTTAAGTACTTTGTTGTGAACATGTTTGTTGTTGGGTTTTTTTTCTTTCATGTGTAAGAACATAGTTTGTATGTCCTAAGTTGTCATTTTACTGTAACAGGGTGAATATGTGGCATCAGTGAAGGAGGTTAATCTTCAAGTTTATTTTTTTAAACGGAAACAGTTGAACAGGTAAGAATGAAAATGTCAGGCATTGATTCAGTCTGATACACCTTAAATGTTAATGTGGTGCATGTGGGGTTTTCTTGTATTTGTCAGCAACCATTCAGTTTTATGCTGGAGGGGATGTAGCCAATATCTAAGAAGTTTCCCGTAGAGGCAGACAGCAGGGTGCTGCAGTGGCATTGGTAGCTTATGTTTTCAGCTCTGGCACGTTCTTTTTTCACTGAAATGAGTGACATAGTTTGGTCAGGGCCAAAACAGGGGCAGGGGAGGAAGCATGAAAGGAGAGAGAGAGAGAGAAGGACGGGAAAATCTTTCAGCTCAATTGAAGGCAAAGAACTAATGAAACAAAAAGAGAAAAATAAGTCTGTTGCTATTCTTTTGGAGGGTGCATGTAACTATAACGAGTTGGAGATGTTGAATTCTGCTGGTCAGAATTATTTTTATGTGTATTACCTGATCCTTTTGAAGCTTTGTTTAAAAAACAAAAACCAATTCATAGCATTAAAGTTACTTTCTTAACTCTTGAAGGTTTTCTGTGAGTACAACGAAGACAAAAAGTGGAAACAATCACTTCACTTGCATAGCGTGCCATCCTACAGAGGACTGTATTGCAACTGGCCATGCTGATGGAAAGATTCGCCTCTGGTATGCACATTTTGATACATCTGTGTGCCCCGTAAACTGATGTGACCATAGGAATTAAGTAAAACCTGAGCAAAGCAGCCTAATTTGTCCTTAGCTTTCCCATTGTCAGGAGTCATAATGAGCAACGAATGGCAAGCCTTGTGCACCTGCAGTACTGACACTGACTTCAGGGTACAGCTTCAGTTTAATGTCAAATGGGAAAATGTTCCCATTAAGCTGTGCTCTGCAATCTAAACTCTATTTGAAAAAATAATGCAGGAGCTGCTGAAATAACTCTTCACGGGCAAGTAGAGTCCTAGGGAGGGCACACTAGTGGAACTGCGTGGTTCAGAACAGCACGCTGGCCAAGTTGCTGTGCGGCACCGAGTTGCTCAGAATGTGTTTAAGATGCACTGTGTGCACCAGGAAGGCTCTGAAGACCTGCTGGCATGGGTCCTGACCTTCCTTTGCATCACTTGAGCACACAAAAAAGTGTAGTCTACAAATTAGAGGAGAGGATACTTCATTCAATTCAGTATTTCCTTTTGTTTGCTCTGTTGTTGATGATGTGCTTAAAGAACTGTTCTATTCCACCCCACGTAGGAGGAATTTCCACCACAAGAAAGAGTACACATTTTCCACACTGCACTGGCATCATGACACCGTCATGGATCTAGCTTTTTCTGTGGAGGGTGAGTGAAAAAACCAAAACACGACCCTCCTCCCTTTCCCCCAAAAAACCCAAACAAACCTTTCAAAGTCAAACAGTTGCAGCAGGAAGTTTGAGTTTGTCCACTTACAAATAAATTAATTTATAGAATTTTAAATATGTCCAGGAAGGATCTGAAATAAAAATGGAAGCAGTTGTTATTTTTTAATATTTTTGATTGGCATTCATACTGTCAAATATCTACCTTCTATGGTAGAATGTAAAATCTAACCCCTCCTTTTACCTCTTTTTTTTTTTTTTTTCTCCTTTCCCCAGCCCCCTTAATTAGTAATACTGATGAGTTCTTGCCAGAATCTTACTTGCATGCAAATAAAATAAGCCAGTCTTGTCCAAGCTTAAACTTAGTGGCAAAAATACAGTTAACTTTTATCTGAATTGTGTGATCTGAACTGTTCTCCCTAGGATATTTCTTACTGCAAATTACTTTTGATAGGAGAACAATTCAGCTATATTGTAACACGAATACTCGCTGATTCAGAAAATAAAGGAATCTACTACTCCCAAAGCATTGTTCAAATTTTACTGTAGGCACAAATTCTTGCTACTTTAGCAATATAACATGGGATAGAGAAACCTGGATTATGAGAAGTGTATCTATGCGTGCGTATTGCCCAAGCTAGATATGAGGAGGAATTGCTTTGTATGTGACAGTTTAAGAGAGGTTTTTGAGAAACGTTTGTTTGTCTGTCATTGCTTTCACATACACTGATGACTTTTCTTTTTTTAACCAAAACTTATAACTGCATTTTTATTATCGGAAAAGGAACCAGCTTGCTGAGTGGTGGAGTTGAGTCTGTTCTAGTTCTGTGGCACAACGAATCAGACCATCAGAAGGATTTCCTTCCTCGTTTGGGATCTGCTATTGAGTACATCTCCATGTCATCTGATGGTGCGCTTTGTTGCACCTTGCATACAGACAACAGTAAGCCAAAACATATTTTCAGTATCACTTCATGCAAAATGGAATGTAAATCAGTATGAACTTTTTGTTAATTTCAGATTAATTTAAAAAAGTTTTATGTTGACCTGAAAAAACAGATGCTTTTGCTCTTTCATCAGTTCTGTGAGTTCACCTGACGGCTGCTGTAACTTGGCTTTCCACCTTGATGTAGAAGTGTCATAAATTGGGAAAAGATATGTTTATAGGATTAAGTACAGTTGGTTAAGGTCTCTTCCCCACCATGAGATGCAGTTACATTGCAGAAGCCTTTTGCAAGACTTTATCTGCTTTTCTTTTCAGGAATTACCATAATCAACAGCAACCTAAGATTTTGCAAAAGTATCCAAGGGCTAATCAAAAGTAAGTGCTATAAAATCTATCCTCACTTAGAGGGCAGAATATTACTTCCTATTTTGGGTCATTTCTCATCTCATTTCCGTTTCCAGGTACGGATGTCAAGACTGGTCTAGTGGTTGATCCTAGAACCAAAGCTTTAGTCCTGAATGGAGAGCCTGGCCACTTGCAGTTCTATTGTCTCCAAAGTGACCAACAGCTGTTCAGTGTAAGTTGGACAGACTTGTACTCAAACTTACTCAATTAAGTAAGTTATGCATCAGAATTTATTTGAAGATTTCGTATGGCAAACAAGAAAAAAGCCAGCAGCTATACCGCAACACTGGAGTGCAAGCTGAGATGTTTTCAGCTTTATTGCAAACTACTTGTTAAGCATAGTTAAATGTTGACAGTTGAATAAATACTTCAAAACAATGTGCTGTTCCTGTTAAACGTAAAAAAATTCTAGGTAAAATCCCTCAAAAATAGCTTTTTTTTTTTCCCCCCTCCTTCTTTTTTCTTCCTTCCTACTCTTAGCATTATTGTGGAAGGTACATGTCCTAATTACACTTCCCCTGCATTTTTTTATGTCATAGCCCAGTTAGTTCTAATCTGTGCTTTCAGAACATCCTTTCTCTGTGGTTTTATGAGTGATATCTCTACATCTACACTTGAAACTTGAAATTTAATTTTGGTCTTGTTTTGCAGTTGGATATTGTACAACGACAATACATTCATCAGGCAGGTTTAAACCAAGCTGACTTGGTAAAAGTTGCATTTAGTGCACAAGGCAAGTGGTTAGCAACAGTAGAAGAGATAGAAGAAGAAAGTGACCCTGAGTTACAGCTGAAGTTGTGGTTCTATGATGAAGAAACACAAAGGTAATGATAATAGAGCTGGCCTTCGAGGTCTAAAAATTTATCTTAAGTATCACACAAATATTTACACATGCTTTGTCTTGCAAAGTTTTTCCAAATCAACTAATAAAATTCTAGGGAAGACCCTAGGGAGAGTTTACCATGCATGCCATGTGCATCTGAAACAACACACAGAGTTTAAGTAAATACGGACTGGAAGTAATTGCCCTGAGTTTAATTTACTTACATTAATCAGACAGGCTATTTTAACCAGGGGTCTTAAATTCGCATATTTACTTGGTATTAAAAATCATGGACTTGACAGAATGGTTCTATAGATTGTTCTGTTTTCCCACCTCTGTCTAATTCCTCATTAATTGATTAGTCCTTTTAGGGTACAGAAGTTTCTGACTATTGTTGACTTTTTTTTCTTGAGCTAACTTACACATCTGGTTCATACAATTTCCCTGGTTTTCTTCTGTACAAAAAAAAAAAAAAAAGGCGTCAAAATTATTTTCTTAAAGAAGAAACAAAGCAAAATAAAACTGGTCTGTACAGTAGTGCTATTGACTGGTTGTCTAAATACTGGAAGGACTGCCCAGAGTTCAGGCTGAGTATTTGAGAGTGATGCTTGCTTAGTGATAATCCTTTCTCAGAGCTGGGCTACAATCTCTCTTGCTGTATGGAAGTGATTAGGGAAATACGATCTGTAAATGTTACACCATTTAGCTATGTAATTAGACAGAATTTTCTGATTCATCTTCTCCCTGCCCTTTCCAGAATCATCTTAAACTGAAATCTTCCACAAGTTCAAAGGGAAATAAAATAGCAAACTTCTGTCTTCTTTTCCTATAGCTTTAAGCTGAATACTAGAATAAATATGCCCCACGATGGCCACATAACAGACATGTGCTTTCGTGACATGGATGAATTGGAAGAGGACTCTCTGATATTGGTAACAACTGGCAGAGATTGTGTGTTTAAAGTCTGGGTGATGGTAGAAGATACTGATCCGGAGGGTAAGTATGATCAAAACATAACTTACTTTTACTTCCCATTTTGTAGCATGCTATAGAAATTCTGACTCTAACTTCATCCTTTCAGAACTGGGTCCTCCAGTCCCACGCATTTATCTGTTTCTGCTGTTGCAGAGTATTGCATTCTCCTGAGCACCTTCTGTGGTGGAGTTCTCTCATAGTCTTGCAATATTATGGATTGATTATGGAGGTTCCTGAAATAGCAAAAACCTTCCTGAGCCTGCTGCAGAAGGGGATGGCAGCCAATGTTGATTGTTTAAAGGATTGTTTGTGGTAATGATTTTTCCGTGCTGGGAAAATGGATTTTTGTCATTCCTCTGGGTAGTTTTTTATTTGAGACTTCTGCTCAAGGGAGCAGGATGCAGCAATGTGTTACTCTGGTATAGCTGACATAATAGTTTAGCTGTAAAATAATAGCACTTTGCCATTCTGCAGCTCCACCACTTCAGAGTTCCTTTTTTGAACATACTTCCTTCCCATTAGATATTTGAGCGTGCTAGAATGGATATTTAGGATCCACTTCCAAGATAACCTAAGTAACTAAATCTCACCTCTCAAAATGCATGCTGTTGTTCTTTTTTTTTTTTTTCAAACAGAACATCTGAGGGATGCGTATTACCCAAAATACAAAAGATTTCCCCCTTCTTAATTTCCTTTTACTTAAATGTTATTACTGTGCCAGGCACACTTATGTGAGCTAGGACTTTCCTGCCACTTGGGTGTCTTATCTTTTCACGTTCCCAAATACACGTGGTAGTGGTCTTGCTGAACTGCTTGCAGTTTAGTAACACATTTGTGTTTTCATGGGCAGGTGAGAACATGTTCGCAAGTACTTTTCAACTACTAAGGTTTCTATTTGACAAGCTTAGGTTGCCAAATTGACTTTCTCTTTCCAAGCTGTTTGCTCCTCAACAGTGGGTGCTCATGAGAAGAAAAACAAAAGCCTGTATTCATTTACTAGGATTTATGCATATATTTACTTAATAGCAACTCCCTCAATGGGATCTGATTGTAAATGATTCTAAGCCTAGATGATATCTTAATGAGCAGATACTTTCATCTTGAGTACAGTGTGGGCTGGGGCTGAAACCTAATGGGGTCTCTTTCTTTCAACAAGGTAGTTTTGTACCTGCTGACTGGCCTCACCAGGGTTTTTGTGTGTGTGTGTGTGTGTGTAAGTGACTATACCGAATTCTGGTTTATGGCATGGGTAAAAGTACAAATTAGTGACAACTTCTGTGGTGTATTTGCCCAGCAGGGCAGGGTAGGAATGCTCAGGTAGAAAGACTCAGTGTGCTGCAGGCTTCTGCGCAACAAATACTAATTACCTAGTTTTGATGTAGAATATACTCTGGCGTGGTTTTATTTGCAGCAGATCTCTCGGTGTGCCTCTAGATGGTGCCATGCAGTTTAAAGTAGTGAATTGTTTCTGGCTTTTCTTACAGGCAGTTCTTTTAATCATCAACTCTTAGCCATTATATAAAGGATATCTTAGCATAGGGTGAACTTATTTTCCTTTCTTTCTTCATCCTACTCGTATGTTTCAAAAGCATGCTGTATGAATTTGTTTAATGTTATATGGTAAGTACATCACTTTGCTTCTGTTTGTTTTTATGGTAATTATCACCAATGAGAAAGGTATCCCACCTGAATGCACTGGCAGCTTAACCAAGCCAAGGAAGCATGCTGATGGGTCACTTCAGGAGCCTCAACCTTTATGCAAATGAACCATGAGCTTTGTTGGACACAAATGCAACCTGTGTTCAAATTTTTAGTAGTGCTCGGGTTCTTGCTACAGTTTTAAAAGAACAGTATGTTTCAAAAAACTAAATGTTGAATCTACTTCAGTATCTTTTTTTCTTTTATCTGACATCTGCCTGTTTGAGAGCACAGTTAACGTAATTGGTAGAGTAAACGTGAATATTGTACCATATCAGCCTCAGGATACACTGTTCAGATGCAAAACTGAGGACAAATGGAAAACCTGCTAGATGTTTCTTGTACTAGAACAGGACAGATTCTCTGTACCCCTTAAAAATGTAAGCCTCCTAAAGCAAAGCTCTCTTGCTCGTCAGCCCTAATACTTGAATTCTTTCTTCAGGTATAGACTTGAATTAACTACCTTGTTTATTCAATGCAGCACAGCAAAGTGTGAGCTGGAGCTGTGACTTTGTAGGCAGCTACCACAACTACCAAGCTACTAACTGCTGTTTCTCAGAAGATGGCTCTTTGCTTGCTGTTAGCTTTGAAGAAACTGTCACTGTATGGGATTCAGTTACTTGGGATCTTAAGTGTACGTTTTGCCATCCACCTGGAAAAATAAGGTATGTTTTTCATCTGGCTTTTTTATGTCTGTCTTGAACTCTTGGAACAGAAAGAATCAATTCATAGTAGTCCAAGACCTTGTCTGTGTTCATATCAACATTGAGTTTAACAGTCTTAAGTTCACGCATAGAAAAAGACTACAAAATGGCTTTTAGGTGGCTGGTAACTTACTGTTAAAAATAGTAAGATCAAGCTTTGCAGTTTCACCTTCTAAGTCCTGTACCTCCCACGCTCAAATCTCTATCACTGGGCACACAGTAGTGTGTTGATAGCCGTTCTCTTTTTCCCCGTTACTCTAGGGATGAATCAAAGTACAGAAAAGTATAAGAAGTTTGTGCTTTGTTCATGTACACATGCTTACAAATAGAAATAAGAAACCATAAAGCCACATTGACCTTATCTGCATTAGAAAACATGTATCTTGATCCTTGCTAACTTCTGTTGGAAAATCCATATTTGCCTGGCAGACTACCCCAGCATGCTTCATTGTGTGCTGTCATGATAAGACATCTTGAAGGTTTAGCTACTGTTCTATTGTGTAAGGATAATGGCAAAGCTCTCTTGCTCGTGGTAGAGATAAAAGATAGAGATGCAAAGAATAGAACAGCCTTACTGTGCAAGTATACAGCAGTTTCTGATCTAGGTAAAGTATCATTTTTCTCATGATAATCTTGGAAAAATACAGCAATAGGCGACCTCACTGGTTCATCTACTTAATATCTGTGCCAGATCTCTGTATCTAAACAATTTCTGAAACAGGAAGATGCTATAAACCTACTGTAGCATTCTCTTTCAGTGCTAAGGTTTTTCTAACTGCTTCTCAAACTTGTTTCTCAAAGTCATTAACTGCAGTAATGTTAGAGATACTTCATATACCCATTTCCAGGAAACACCTAAAATGGGAAGCAAAACATGGCATGGTCACAATATTTTAAAGACATAAAGAATCATAGAGATTTCTCGCTTCCATGTCTTTGCGTGTATGTGTGTAAGCTTTTCTTCCATGTGATCAAATCCAATTTATTTATACTGGTCCTCTAAGATGAGAAATTGAGAAACATGAGTCTAAAACTGGTCTGCAGGAAAATTGTGGGAGGCATTACTTTATCTATGGAGAAGACTTGGCACAGTGGCAAGCTTGACACAGTGGCAAGCTTTTCCCAGGCAGCTGCTCCTTTTGTAGCCTTTACTATATGCTATATTAAAAGGAAATCAATTACTCTAGAACTATATTAAATGACTTTATTAGTTGCATAACTTCGAAGGGCTATGTTTTAATAGAGAATTCTTAGAGTAATAATAGGAATTCTTTAAACATGGAATTTATTTTCCAGTCCCAGTGTAAAAACTTACTAGTACTGATGAGCTTGTAACTTACTTAAGTGCTTAAAATCACTCCTTGAAATCAGAATGTTGTAGGAACGTGTAATCCTTACAGATTTATGCATACTTTTAAATCTCCCAGACCTATCTGGTGGTTGTGTGTGAAGTTTCATGCCACTACAGGTGAAAGCAAAAAGCAAACTTCTGATATAAATATCAGAACTAAATCTTAAATGAATGCTCTTGTGACTTGTGAATCATTACTACATAGAGAAACAAAGATGAAATCTGAAGGTCATTAACTTGTTTTGACTTTTTACCTCTGTAGGAACATCTGCTTTGGGAGACTAACCTGTTCCAAGTACCTTATTGGTGCCACGGATTATGGCTTTCTGTGTTGCTGGAACCTGCTCAGTTGTGCATGTAAGATCAGCTTAAATGTCTGCTGGAGTGGTAACATTTAACACTTGAATTTCCTATGAAACCTTAAAATAATTCTAGTTTGATTCTAAGTGAAGTTGCACGCCTCTTCCAGAGGTTAAGGCCCTGCGTGTCGTTCCCATTTGACCTTTCATTTGGCAAAGTAGTGGGATAGAACTGAATACTGCCTTTTCATGTCTGGCTGTTGCTGTGTTTGCTTTTCAGTGGAATGGAGTGCCCACCTCAACGTCTTAGTTCTGCAACCTGATCCCCTTTCAGAACATATTGCTGCTGTTTCGTGGCTCTCAAAAGAGTCCAGCTGTAAGTACAAAGGTTTCTTTGACAAGTAATAGTCAGGGGAATTTAAAACTGTGAAAGTGTAATTTCTAGAAAAGGTTTTCTTAGAATTCAGCCGCATGAAAGCGGTAAGACAGACTTGTGTCTGTGTTTGCACCTGTGGAAAGCTGAGCCATGTCTGACCATAGCAATCAGTAATGCCTACTGGTTCCCCATCTCGTCTTCCAACAGTTAGTTTGTGGTGCGGGATACAGCACAGTATCAACCCCATTCTCTGTGTGAGGATTTCGAATGTTCTTGACCCTCTCCTGTAAATGCAAACCTGTGGTTGAACTGCTGAACTAGCTATGTTCTAGAGCTTTGACTATAAATTACGGTTAGTCTTCCTAGAGCTATGGTTCTACAGAAGAGTTAATTTCCAGATATGTTCTCTGGATTGGAATACTGTGAAAGGTACCTTCTACTGTGCAGTAGGGTTATTCAATTATAATTCCTGCAAACTAGCGCTTAAAGGCAATCCTGTCCAGCCCTTACTGGCTGTGATACACAGGGCTTTGGCAGCTATCCAGGAAGGTAAAAATTTCATGATTTACAGAGAAGACATTCTTTGTTTTACAGTGTTTGTGTTTAAACCAAATGAGCCACGGCCAATCTATATCCAGAGAAACCTTTGCAAAGAAAAGATCCAGCTTGCTGCCTTCGTTCCAAGAGACGAACCTGAAACAATTGGCTCAGAAAAATACCTTTGGCTAAGAAGATCCCAATTATTTTTTCTTACAGATACGCAAGTAAGAAATAGTGATTGGCAGGTGGTTCCTGGGGAAAAAGTATTTTCCCGAATGTGGATTGATATAAATTCAGAGTTCTGCTGTTGAGTGTAAGAGGTTTGGGTTTGGGGATTTTTTTGTTATTTCAAGGCAGCGTAAACCATGCTTTCTTCTTTATTAAAAGCTTTCAACTGCCAAAACAGGTTAAGTTCAAAATTGATTATATTTACTGGTGTTCTACTGCTGATAGTTTCTGCTGCCTCATTCATACAAGAAACTAGATAATTTGGGAACATTGCTTATGCTGTTTCACTCAAGAAGCTGTATCATTGCTGATTATCCAAATGTTTCATATGATACTCCATTTTCCCTGTAATGTGTGGGTGGGTGGTTCTTTGTTTGTTTTCCTGAAAAGTCTGTAGAGATCCTCTAGGTCCATTCCGGCTTCCTTTCAGTCTCTTTATAAAATAAAGAGCAAGAAATGTGTTTGCCTCTTCCACTTGACTGACAGAAGTTTTCGGGCCAGTTGGAAGCTTCTGTAGGCAAGATATGGAAATATGGAAAGCAAGTTTCATGTATTGTAACTGTTACATCATTCTGTATTTTAGGAGCTAATGACGCTTAGTACAAAGTCCCTAGAAGAAAGACTTACACCGTCAAGCAAACAGGTACCTCTTACAGAAGTTCTGACAGAGATGTACAGAGCATTTCAAAATTCTGTTGGTGTTCAGTTTGTCAGATTCAAATTCCCTTCTGTCATAAAAATGCACGCCAGATCTTTAGATGGAGTCTTAGGCACTTAGCTGAAGGGGCAGTAATCTGCTTATTTGACAGAATTGCTGTTTGTAAAAACCTGTAAAAAAGTATTAGTAAGCTCCTTTTCTTATGTGCCCTGAACAAAAAAAAAAAGATACTTTTCTAAAAGGATTCAGGTTACACAAATGAAGTAAAACCACTTGATGTTTGAATAAGCTTTTTCCTTATCTTGGTTTCTTCAACACTTGGAACCTTGAGTGTAGCCCGAACCGCACTTTCTGATGCAGATGAACAGTTGTCAGTCAGTTGTGACTTATGTGGGAGAAGGAATTTCAAAATTACATTCCAGTGTGTACTTCTGTGGAGAAGTAGTCTGAGAAATTCAGTCTTTTAAATTCATGTTGGAAGAAGCGTTTCATACCCACTGAACAGAATAAACCAGTAGCGCTTGATTGATTTGGTTGGTTAGATAAAATAGGTCAAAGGAGAAGTTAGGATCTTTCTGATGCAAAATCCAAGGGGAATGTGATCATAAGCAATCAGTTTCTTTGGAGGGTGGGGGAATACCTTGGTACTCAGATTAAGGTATATTTATCTAGGGAAATGCTAGAAGGGAAGTTGCCATGTTTTGCTTCCAGTTGCATAATTAAATCACTCAGCAGCTTATCTTTTAGCCATAAGTGGAATCTGAAAGACATACTTAGTTTTTCTGGCACATGCACTAACGTCCGTATTGGGAAGTTAATGGGTAGGTCAACCAAGTAAAATGTGTCCTTGAATCCAGCTCCTGGAGAGTTTTATTACCTCTGTGCAGGACTCTCTCGGGATGCCTGACAGAGAATGAGTACAAAGAGCCGTATGGCTCAGTTGAGTTAAATGCAAGTGCAGAGGTTTGTCACCTAGGTTGATTCTGAATTTTGGTAACTCAAAATGAGCTAGAACTTAGGTTTGTGACACTAAAATTCTACTTAAAACTTTCACCTTTTTCAAGCTGGCAGTAGAAGAAAGTCTTCCTGTGACCCCGTTTAGCTTGCTGTTGGGAAAGCACAGACGTCAGCAATCACAAGAAGGTACAGACCTCGGAAAACTAGTTGTTCATAATAAGCATGAGCAAGATTCACCTGCTGTCAAAGAGGTAGGAGTAATTACAGTAAGTGTACAAACAAAATAATGACAAACAAAAGCTTTCATAAAGCTTCTGTTTTATCTTTTCAGCTTTTGCACACTCCAGCACATGTTTTGCCATCTGCTTCCTTCCTCTGTCCTATATTTATTAATTCATTGCTCATCTCCAAAGAAAACAAAAGGTAAGAAAAACTGAAGAACTCTCCTTAGTTATTAAAATTAATTTAAATTATGTACATCTTTGTTTAAAGTGTAAAAGCAGTTTTCCCAGGCTCTTCATTCTTCTTTTGACATAAGTGAGCAGAACACTTTACTGTGGCAAGATTTTTTTTTTATTATTTTTTTTTTTTTAAACTATTCAGTTTCTGGGAGATACGTGGACTGGCTGGTTAGTCTATTGGGTCTTTTGATGCTGTTATTTTTGCTGTTGTTTGCCGTAATGTACTTAATACACAAAAAGTTGCCTTTGGTACTCAAATGTTCTTTATGAATTTAACTTTACTCCAGGGCTTCAATGTTTTTAGTGGTATTTTTGGATAAATATCAGATTCTCAACTTTATTTGATATTATGAAGACTTTCTGCATAATTCTTGGTTCAGGTTTCTAGATACACCAAGATGTTAGTCCTTAGGTTTAATCTTAACAACTTGTTTAGAACTCAAATTTAATGCTGAATTAAGCCACAAACGACTGTATACTGTGAACAGTTAGCTAAGCTTGTCTTGCAATGCATTAACCCCAGGGTAGTTTGATAGGCACTTAGTGTAGTGTAGCTTGTTCCTCTGAGATCAATGTGTGCTTTAGCAAATGAATGCAGGCACAGGGGTTATGACTGCAGTCTTGTGTTAAGATTAATATCTTTGCTTTGGTATAAATGACAATTAAATGCTTGCTTTTTTTTGTGCAATCTAAAGTGTTACCTGAAACTCTACCAAGCCAGAGATGAAAATGCATCATTGGTATCAGTTACCATTCTGAATTTGCAAAGAGCAGTGAGAGGATGGTTTACACTGCCAGGGTTTACCCAGAAAAAAACACCAAAATGAGCAGGTTTTGCCTGCGCATTGTATTCTGACACAGCAGCAGTATAATCAGTTCTGCTACCCTCTCTTGGTTGGTATTGCTCGCTTCCTTACTGGTTGACACAAGTGAAAAGTCTTTTTGCCACATCAGCAAAACACTGGCAAAAATCTAATACAAGGAGTATACAGAAACTTGCATGTAGTTTCAGTACGGAAGAATTTCAGAGTTTAGAGGCCTGTGTAAATATTTGCACGTTTAGAGCTTGTACTTTGACACTGGTAATTAGTATGGCTGCACACAAGAGCTGTAGGATTGAGCTCTTGAAAAATGACAAGAATGTATCCATGTATAGATGAATCTTCTTATTAGTGATAACTCACTTTATTTTCCTTGGCAGTATAATAATAATATATAATACATGTTTCACCATTTACATTTTGTGAGTGATAGTTTGTATTCAAAGAGATGATTTTTAAGGAGATCCAAAATATTTATACAAGACATTTGAATTAATGCTAATAACTACCCCATTGTAAGTGGTAATGGTTCTATATAATTCTTTGGAAGTGTGCTTTCTACTTCAGCACAAGTTTAACTCCTGAAGTCAGAAGGGAGCAGCCGCTTTCAGCACCTCCCAATGTTTTTTTAAAAACAAACAAACAAACAAAAAAACCCCAAACTTTTTTTTTTTCTTTTTCTAGTAACACTCAAGGTATTGTAGCAATTTTTAAGACCAAGTGACCTTTTTCAGATTTGAAAGAGAAGAATGGCTTCTTGAATACTGGCTCATCTACCAGGGTAGCCAATGTTTCTAATCCTGCAGGAGCGTGAGATTCTAGCTTTTTACATAATGCTGAGCTACCTGTTCTGACATTATGTATTATGTTTGGAGAAAGAAAAATACTTTCAGCTTACTTAAAACAGAGGACAGCTATTTGAAAAATGGCTTATAATTGAGATGGCAAGAGAAGTGTAGTCATTTGTAAGTACCTGAGAATAAAAAAATAAAATCTAATGTTTACTTAGTTATTTGCATGATAACATGCCTCTCTCCTATAGTATGTGATACTATAGTGTGTGCAAGTACTCATTAATTTCATTAATTGGATTGTTTCCAATCATCATACAGTGCTGAAGAAGTTGTTGATGAAGTAGAAATGGAAAGTGAAAAAACAGAGGATGATTCAGATGAGGAAAGAGATGTTACTGAAATGGAACAAGAAGATCCAAGTCCTGTGGAATTATTAGGAGAGATGACTTGTAAACTGTCTAAAGCCCAGGAAAAAGAGCTACGAAAAATAAGGAAAATAGACTACAGTTGGATATCAGCTTTCTAAACAGATACCATGTGGGGGGTTTTATACTGTAAGATAAAGCTTTGTGGATTAAGTATTAAAAAAAAAATTATTTCAAGTCCTTTGGCTATACATTTTAGCAGCCTTTATTTCCATAAGAAAGGAGAAGTGGAGGAAGGGATTAAAGTTTTGAAAAGCTGGTTATGATCCTGGTTTATTAGTTATTTTCTGTGATCTTAGAAGAGGTTTAACTTGTGGGTAAAGCAAAGGCAAAATCTCTCACATCTATCCATGTAGAGAAAACATTGAAATTTATCCCTAAGAAAGCAACTCCATGTGATTTTGCTGGAAGGTTTACTTCTCACACTTTCATGCAACTCGGAGTGAACTATCCCATGATAGCACATTCCATGCTCTTTGTATTTCCTTCTAATCAGACATAAATGTGAAAAATATGTAATTTATTGTTACAGTTTCAGACTAAACCCGTTTGGGTTAACTTGGTTACTTGGCGGCCAAGGGCTTCTGCAGCTCCTCATACACCGAAGTTATATACCATAGCCCTTCAGACTATTTATTACAACTGTGAGTGACAATATTTTCTTCTATGATAGATTACTGACATACTAATATTACTATGAATTTTAAGGAAAGTTCTTCATATTTTAGGCATTTTGGTTTATTGTTTATAGGCCTTGGTATGACACAAAAATACTTTAAAACCTGTACAGGTTTTTCAAAAATTGTTTGCCTGAAAGTTCATTCATTTTTTACTTCTCTCTCTCAAGCTTACAGGGAGAAGAGAAGGAAAACACAGTAACTGTCATAACTACAGCCAGCTTTTTGCTTTTGTATTTTTCTCCCTTTATAGCAGCTGTTTAGATAACCTTTGGTATACGTAGCTGAAACGAAAAATCACAGCTCCCCAAATATTATGCAATTTTTATTTCCATCCCTCTTATCTACAGATCTAGAACTGATACAGCCTTTTCAGAACCTTGGACCCGATGGATTTTTCCCTAAATGAAAAGTTTCAACAGAACAAATAGGGAAAACGTGTGAAGACCACGTTTTGATGAATGTGACAAATTTGTCAGACTGACAAATGACAGCTTTTGAAAACTCAGAGGTTTAAACAATAGAAAAAGATTAGTAAACAGATCATTTTTTACCCCCCTCAAAACAGGCACTATACTAGGAAAGCCACACTGAAAGGTTTTTGTCTTCTTTCGTAAATAACAGAGTTCAGCGCTTTGGGAAAACAAATGCCAGTTGAGTATCAACGTGATCTATATGCACGTTGCTTCAGAAACGCTGGCAGCATCAAAGCCTGGTATTGTGTTATTGTGTCAGCAACACAAGTGTGGCTTTAAAGGTAAGAAGGAAATATCAATATTTGTTAGTGTGGGGTTTTTTAAACTTTACATTTCTTGTGAAAGTGAAGTGCTTTACTGGAAAATGACCAGGTATGAACAAGAGACAATTTAGATGCAATTCAGCATCTAAAGATGCAATTTCATTTGGTGCAGTAGAGCAGTGCGTTAGGAATCTTCATCAAGAAAAGATGTAGTTGTTAGAGTCACATTTTCTAACCTTTGTCTTTACTAAATTTGTTTTGCTTTGCACAGTAACAAAGAGAGTCCTCACTTTGTAGTTTTGAGTGTATGTTTTTTCTACTCAAGCAGGAAATACATTTCTGCTTAGCATTTTACTACATTTAGTAGGCACATTCTGACCAACCTTTTTGAAAATGTCTTCTGAAAGGCTGAAAAAATACAGCAATTACAACAATGAAGAATGCGAAGGGAGGGCTGCACTCATCTGTCTGTGCCTGCTTTGGAATGCTTTATTTTAAGAACAGTTGGGTTTGCTGTTCCTCAATATTTTTTTTTTTTTTAAACCTCAGTGGCCATGAAAGTTCTCCATATTTACTGTGCTGCCCTAAGTCAAATCTTAATTTGATTTTTTGGCTTCTGCTTCTTCCTTCTAAAGGCTGCTTTATAAGGATTTTATTATTCTTTATCAGAAAGATTTGACATGAAAGACCATAGTAAGAGATTGAACTTAATCTCATGATTCCAGTTTCATGATAAATACAACAGGTAATAAAATGGTCAATAACTATGGGTGGGTGCCTCGTGTATCCCCACAGGACAGCGATTTTCACCGAGGCAGTCACAGCTTTATTGAGGCTGAGGGACAGACCACACAAGGAGGGCAGCAGCCTAGAAGAATTGCTTACTTCCCAAATTTTCCACTCAGACAAGTGGTTAGATAAACACGAGGACCTGAAACTTCAGCAGCTATGGAAAGCATTATAAAAAATAAAGAGATAGGCAAGGCCTTACGAAGGACATCATGGTAGTGGATCTGACTGAGATGCTGCTTCCCTGTGACACTGCTCTAAATGCAGAGGAGAGGTGACCAGTAATTTTAACCCACTGGTTCCAGTCAAGCTGAGTTCCACAGAGACTGAAAATCACTGCTGGACACAGATATTTTGTGGCCCTGGACTGGTTACTAGTAAACAGCAGCTCCAAAACACACCCTGGTCCTTGGTGAGCAGACTTGGCAGGAAAGCTGCTATTACTGAACTGCTGGCTATATTTTTTCAGTTCTTCAAGAACAGGGGAAAAATAAGAACTGCAATTGTGCAGCATGTTTTAGCATCACCTGGATCTTTGTATTTCACATGTATTTCTGCCTCACAATCATTTGGCTGTCTGATCCTGGGGGAGCTTCTCTCAGCTATCCCAACCTGCCAAAGCCCAGAATGCAGTGAGCCTTTGAAAGCATGTGGTAACAGCCAGAATTAGAATCAGCAGAGAATAGGACAGAGGAAAAACAACAACTTGAAATACAACTCCAGGGACTTCAACAGACCCTCTAGTCCACCCTCCTGCCCTGAAGCAGAATAACTGAGGTATACTTATTCCTCACAGATATTTGCCTAATTTTGTAAACCTCTGATCAAAGTCATGCTATCATCCCTGTCATCTGTTCAATGCTTACCAATTCCGACAGTCACAGGTTTTCCTAATAAAGGAATCTTTCTTTCCTGCAACATTTCTGTTCTATTCTTCCATGTTTGTTGTAAACTTCTTTGATAATAATATTCTTTAGAAAAAAATGAAAGCATGCTACTCTGTTTCCTTTAAGCAAAAGATCATCTCCTTTAACCTTTCATTTTTGCTTTTTCCTAGGCCCTTTGAAGCATCAGAATTAACCTCCAGACCTTCTTTGGGCTAATTGCTTCACATCAAATATTGTTCTGACTGATTTATCATAATTTCAAGGGCTTTGTAAGGGTCATTTAATAGTGATAAATGTTTCTGGATAGTCCTAAAGCCTGTTCTTTCTCTGTTCTGGCTTGTATTCGTTGATTACCCTAAGTATCTGGGCAGTCTTTTTGGTGACGGCAGAAGTAAAGGCAGCAATTTATACCTCAGTTAATGCCGCAGCGTTACACAGCAAACACTGCGTCCGATGTGGAATCTCTGCAGGGCAGCATTCTCTGTGGATATCCCCATTCAGCTCAAACGGTGCAGGCATTAGTTTTGGCCTCTGCACAGCATTTCTTCAGGGAGTTCAGTACTAGATTATAATTATGTAAACTGGAATTTAGCCAGGGCAGCAGGGTCACTCACTTCTAAGGTTGCAAAAGGCATTTAAATAATACCCTGAACAGCTCAGGATTTTAACTACTTCAACTTAGCACATAAAGGGGAGAACTTGTCACAACAGAGTATCTTCACAAGAAGAAATCATTATCGGATGGCAGAAATCATGAATGAAATTTGTGTTACTGGAAAGCAACTCAGTGTGAAACCCTGACTCCAGAAATCACTGACAAAGCACCCTTTGACTTTATAGTCCAGTCACCAAAACATCTAACCCACAAGATAAAGTACTAAATCTTAAAATGCTGCTATAAACAGTGTTCTGAGTGGTATGTTTGGTTTGAAAGTGAATGTAGTCCAAGCCACTTACGAACAATATTAGGAAGAAATTCTTTACAACACACCAAGTGAAGCCCTTTAGGTAAAGAACATAATGTGGCTGTAAGGAAGTTACCACACAGCTCTGGGAATGTGCGTATCAGCAGTTTCTGAGGTTGCAGGTTTCTCAAATGTTTTGAACCCGTAAGCGGCCACCATGGAAAGAAGCATTCCCACCTTCCACCTAACATCTGCTGCTCACTTCTGCATTGCCTGTGCCAACACAAGCTGTCATTGCTTTTGTGGGGAACTAGACTAGGGGAAAAAATCTGGCTTATAATGAAAGCAGATAATACACAAATAAATAGTTTAAGATGTTCACAGAACTACAGCCAAGTTCCACGGAGAACAGGGAAGGACTTTTCAAGAGGTTTTTGTATGCTCAGGAGATGAGGTTTTAATGTCATACACCCAAAACCCCACTCTCTTCTCACAGAGAGTCCCTTGTGCTAGGAGAGCCACAAGCACAGCTAGAGCATTCCGGAGAGGCGTTTGTGATACACGAGCCACCTCCGCTCCAGTGCAGCAGCTCCCACGTTCCCCTTACACTCTCTTCCTCCTCTCCCACACGAATGGGCCCAACAAACAAACGTCAAATAAAGTAGTGGCCTGAAGTTCAAAGAAAATAGTTAGCTTGATACTAGCATGGCATTAAACTGTCGAGGGGAAATCTTTTCTCAGGTTCTAAAATGAAATCAGTTACAGAATTATGAGGGTTTTAACATCATTATTGGAGCCATGACCTTTGTCCTCTGTTGACCTTCACAGATACAGCTGTGTTGCTAAGAATTAGGCTTATCTTTCAAGAACAGACACTGCAGCCATAAACTCATCTAATTTCTTCGTAAGAGCAGGAACAAAAGAATGGGTTTTGAGATAGAAGGTGCTACCCAGAAACGCAAGATTTTTTTTGCAGATTTTTCAAAAGGGCTTTCTTGTACTGCTAACTCTTATTTTAAAATAGGACAGAATTTAAATTATCTCAGCCATAAAGCTGGTTATCAGTTTCTGTTATTGATGCCTCAACTTCTGTTTGTTTGCAGTGCTACTTAGTTTATTATATATTTAGATTTGAGACTGTGATCAAAGCTTCAGATATCACGGCTATTTCATTTCCTTTAGTGACCAAATGACTTTTCATTTCTTCCTCAAACTAGTATAACAAGCCAACAAACTCACTCCCCGACATTATCTGAGATGACATATATTTCATTTTAGCCACCTACTTTACAAATTATAAAGAAAAAGTAACATGGCACTCTTGTAAAGTTTGTTACTCAAGGGCAATATGCAATTACCACCACCAAAGGCGAACACTTCTGCAATGAAAGGTTTTGTTCAGGTTAAGTTTCCCCTGTGCTTTGAGCTAAGGAAGGAATACAGGGCAAGCGGAGAGATCTTTCACAGTCCTCTTACTTTTCCACTTTGAAGCTTAATGTACCATGTAGTTCAGGGGATTAATTAAAATTCTGTTAAAGATGACTTTTCAGTATGAAAGACAACTAAAAAAAAGAAATCAAAGACTTGACTTGGAAGAAGACTGGGAGTGGGTTTGTTACCTGCTGTATGCACTGCAACCCATCAGGAGCACACACTCTGTTGCGTTCAAGACTGCAAAGACAATGAAGTGCAAGTCCCAAATCACATCGCTTTAGTCTCCTTATTTTTCATGTGAGCTGACAGAGGCTGCAGATTACTCTATTTCCCAGGTCACTTCAACATCATAGAGGGAAAAAGGTAAAAATTTAAACAAAAGTAAAAAGGAGTGCATATACTCTTAATACAAAGAGACTATTTAAGCCCTGAAATATCTCATACTGAAAAGAGCCCTCTTTTTGATTGGCATAGTGTAAATGAAAGCTGGATTTCTGAGAACTATCCCATATGCTAGGAAAGGAAAATTTTCATAGTGCTTGCTCCATCAATCAGTACAGTATGTTATTTCTGGACTGCACATTCTCTGAGTAGACTCAGGATACAGTGTCAGTTTATATTTCCTTTTCTATGTAAAATCCACTAGCTGATCTCAAGGATTAAATGGAAAGAAAAATTCACATCACTTGCAAAATAACAAACCACTTCTAAATCAACTGGATTAGATGAAGCCAGAAAACCACCCTGAATGCACATCAGTGCAAATCACCTGGAAGCAATAAATAAAAGCTTTCCAGTTAACCAAAAAAGGACGTTCCAAAAACACTTCTACTTTGAATAATGCATTGTATGTAGAACTACTTAGAAAACAATTACAGATGGGCTGGGGTATACAAACATGGAGGTTTCCTGCTGCCCTTCCCAGCTCAGTACTAAATCAAGCCACTTACATAGTTGAGGCAAAACAATCCAGTAGACCTCGTAGCAATGCTGCAAAGATATATAATATATATACATATATACATGCTTGAGACCTCAACTTAAAGATAGGTACCAGTTCAAATACAGACACTTCAAAAAAAGAGCACTGCCTATTTCTAATAAAAAAATATTCTCAAGCAGTTTTTCAGACTAAATACATCTGTATAATGCATAATACGGAGAACCTACATCCAGAGAAATATATTTTAAGCAAGCTTACCTCTTTGTTAGTCAAGAAATAATGAATCTACAGAAAGTCACAGGTACCTGCTCAGATTGCAAGAGTAGTGTCAGCAAGACAAGGAACAGCAAAGGGGAACTGATTAAAAAACAAAAAGAGAGAAACATGCCTTAAAGCTTTAGGAAAAAGAAAACCAAAAAGGTTCTATGCACAGCAGTGTTGCTAGTGTTCCCATAATTTTGTGGCTTTGGGTTTTGCTTGATCTCCAACGGCTACTTTTCATCTACCTGGAGCATTCATGTCTCTTTTCCGTATGAATTATCTGGTGCCAAGCCACAGGCTCCTCTCCAGCGGGACGCTCATGGCGACTCTCTCCTCTTACCAACCACTCATCTCAATTAACTTTCTGTAGTGTAACTTCTTGATCCAACAGGCTTAAAACTGACCAAAGGGTTCAAAAGTTATTTGGAAGGGGAGGGGAGGTGAGGGAGACGCACACAGAGAAACTGCAGGAAGTTTCATTTTTTCTAATGGAACCAACCTAGCAATCAATTCTCTCCTTTTGTGTAACTCCCTACTAGTCAATCATGCCAAGTCAGAGAGACGGCTGCTCTGCCTTGCCCCTGTACTCACCCACTTGGTCACCTGCGGTTCCGGGCGATGGAAAGTGATCCGGATGATCATGCACTGATGCACAGGGACCAGAATCTCTCATCAAGACCCCGCTGAGCTATGGACTTTAAAAATATATTCAACAAAAAGAAATCTAACAAATTTAGTCTAGATTGTAGTTTCTAAGTAAGAATAATTAGGAAAAGCAAAAAGGAAGCTTCCTGCAGCCACATCAAATGGACTTGAAAACTTACTAACATTTTGTAATCTTTTTATTAGATTAATTCAGATTAGTATAAAGAAGTTCTAACTAGAGACAACTCAAAAACTTCACAAGTGCAAAACAGCAGATCACGCAATTCAAACCAACACTATATAACAGATCAGGTTTGACTGTGAGCAATGATTACTTTTTTTTTTAAAGGAAAATGTCTATTGGCATAAGGCTCTAGGTTCTGTGAATTTGGAGAAAGCTATTAAGAAGATAATTCAAACGACGACAACAACAACAGAGATCAAAACAGATGAAAGTAACTGGACAGCAGATGCTAAAGAGCACTCTTACAGAATCAATTTATGAGACTTCAGTAACTCTGCAGGAAATAACTATCAGGTCTATAATCCTCCAACTGATAATTACAGGAATAAAGATTAAAACAAACAGGGATCTTAAAAAAAAAAAAAAAAAAGGAAGAGCTTTATAGAGAAATAAAGGGTCCCCAAAGGAAGATATAGATAGCATCTGGGAACTGTTGTTTTTTGTTTCTGTTTTAATTTCCACATATAATCAAGCTCTGGCCATCACGTCTGTGGTACTCATAACTGAAGTGCAGTTGACTTTTGCAGAAGCAAAGCCCTGGCAGGAGTAGTGAACTGCTCCTGTTTTCAAAGTACCCACACTCTTCCCATTCACAAGTACTTGCTCATCAAACAAAATGGTACAGACATGAAGCATTCACAGCTACTTGGTACCGGATATCCGGCATGAAATGTGGAACAAAGCCATTGTGCTCCGTTTAATGTGCTAAATATTCATTAACAAGAAAACCAAATTGAGCTGTAGAAGTAGGCTACTTTCATTAAGGAATCTAAATTGTACTGTTGTTTTAGACATATTTTTAAAAAAGATTTAATAGTTACTAAGAAACCACATCTAGACTAATGCAAACATGCCTCTGATATTAAAATATGAATGCAAACATGCCTCTGATATTAAAATATGAACACCTTGACAAACCTCAGAAAACTAAATTTTTTTACGAGTCATTGTTATAATTTTTTTTTTCTCCATAGGAAAAAAAAAATCCATCCACTTAACAATAGGGATTAGGTTAATTTTCTTAACATTTTACTGAAATAATCACTTTAATTGTCATTTTCTTTTAAGTTTCATAATAGCTGTAGGCTCAGATCTATAGAATTTAGTATGAATGAAATCAGCAGGGTTCCACCAAAATGATCTCAAAATCTTTAGGTGTTCTTATTTCCCAAGAAATTAGAAGAATAAGGAATTTCATAATAAACAATCAATTGAAAATGTTAAATTGAAAAGTCTACCTTTTTATTAGATCCAGTCAACATTAATTACTTCTTAAGTAGCATCTGGGAGGTACAAAGCAGCTCTTTTTTAATCCTCTGTTCATTTTCCAAATTCAATTTGACTATTCATTAATGAGATCACAGTGCAAAGAAAGAAATATGAGCCAACCCATTGTGCAAGTTTGCTAATCCTGTATTTACTACTTGCTCAAACTATCAAAACGTTAGGTGTTTCATGTTCATAAAGAAAAATCAGCACAAAATGAAGGAAATATTTATGTTAAGAAAGAAAACTTAGAACATTATAAGTCTTTGGAAAAACTTGAACAATGGGGAAACGCTGAAGCGCCCTGTAGGAAGATGTTCTTGAAAGAGATTAAAAAAAGTGGCTATTTCTGGTGCTATTTTCTGTAAAGTAATAGTGAAATAGGGCTACATTGTGCATATTTCAGATCAGAGGGGTTGAAAGGCACAGGCAAATACTATGTCGGTCCAAGTTTTTCTGGGGAAGAAGGTCACCATCACTTCTCCTGACTAGGTGAAGCCTGCCTCATGGTATGGAGCGTGGCCACTGCTTAAATACAGCCCAGCGTTGCCCAGGGCAAAGAGGGGTTTGTGTGCGGTCACTGACACAAGCAGAGATGAGAGTCAAAAGCACTGAAATTTGTTGGGTTTTTATACTCACTCAGGGCCTGTAAGGCAAATACATATCCCAGATACAGCACAGAGGGGACCCTGTGAACATACTTGTCTGTGCATTTTGCTGTCATATTGACAGAGATAAGATCCATCTAAAAAACAATTACTGGAAGCTCGATTTTATTCATTTTATTGCTTCAAGGGTACATTACAAACCAGAAGACAACAGCATCAGAAAAAAACCCAACCAAAACCCAAGCCAATTTCCCATCCACCCCCCCACCCCCCAATTTGGAGAGCAAGAATATTTGTTATTTGAGATTATGGGCTTTGAAGAAATAAGGTTTGTCAACCCAATGTGTTTCATTTACTCACTTCGTGAGTCCCTCATGAGGGGGGTAAAAACCAAACAAACATATGAAACAGCTGTGTTTGCATTTAAACAAACATTAATTGATTGAAGTAATGAGTAACCTCAAAAATAGTTTAGAAGGTTCATAGCATCCTTCAAATATTTGTAGACTATTAGAATTTAACTAATTTATTTATGTATGTAATCTTTTATTACAACAGTAATTGGAAACAAGGAGGGGAAGGTGCACCACATTTTTACATCTAAGTATAATGATCAGAAATAAAAGATGAAATTTGAGTTAAATACTTTGAAAAGTTTTCTTGACAGTAAATCTTCAAGCCTCAAATTTTCAGAGGACCCACTTCAGTTACATTTCAGCTCCTTCAAGAGAAAAGAGAGGAAAAATATTGTAAAAATAACCTGAAAGCTGTGTCTCTGGCTTACTCCATTAGTCCACCTCCTGCAAATCTACTACTACATTCAATAGATATATGAGCAGATGTTAGTATTTACCCCATATTCTCTTTAGAGAAAGATGAGAAGTCCCAACCGATAGCTTCCAGAAGGTGTGCAGACACTATCTGGAGCCCCAAGAATGGTTGGGAAGGGAACACAGCACCCATTACTAATATAATACAATCCCCTGGCTGTGCTCAACTGGAGAAAACGAAAAGATGAAAAGAAAGCAAGAATACACTTTAGGCATGCATAGTGCATCTTTAAAGGAATTTGACATATCAATGGTAAATTCCATAGAAAAAGACAAGAATTTCTTACCATATCCTTTATCAAGCATCATTCCTGGGATGTCAGATATCACTGCTTAGACAGATTTTACTCACCACTTGTTCCATTAAACTCTTTCAATAGTGCACATTGTTGCACTCAGAAAACAATTGGTCATTTTGAAAGAGGAAATTCAACTTTTAGGATTATTTGATTTTTAATTTATCTACTTTTCCTGAACATCTGAGCCAAAAGAAGTTACTAGGAAACTGTCTTCTATTTATTTTCCTTAAATTTCATGCCTCTAATTAATTTATATTCCTGTAATAAATACTTCAGCCACTTATTTCTGACCTTCTTCTATGAAAATCATAATTAATGTAAAAGGATCTTTTAAGCACTCCATAATACAACACAGGGCACTGTTCCATAGCAAATAATCTATTTGCTTTCCGTATTTTGCCTTCTCCATAGTTTAAGCAATACCAACTCCCAACTGTGTGCTAACAAGGGAGATCAGGGAACTCTGCAATGCACCAATACACTCAGAAACCACAGAGCTATATGGCAGGCAAGTTGAAAATGTGTCTCGTTAATCAATACCATGTTTCTGGACTGCTCATTTGTTTGCTGAATAAGTTCCACTGCTATTTAGAAAATAAAATATAGTAGGTAATCAGAACCAGCTGATATACACAGAACACTTATGATTTGTTTGGTTTCATTTTTCTAAAACTCTGGAGGAGATACTATTATTTAGAATTCCAAAAAGAAAGCAATTCTAATCAAATTCAGCTTGCAACGACGGTAATTTAACACACTAAATTCCCCCCAAATCAAGCCTAGACTGTAGGCACAAAGCTGTATGTGTAGGGAACGCACAGCAGTAGACCGAGGGACACTGCTAATCAACTAAATCTAGTCAGAGAAACTATGCATTTTGCCATACATTTAAAGTTGTTCCTACAATACTAGAAGCAGTTCTAGCATATTGATTTTTACCAATCCAAATAAGATCTAAATCCTTCTCAGCCTTTCTCCGTTCAGAACTTTAGTGTCATTGAAGTTACAAACTAACAGACCCAGTCCTTCCACATGAGTTAGAGCGCATAAAGTTAGACTAATTTAATTTATTGGGACAATTCAGATGTATTAGAAGTTACTTACATAAATGTTTGCAAAGATCAAAGACTTCTAGATCCCTTCAGAGAGTGGGAAATGGAGGTAGGAGAGGAGGCAGAAATTTCATGTCAAGGAGGTAGGCACCACATGTTCTCAATGAGCTTCTTTCCAACACCACATAAGTTGAAGAGATTCCAAAAGATTAAACATGTGCTACTGGTCTATTAAGTTTAATGACATTCTTTATCTCCCCAATGATCCGAGTTCCTAGATCTACCAAGACAAAAAATAAATGTTTACAAACAAACCCTATAGAAGGCCATGAGGTGAATCAGATGGAAAAGTTAGGCAGATAGCACTCTTTTGCTAAGCAATAGTCTCAACTGAACAAACGTAGACATGATTTTTCTCAGTTCATGTTTGTAGTGTATAATAACAATTAAAGGTAATTAGGCACGTCATTATATTTGTACTTCGTATCTTTGTATTTCCTAAGGTTGTGTGGCCTGAAAGAATTTACAGCTTTGAAATACCAGTGCATACCTATAGATGCTTTTTTCACATTTTCCATTATAAAGATACTCTCTATCTCTACGCATATGGAATGAATCCTGCTGTGGTAACATCTAGAGCCACTTCCCAGAGACATGAAAGATATAGATTGCCTCGTGTCCCTGGGCTGCACTGTCTCCAAATAACACGCATATTATCTAACACACTCACTCAGCACGAGCAGTTATTTACTGCAGTTGTTCATAAACAAGGAGTAAGACCTGTAAATGCAGTGAGAAACCGAAAGAGAGGGCCTATACCCAGAAATTATATCATGCGTCCACAAACCCAAAAGTGAAGTCATCACCAAAAGGATGAAGACTCTTGTTCCATGGCACTGAAATCATGTGTAATTTGGTATTAACTTCCTGCATCCTTACGGAAGCTAGCGCAAGACAAAATTTCAGCAGTCAATGAATTTATGAAACATGTAGTTGTGAATGATAAAAACCCCCCACCTCTCTGACCCCTCTGAAAAGAGAGGGACTTTTTTAATTTGTGTCAGGGACTTACTAAGGCTCTTTTTTGGGGATCATTTGGGAAACCATCAGTATTACCGTACAAATTGAGGCTTTTCTGCTAGAAAAATTAAGGACCTTGCTGAGAAACTTGCTTCATGTACCATACTGCTGAAAAGCTTTTAAACCTACAGCCTTTTAAGAAAGATGGGGAAAAAATTATTCTGTATTTATGTAAAGGATGAGGGAAATGTGTAACAAAAGAGGCATCTTGTACTGAGTGACAAAGGTCTCTTACTGCATATCCAGCTGGAGGTACGTATGCTCGAAAGAACAGCAATGCCTCCAGGGACACTGGTGATGTTTCAATGTATACATTGTTCACTTTCACTTCCAGAGGAACTAAAGCTATCCCAATTTATGATCACAAACCCAGAAAATATACAAATAGGGCCAGATCTGAATTATCATGTGAAATTAGACAGTTTTGAGGCCATAGATACCAAAGATTAAGCTAAAAGCACGATCCACAACTATTTATGCAACCGAGAATGCTGATCTTACATAGGAGCAACCATATTACTGTGGACAGTATACCAAAGCAGTTTAGTGTCTAGTTTAATATTTTGTAGTTTTTGATTTCTCACTTTACCTTAATCCCAAGAATACATTCTCCAGATCCAAATCATATGGTTAAAATCATATGATTTAAGGGTCATTTTTTTTCCTTAACCATTACTTCAGAAACATCTGGTCATTGAACCAGTCACAAGTCACGGCACTTCTCTCCTGCTCCCAGTACCTAAACCGATGAGAAAGCTGACACAGCAAATACGCTGTGGCTTGGGTCGTTTACAAAAGGGGATCTTTTGTGCTTAGCAATCTTCACAGCTGTGCAGAGAAAGGACAGTTTGACCACCCACAAAAACTGAAACAGCTATTGAGTAATGTACCATCTTCATTTTAGTGCTCTCATGTCACATTTTTAACATGCTTTTTCAGTTTTTCCTTTAAGTTTTCACACACCATTTATTTATTTTAATTATTTTGCCAAAGAATGAACCCCTCAGTAGGTAAAGTAAGGGGCCTGGCTTTGTAGTTTCACTGGAATATATTCCCACAAAGACCTCCAGGGCCACAGAAAGGACCAAAGCAAGAGACAGAAACAATCTTCAATCATTTACTTCCCACAAAGCATACCTTGTGCTTTGTGACTTCATTCTGCTGAAGCATCTTTTAGACTGTCTCAACATGCAACTTTTCTCCTAGATAAAATCTATTTTCAGAAAAAAATAATCTGTAAAATATCTGAGCTGGAGAAAGCATGAAGTATGCCTCTCACCAAGTACTTTTATCTTCAATTTGTGATCTACAGCCAACGATACGACTGAAGGAAAATATACCATTTGTCCCGTTAAAAATATGCCTATTCCAAAGAGGAAGGACATTCAGAGATTAGCAACATACACATCTCTCCATGCTGACAAACTGCAACTTGGTTAGATTAATCACAAAAGTAGCTTTACAGTCTTTGGGGCTAATATGAAACAGGAAAAGTACTTCCTTCCTCTAGTTCTTGAGAGCTGACTTCCTTTATGAGATGAAATATATTTCATACAGCTGGGCATGGAAGCAGCTCTCCTGCCCTCGGCCACACCACCTAGCCATCCTGACAGAAAGTACATCGTGGAAGAGAAAAGGGGGGGAAGCAAAAAAAAAAAGGCAGGACATGCGAATTTACCCTGTCCACTGCTGAAGGAGAACAAGGGAGCGATGACTTCCATTGGGCTCTGGTTGCCTGAAACAATTTTCATTTTCAAGTTTTTCTTTCCCTCACTATGCAAATTAGCCCTCAGACAGATCGAGCCACCAAGGAGTGTGACACATGGGAGAATCGGACCATGCATCGGGGTTAATGGGGTTCAAGTCATTGCCCTTGGATTTGACCCCAGCAAGTCTGGCAGTCTGAACAAGTCAGTCTGAAGGCAGGCAGAGATGTCCAAGGGCAACTGAAGAGATAAGGAGAAAGCACAATGTCTAAATTGGACTCCTTAACACTTCATTTTTATTTCTCTTTCCAAAACTCCTCTCTTGGGCTGGCCTGGAAGAAAATGCATCTTGCTGAAGGGAGTTTGTAAGTAGAAAAAGAAAACATGGAGATTTAAAGTAAAAATATAAAATAGAAATGTTAACAGCACAGCGTAAACAAGTAGTTAGACACTAAGAGATATTTAGGTGTTACTCCTGACTGGGATTCTGCCCGAGATAGAGGTTTGGGACTGAGGGGTGAGGTTTCCCTGTTCCGAGAGGAGCCTTTGCCCATCTAAGTGTCACAGTTCGGAAGACAAAGGTACTTATCTAGAAGAGCGTGTGTATCTGCTGCTGCTACCAGTGTAGCAGCGGCCTGGAAAGCAAAATACTTTTGCTGCCTCAGCTCCTGACCACAAGGAACTAGAGTATGAGAGAAAACAATTTCTGTCTTTGTTTTGTTCTTGAACCTAACCAGGACCTGACCCCATTCAAAAAAAACTTCAAGTCTAAAGAGCGTTGTAATAAAGGGTTATAATAGAAGTAAATATAATACTGAAAAACAACTACACTCACCTCTTTCCCTCCGGAGGCATATAGCTCCTCAAGAGAACTACAAACATAACGGTTCAAATGGATAGCTTAGTGGGAATGCATTACAAAATTGAAGCCATTTTAACCTTTTCAGGAAACAGAAGCAACACTCAGTTCACACAAGTTTTGGACTGAGTGTGAATTTCAAAAGCAAACCATTCACAACTGGCTTTCTGCAAACAATCTGCAGAACCAGGAATTTTCACTGACGGAATTAAGAGTTCCACAGTTCAGGACGGTCACATCACCACGGTGGCAAACGTGGTCCACGGTTACACCAAGCGATCACAGACAAGGCTTTGAGCTATTCAGTGATTCAGTCAGCACAAAAGTAGTAATATTACTGTCCTCATTTTTTTACTAGCATACACTGAACTCTTATTTTAAGGATGAAATAAAGTGACTAATACTTGGCTCAAAAAAATCAGGATTATCATGGAACATTGTCGATGTTGAACAGTTGTCTAAATTGATAGACTCTTACAGTACAATATGCAGAATGTAGATTTTTATAATATGAGTAATCTCATTTCTGTTCTTAATTCTTTTTTTCCAACTATTTTAGCTGCATCATAAATGTGATGTTAACCTGTTCAGATAGCAGTTTAAGCCATTAAGCATAAGACAACAGGCCTGTTTTCCTGATCTTTTTTTTGTTTAAACTGTTACCCACAGGAACAATGCAAGCAGCAACAAGGCTATGATCCTGAGAGGCAAAATTATACTATATAGGACTAGACCACCCAGATACTTAAAGCTGAAATACTTCAGACTAGAATCACACTACAATCACAGGTAAGGTGTGGAGATGACTGCTCTTATAATTCTTTGCAAAAGTAGAAGGAATTTGCAATAATTAGCAGTGGTCCTTATCCTGAAACAGCAAACCATATTTTCTTTCTGGCAAGCAGCTGAACTATTAATGTTTGTAAAGTATACCGAAATCTATCAATAGAAAGTGTACTAGGAGCGGAAAACACATCGCCACCCATGTGTTATACAGACCTGCATTAATTTTACCCCTTTGAAACCTAGTCTGAATTAAGAACTACATAAAACTTTGATGTAAAGCAAATAATTGTTCTGCTCAAAACACAGGCTGTTTTTGTGCTTTGAAGATGTGTGGCAGTAAAGAGCGGGAAGTCACAAATGATTTCCATGGGAAACAAATGACTCCACAGTACTCCTATCATTGCCCAGACATCTACTCCTGGGTCTTCTGATTATGTTGTGAAAGGATGTGAAACCTCAGAAGTATTATTTCTTGTATATTTTTACATGTCACGAGCACAATGAATGTGATTGCTCCCAGGAGCAAATCAGAGAGCATGCTTATTGCTGGAATCAGAATGCCTTAAACTCAGGTTTTGATCTATTAAAAGAGACTATTTACAGCTAAAGTTTCCTTTTTGAAGAAACTTCCCCTTCTGAAATCTCAATTTTTTGCACATTTAGAGTTTGATAGTACATATATGCTTACATGAGGATGCGCTATTATGCATGGTGCACGTATTATGGTTTTGGTACCAAGCAGCAAAAGCTGATACAGCATAACCTGTTTTCCCTTGAACAGCAGAGCGTGCCACCAAAATTTAGCTGAGAAACCAATTCTCCCTGTTGGTATAGGCCTAAGTATTTTCAGAGCTTATGAAAAATTGCATTTCTGATGCTGTAGTAAATAAATTGAACGAACACTCACTTTCATTCACCAAGAGGCAGAAACAACACTTGACTGACTAACTAGCAGCTGACACGTAAGAAAATGCATTCTTACAGCTTTACTGGAAGACTATATGCTTTTACATACCTTACTGGATTTCATCCTGTTCTAGTTAAGTTTAAGCACCTCTCAAAGTACCTGAGTATCTTTGCCATGCCCTCCCACACAGTGCCTCTTAGCAATATGCAGCTATTTTGCAGTCGCTGGCTGGCATCCCTGCATTTCTGGCAAGTGTCTCCACGATGTGACAAATAACTTTTGGCCCATAATATCAATTCTACAAAACCACTTTCTAATTAAAATGTCATTTGAAAATCCCTTCTTATCCTAGCATCTGAAATTACTTGAAACTAATATTAGACATGTATTTATAATTCATAAAATATTTACCTTCAATTTTAAGCTTGTCTCTTTTTTTTGTTTTGTTTTTTTATTCCTAGCATGCGTTAGGAAAAAAAAAAAAAAAAAAGAACTTTTCTGAAAGAGTGTAAACAGGAGCTAGAGGTTCATTCCAGGCCATATGCAAGGCAAAAGAGCACATTAGCTCTTTTCAAGGCTAAAATAAAGATCATGTGAGGCATGTACCAACTTTCCATACATAACCAATAGACAGCAATTTGACTTCCTAATTGCATTTCTGTTTTTCCAAGGACAGAGGAAAGAGAAGAGCTTCAAGGAAATGAAACTCCCCAATGTCAAGTATCAGCAGGATTACGTTTGCTATATCTGTGCTGAGAAACATGACCTTTCTAAGTACAGAAATAATAGCAAATATTCTAACAAGTGATCCTAAAGCAAGGGGTACCACATTAATTTTCTGTTTCACATAGACATAATGTTTTGGAGACAGAGCCTTGTATTAAAAGTCATAGTAAGCCCTCCTGATGTTGAAGAGGCACTGGAGCAGGTTCTTCAATGGCTAAAGCATCCTTGCTATTCACAGCCTCTGAGCAAGCACATCACTCTGCCCTCCAGCACAATGTCTCCTTGGTATCAGAGCTGCATGGAAGACATATTTCACGCCTGAGGTGAAGTTCATCATATTAAATTAAGCATAGACTTGCTATATGGCAGATGGTGTTTTATACATGGCTGACCACATATCCACATCTTTTTAATGTGCATAGAAATGTTTTACTGTACCTTGCATCTCTCTTTAAGGAAGTGTTTCCACTATGTTGTCAATAAATTAGTATCTGAAGCCGAACAAAATATAACAATGACGTACTGATTTTCCATCAAAAGTAGCTTAAAAATTTCCAGTAATAGATACACTATGACAGGACTGTGACATAAGAACCAAGCTCTGTGTCACACTGCATTTAGCGTTAGGAAAAAAGTGGAGGGGGACATGGTGACAGGAGGGGAACATGAGTATGTGGACAGGAGCTGTGGGCCATTTCTTAAAGAATCCTATTACAGTGCTACCACTTCAGCAGAAGCTCAGAGGAGGAACAGGCTCACACTAGGATATCAAGCTAAAGATGATCAGCAGGTCTGAATGTTAGAGTAACCTTTAAAGTTGGTTAGTTGACTGCTAGTTCGTACAGAACCTTTGCATTCACCCTGTTAGAAAGCAGGGCAGCTGAAATTTCCACCTTGCTGGTAGTTATTTAGCAGAAGCTTTCTAGAATCTGACTATTTGTTGTTGCTTTTCTGCAATGGGTGATGAACAGCAATCTGTTCTCAAAACATAAGAGCTTCATTTAGAGCATCGCTTATTGCAGATAACTTTTTTCTTGTGTCCACTCCTACACCTCAGCCAGTCAACTGAGCCTAGGCTGCTTTGAAAAACTTCTTCTAGGCGTATTTTTCTCCTGTAGTCTCTCAAATTGCGTAGTTTTCCTGGCTTCTGTTTAACTCAGGAAACAGAACCAATAATGAGCACTATTATAGGCAAAAGGAGAAATAATTATTTGAGTTGGAGTGCCATTAGGTCCATAAAGCTTAAATCATTCTTATGCTTGCTCCCTATCATTCCTTGTACGCAAAGCCTAACTTAAGAGAAACTTGAACTTGCAAAAAATTTTAAAATCCTAACATCTGGATTATTACTATTTTACCTCAAAGCAAGAAGTTGTTTCCTACTTAAGGTGATACAATACTGTGTTCTGTGACAGCTGTTTTGTGACTTGATAATCAGAATTAAGGTTTGCAATTTAATGCAATTCAAAACAAATATTAGTAGCAATAAACCTGTCTCATAGTAGACAACACACATTGCTTGACCCTGTGAGTAGAACTTCTACTCGTGTCCGTAAAGAATCAAAGTCTGCAGTCGGAAAAGTGGACTTTTATTCTGTGATCAGCTGTAATTGTCATTCTGATAATACCTTACTAGTAATACCTTACTTTTAGTTCCTTCTCATTCCTAAAGGCAATAGTCCATGTAGTGAATCTATTTGTGTAAAGTGCTTGCTGCAATAGTTTAAAATGAAAGTTTACTTGAAAAATAAAGGTTTACACCTCAAATTAATAGCCTTATCAGATTTGTGGCATCCAGTCTTTATGTTTATATCCTTCTCATTCTAATAATAAAAGTTTTCAGAATCTGAAATGAAAGGTGAGTGGTAAAGGCAATATTGTTTTATCTTTTAAATGATGAAGGTCCTGTACAGATTTCTCTGTTTCCATTAAACAGTGTTATCCAGGTGAAGTGATTTCAGAGCCTACTTTGAAATGGTGTTTGGCTTTCCAGGTGTACAGAACCACCTACATGTACATTTGAGTACCATGATGTTTTACATAGAAGAATAAAGCTAAAGCCGGTAAAAGCAAGTCATATCTCCATCCAGAAGCACAATGTGTGTTGGTAAGGAACCTTCTTACACAGAAAAAACCCACCCAGAAATAAAAGGCTGTCACCAGCCAGGAATTTCACAAGTACTTGTGCTAAATCTAAAATAAGTGCAAGACAGTGTAAAATTGTTACCTTTACCAATGCTCTGGACTGACACAGATTTCTGTTTAATAGAAGCATCTGTTTGAAATGTTTGGAACTGCCAATCAAATTTCAATACTTTAGGAATTTCTTAAGGAACAAACACAGCAGTTGCAAGACTCAATTTTAGGGTGTTCCCCCCCCCCGCCCCCCGAAAAAGGTATAGTGTCAAATGTCCTCTGTCAGCTTCTCTGAGACTAAAATAGGGAGACATTCAAAACAGCCGTGGCAAGGCTCCAGCAGTGGTAGGAGGAAAGCTTTGTCACGCCTGCCAAGAATCTCAGCGATGGAGAGCAGAGAGCTGAACTTTGCCTTACATAGTGGCTGACGAGCCCAGTGGTCTGCAAGGCTTTCGTATTTTCATTTGGCTTTACTTGCTTACAAAAATGCAAACTCTGTGGGAATCCAGACAAAAAAAAAAAAAAGCTTTCATTGTAAGTAACTAATTCATACTGCGTTAAGCCAGTAGTCACAGGTCAGCTTTTGCTACGGTATCCAGCTACTGCAGATTTCTTTGAGCGTATCTTCTCATAAACACTTCCCCCCACCCCAATATTTAATGATAGAGTGGCTTGACTCATCTCTTGATGGGCCCTGTTTTGCCAGAAATAGTCAAGAGAAAACCTCACATGACATGTGTCACATTTGCATTTCACTGCCAAAGTGTTGAATTTTGCCCGTGAACAGCTGAGTGAACACAGGAGCCCCAAAACCTTCAACAGCCATTTTCTTAACGTACCTTTGCCAAAGGACAACTGATTTATTCTTGAAGAGGTTTTATTTTCTTAATTTGTTGCTATTCTAGTGCCTTGATGTGACACAACATTAATTCTTACCATTTCATTTTCATACATCTTGTACCCTCTAAAATACAAGTCAGCAGGCTGGGACTATCGCGTTAAGGAAGTTTTGTTGTGAATTCGGTTTAAATCACAGAACAGCTTCAACTAAAATAAACAGCTTTTCCTCTTCACTCGAGTAAGAAGACAAATAAGTTGTTTGGGGTTTGACATTTAAAAGCATTTTAATGTTCTACTTTGCAGAGTTACTTTTGTTTAGAGAATGTTGTTTTTTAAGTCGTGCTTTGGATAAGGCTCAATATTTTGGCTTTCCCAAAATATAATTTGGAGTGTGTGTTCTTTGGTTGTTAATTTTTTGTTGTTTTTGCCAAGAACATTCAAGTATTTGAGGCTGAGCTAGACGCATGTTTGGTTTTTTTCCTTCCCATGAAATCTTTTTCCCCAGTTCAGTCACTGAACTGATATCTAGTTTTATTGCCTAGCTGGAAACTCTACTTTACTTCTAGATCATGGCCTGAATCTGCAAAGGCATTTAGGTGCCTAACTCCCACATGAACAACAGGAATCGCTAAACTCCACTAAGAACGGTGCTGATTATTGTCAGTGAGCACTGTGCTATCAGGTCAGATTCTTTCCGCCTCTCATTCCCTGCCCCTCCCTGCAAAGGAAATACCATGAAATTTTTCTCCGGAGGAACACGTTTGATTTCGTGGATACTGGAAGTTGCCCTTTACAATCCTACTAATCCTCATGCCCCACAGAAGACAAACGGGCTGGCGAGTCCCTGGGAGGGTCGCTTCTGTGGGGAGCTAGAAGGCCACTTGCTGGGCCCAAGCCACCTTGCAACTCTGTAGATTGCAGCGGCTCCCAGGGGCAGCATCTTACACACAGGCTGCTCCTCTCCGTGCAAGGAACGGGATGGACGTTAAGGGGCATCAGTTATGCTGCATCCTATTTTCAGTTTTCTGCCTGAAAACTGAGCAGGAGCCGTGAAAGCTGAGTTTATGGGATCATTGGGCCTCTTGTAGCAAGGAGGCTGAAGTGCTCTCCCACAGTAAAGCACCACACCAGGATTCTTCCCAGGGAAGCTGAAGGAGGATGTGCTCCTGCACGAGCTTTTAGCCAGCTACCCAATGAGGTGGCAGGGCAGCGGGGAGAGGGGATCTGAGCAAAGCATTCCCATGTGAATAAGGAAAGGGGATTTATAAACTGCTGAAGTGTCTATCACATGAGTTTTGTTTCCTTTTTAATTCTAATCAAGATTTTTATGGCAAAAGGCAGGAAGAACATTGCATGTTGCTCATGATGCTGTATTTCTGCTACACAGAATGAACCCGCCACACATGCCAGTTACAGTAATGCACACCTGACTGCAGATTAAACAAGAGCATCTCACACACACATCCCGTGTTTTAAGACAGTTGAATCCTACCCTTTTCATTATACTTATGTTCACACATACACTGTCAGTTCAGATTTCCAGCCTTACAGCTGACCTCTGATCATTGCATGTTTTTGTTGTCAATATCAAAGGAGTAACTGCAACCAGAACCCCAATCCAGCAAATACATACAAGTTGCTTCCCCTGTATTAGTCTCCTTGAGAAGATTACTAATCCTCCTACCTGTGTACAAAGTGACATAAAAGTAGTATGGTAGAACACAAATGAGTTGACCCTGCTGTGGTTATATTTCATGGGTTTCAGGTCTCTTTAATTCAAACTTAATTTTCTCACAAGAATTAGAGTATCTTAAATAGTGCCATAGATAGCTATATTCAATGGGAATACCTTTAGTGTTTGCTGCATCCGCTTGACTGAGTCTTCTTACTATATAGTATAACCTGACATGCTCCCATACTTACTAATGAGTGATACATTAATAGATTTACCATATAATCACAGATAAAGTAAGAGAGAAAAACTGTTACTAAGAAACACATGATAGCGAGTCTTAAAATACTGAGGGATAGGTTTGAACTACTTGCTGGCTAGGAAACTGCTGAATCATGCCCTTAGGCTCATACCAAAAATAGCCTTTCACTTGCCAAAGCACGTACAAGCTATTAATGGTCCCTATTGTTGAAAGCCTGCTTAACAGCTGCTGATCACAAAGGATGGAAAAGCATTCTCCTAACCTTTCTGCCTCCCGGAGAGAAAGAGAATAGGAAGTACAGTACTCCCTTTCACAACATCAGTTTTTAACAGAACAAGAAAGTCCCCAAAACACTTTTAAAACATTCTGTGAGCTTTCTGAGTTTAAGACACCTTAAAAGAAACTTTACTTGCCTTTTTACACATATAGCACTGATAGGTAGCTGGTATCTCTCAGTTGTAGTCATCTCTATTAAGACTGCAATGTTCTCAGTACATGGCCTGCAAGTTATTTCTTACACCTAAGGGGAGAAAAGAACTTCTCATTTAAAGAAAACTGAATTACCATGAAAAAAGTGGTTCTCTCTGAGGTGACTGCTTAAGGCCCTTAGCAAGGAGGGAGAAGTTTTAAAAAGTTGAGTTCAAAAGCTCCAGCTGGAGTTAATTATGTTCTCTAATAGGCTTTGTAATGACTGTGTTTCCTGGCCTTCAGCATCCCAGAGGCAGAAGGAGAGACAAGAGTTGCCCTCTGAGTTTCTCTAGGTGTCTTGTTACCTTCTCCCTTATTCCTTCTGCCCTGCTGTGATGGAGCCCCAGACTGAAGTCCTGGGTTTATCAGCAGAAAGGGTGCAGCGCAGGCTGCTGGTATGAACTTGGCAAAGTCCGTCTAGGGTGGCTGGGCACCCCTCTTCTAGCAGCACAAGCTTCATCCTTTTTCTGGCCCCCCCGTGTCCACGGGCAGGGCCTCCTGCCTTGGCCCTGGTGCACCACGGCTGCTGCTGGCCTCACCCTGGGAGTGTTAGCCCCGCTGGAGGGATAGATCATGCAGAGCAGTCCCTCCCTCAGAGCTGCCAGGGGACAGGCACTGAGAAGTTGTAGACACAAGCCTAAAAAGGGAAGAAATATCATTGCAGTTTTCTCTGCTGAGTCTGGGAGCGTTACTTCCCACCCCTCTGATTGATTTGACCTCTCCACAGTGGCTGACTGCCATCCATCTAGTATCTGACCATTCAAAACACACTGGTGTTTTTTAAAAGAACAGAAATTGTATTACCATTTAACCATCTGCCCCGTAACCTTTATACAAGAGTTTGGGTATCACATAATGAAACATTCTCATGCACTTTTTATTACAGGAGGGGTAAGAAAAATGTCTGTGGTGACAGAGCCACTGGAAGTTGCAGCTCTTGCATTTTGTCTGTAACTTTCATACAATCGTGTAATTTTTCTTGCAAATAAAATCCATCTTTGAAAAGTAAAATAATCTCTAGGCAGGAAGCGTGGGCAGCCCGGCTCTCCAGTCTCCACGGAGGGCAGTTTACTCAGAAAGCAGAGGATGGTATTTCCAGAGTTTCCTTTACGGAACTTTAAATTGTGGTACGTTGGACACAGGAGGTCTGCTGAAGAGACATCCTGAGTCAATTTGCTGCTTTAGCAAAGCTGCCTGGCACAGGCCATCTGCTGTGTCTGCACTGGACGGGCGATATAGGTACTTTCTGCTATACGTTTCTGCTATACAGAATGAACCTTCAACATATGATAACTGCAAATACCTTTGTGCTACGTATTTCTCACAAGTTCATGAGTAATTCACTGAACTCTTCAGCACAGCTGTAATAACTTCCCTGAAATCCACAAACACATTTTGCTTCTTGGTCCTACTTTTTTAGATTTCAACAGCAAATGAGTCCAGAAATGGCCATCTCCGGCATTCATCAAGCCCAAGATACAGATGACCTGTATTAATTAACTTCCAGTCAGTATCAGGATGGCACAGAACTGTCTCACTCCAGATGACTTCAGAGGCGGTTTATTGTAGTGTGACAAACGATGCTTCAGGGTAAGGGAGCAGGGAAAGATGGCAATGTCCACCGAATAAATTAAAGATCTGAAGGGTGCAAGGATTTAAATAATGACTAGAAGTGAGGTAATCATGTGAAACCAATGCATCTCATTCTGCATATCTGTGTATCTGCCATACTTCCCACTTCCTTAATGTTTAATATACTTTTATCACCCCAGTCTGAGCTCTCCAATACACTCTTCTACAGGTGCTGGACAGATATTCCTTTACAAAAAACTGCTTTCTCCCATGCCTCTCTTGCTATCAGCCATACTTTGCTGCTCTGTGAAAGCCAGTCAGAACTGTCTTTTCCATTTCTAACCAACGTTTGTACTTAAGGCTTCCAGAATTGGTTTACTCTCCCCATCCTATTGTTTTGTGATCGTAGCCAAACTTCTGGTATAATTTATTTAGCATGATGTAAGACAAGAATTGCTGACTCATCCTCAAACACATCTAATAATGCCTTGTATCACTTCCTCAGGCTGGTCTTGTGAAACTGGTCTTTCCCTTTTTTTTTGAACATTGTTATTCATAGATGTAAGCAAAGTTAGCTGAATAAAAATGCATTGTAAGAATTGCAATCAATACTATGAGGTGAGCTATTCCCACCTATTTTATTGCTTAAGGTTTTACTTGGTAACAGTTTTCACAGGCAATGATATCTAATCATTAAATTGTTTTTAATTTGTCTAATAAGAAGCAGGGTAACATACTGATAGCCTTTTATTTTCAAGTGTTAGCAAGGATGAGAACTGCAATTTTTTGTTAACGATTCCATCCTTTAATGAAGATGATTAGATGACCAAAATGGTCATCAAGAAATCATTCTCTGAATATGTATCTTTATTAATTCAGTACAATATTTGCTTGTTGTCTTTTCCAAAGGTGAAGGTTCTTGGAATTTATAATAGCAGTGCACAGAAGTCTGTGCAGAATGACCCCAAGTAATGCTTAAGTATGATCCCAAGTAATGCTGCACATATTCAGTAAACTACAAAAAAGAAGTTGCTGCTGCCTTGGTCATCTTGTTTGGCACTAGGCTACAAGTAAGGCCTGTGCTCTGAAGCTTAGTCCATGAAAAGCACTGATAGCCCTGCTGAAGTGCCACTGATTGCGTAGCTCCTCTAGATACCTCTCTTCTGGTGTCAAATTTGTCAATGAATACAAAATGATCTTCAGCAAACAAGTGATGCATGGGAAATGTACAGACTCAGCAATCAGCACCTATCCTGAACACACAGGTGCAACTTCCATGGTTTGGAGCTCTGCAGATGTGGAGGTACGTGGCTGGGATTGAGGAGAATGCTGATCTGTACTTCCATTCCTTTATCACATTTAAGAGGACTTACAATTACCAGAAAGTGCTGAGGTTATTCATATTATCTTCTAGCACTTCTGTTTCCATGCTCTGATACTCAACTAACCTATGTCCTCTATGGCCGAGTGGGGAATGCCAACTAGACAGCAGATGCAACATGGGAAAGCAGTACAAAAACAGTCTGAAGTTACAGCTTTCTGCTGAACATCCAGCTATCAGCCTTGGTCTCTTCTGTTTGCTCTGTTCCATTTAGATAAGACAACATTTAGATTTTACCACAGCTAAGCAGATAAAATGAAACCGTACATTCCTCTATAGCCCTGAACTTGAACTGGTAACCTATGTTAACCACCCAAGTAAATAAGTCAAGTTACAATTTTGTTACTGACAATCTAGCCGGAGTTAGCAAAGCAGAACTGGATACAAATTCATTATTTGCGGAGGGAGGACATACCTAAGCATTCATCTTAAGAAAAAAACTCTCTCTGTTATTGTCTAATCAGGCCGCTTTTGCTATGAATCCAAAGATTAGACATCCTCAGGTCTGATTCCTCTATTCACTGAACTCCTCTGTTCAGAAAATCTATTCCTCCTTGTGTCCACATAGTCACACAAAATGAAAGAAATGGAGGAAACAAACAGTGGGAGAACAGTTTCTTTTCCCTCTTTTGGCTAAATATGAGTTTAATGACACAGATTCAGGGGAAGGATTTAAAGGTGAGGAGACGTATTTTATTCTTTTGTAGACATTGTGGATTTGCACTAGGCTAGTGGTATCTGCCACCCTCGGGCACTAATTAGAGCAAGCGAGGTAGCAGAAAACAAAAGAGCCAAAGCATGACTCTTCTTTGACATCCCTGGAAAGGCTATCCTGGGACAGTAAAGGCAGTAAAAGGGCTGTAAAGATAAAGGTCCTTGAAATGTGCAAGACAAAAATGGCTGTTGCTTTATAATAAAACATCTAATAAGAAAAACATTCCGTCTTAAAAGTAAGTAAATAAAGGTTTCCCGACATATATAAAGTTTCTTGGTATTTCAGATGGGGAAGAAACTTCAAAAGACATTCAGGAGACTTTCTTGTACCAAACTTTTCTCCCATGAGAAACATTTAATTTTTTTTACATTCCTTCCATGGGCATATACTACTTCTAGTGCTATTTTGTGCGTTTCTCTCCAGGAACTGGTTGTATTCCAAATGCCCCACAGTGTGCAGAGGTTGCAAGGGAGCTTGTTCCTGATCCCATCCACTCAGTCCATTAATACCTTGAGATCATGCTACTGAAATTTGCAGTGGATTTCTGCAAAACAGCTCTGTCTGCTCATTCAAAACCTCTTAAAAGAAAATGTTGCATGGATGAAGTTGCCTGTGTTTAGACATCCACCAAGGAAGCTCTGCAGCTCAGATGGGCTGTTTAGTGTTTCTTTGGTTCCCAGCTGTGTTTGCTCCTTTCGGGCACGGCTGAACAATGCCAAGGTCAGTGCAGGATGACATGGAATAGTATACTGCAGCCAAGCAAATAATAAAAAAAAAGCTCCTAAAGTTTCAAATAAGTCATTTTTATTCCTCTGAAACTTTTGTCAAAACTGTCGCAAAGAATGAATTCTTTATTTTGTTTTGTTATCTTTAGAAGATAAATCCACTGCAGCACACTTCATACTGTAAACACTAACTTTGACTGGCCTTACTCCAGTAGCAGCTGAACAAATATTTCTGACATGGACAACTCCTCCTCCCTCTTTCTCAGCTGGACAGACCACATATTTTTGTAACTCCCTGTCAGTTTTTATGTCTAATGTGGTCAGCCAGGGGAAAGAAGCTCCTAGAAATAAAGGAATTCAAACATTGCATTTACCTTTTCAGCAGTCTTAGAACCAGAACATGCCTTTCTAGGAGCAGCCCCAGAAAACACATGGTCCAAATTCTCCAGGTTAAGGTCTGCAGCCCTTAGTTTAATCAGCAGGCTACAAACAGCTAAGAGAGCTCAAAGCTGCAGACTGTATAGGATATGTATCCATACAATGCAGGCAGGCTCTGCACAGGAATATTACATGTGAACATTTTGGAAAAGAGTTTCGTCAAGTCTGCATAATGAAAACACGAATATTTGTATTGTTGTACCAAAATAACTTGAGGGAAAACCTAATATTCCTAACTGTCATGCTAAATAATTCAGAAGGCCTTGTTTAGTTAAAGAAGATTCTCTGCTGAAATTATATGAACGTTAATCAAGAGGCATCAGTTTGAGTCCTCTAGTTCAAGACAAAATAACCTGAAATGGTTTAAACTGTATTGAAAATGTTAAGGTGAGGAACGTGTGTTTTCTTCACTTTAGGTGTCCTACTTAAAAAAGATCCTTAGATGAAAAGGTGCTGAAACTGCTTTACTTGTACTTTCTAAGCATAAAGAGGATTTTCACGCTAACCGTTTTGTTCTTTCAACCATGTATTTCAGCTTTCTGTCTTCAGCAGCACCTCTTTGAAGATCTGCTGTATCATTGCGCTATGAAATCTGACTGTGGTAATTGTGGAGTTTTGACAGGACTCAGAAAAAAGCTTTCATTCTTATAAAAGATGCCTGAACACTTCAATAATCCTGCAGAACAGCTTGTAATAGTGAATTCAGAGATTGCTTATAAACTGAAAGCAAAATTAAGACATTAAACGAAAAGATGTATGTATTAATGGACAAGAGCTATCCATTAGACATATCCCTGGAGAGCAATTAACTGGTGGTTAGCTGGTGTGAAAAGTCAGTGTGAACTACTGTACTCTCTCAGCAGTGGATCTAGAGGAAATACTGTACGGGAAGAACCGCAGAAATACATTACATGCAATTGGAGAAAAACAGGGCTGGAAAATGGTAGCTGCCCACGCAGACATTCAGGATTAGAAACTCCACAACTCCAGGGTTTCAAGCATGCTGTAATCTGACTGTGCTATGCTTGTCTTCTCAAGCAAGATTACACATTTTTCCCATCCCCTTAGTCAGGTATTGTTAGCACGTCACCTCTCAATCTCTAAGTAACCCTAATTCTTTCACTCATCTTGTTTCCTAGAGCTCTGATTACAACTGTTGCACTCTTCTGGTTTCTCTCCAGTTAGCACTGCTGATCAAGACAGACACAAAGGAAAAGTGAGACACAGTACTCAGTTTTTCCCAATTCCACAGAGAACAACAGCCTGTACAATTCAATTCATGAATCATACATGATATAGACCTGTTTCCATTTATTTTTTTTATGTTATGTTGTTGACTTATGTTTGGCCTTTGTTGTGCGATAACCCCACAATTCTTTTCTACAAAAACAGATAGGTGTTCCTTATCCAGTATGTGAGCAGTCAGCTGGTCCTGCCTAAATGTAGTCCCTTGCACTTGTCCACATTGGATTTCATCTTACTTTTTTCTGGACCACTTTATCGATCTGTTAAGATGTGCTATTGGCAATAGGAATACAGCCACATCACATTACAGACACATCCCATTTTTACCAATGTTTTCTAGAGACACAAAGACTATGCAATCACGCTGTTCTCTGTCACCTCCATCGCTTCCTGACAAACAGCTTTTGAACCACTTGGTTAACTCCCTCTAAATGTCATGAAAGAGAAAGGTCTCAAAGATTCACTTCAACAGTTTTGTGAGAATCAGCAGCTGGGTAGGGAAGTCTGAAACGTTTTCCCTTCTCCGAGGGAAAAAGCCTCTGGCATGAGCACAAGTCTCACGGGTGCTGTTTGTCCTGTCAGCTGGCTAATCAGTCCCTGAGCACTCATGGGCCCCTCACACACACATCACTCCTGAGCATCAGGCAGAGCACGTGCTCTGCTTTGCTCGGTTGATAAAACAGGGGAGAGGGGAGCGCTGCGAGGAGACCTCATGGAAAAGCTGGGATTACACAAGACAGGGGTAGGAGCTACAGTTATTGCAGCTGTGGGTGTATAGGGACCAAGGACAGGTAGATAGAGGAAACTATGCATTGTTTGTTCCGCTGCTGGAAGAAGAACTTATTTTCAGACTCTGGTATGGTGTCACTGGGATGCGGATATCCTGTATATTGTCTTTTCCCGACTGAAGTGGACAATAGCTTGCCATGAACAAAGTGGGTGTGCTTTCTGAGCCAATCTGTCCAGCTTTAACAAGTGGTTTGCTGTTTTGGAGTTTTTGGTCTTTATGAGTTATGCGTAGATACCTACTGAAGTTCTAACAGCAGCATCTACTGTACATGCCCTTTCCCTTATCTGCCAGAGGAAAATCAGATTTTCTAAACATAAGTAACTTCTCGTGCATTTCCAAAGGATTAAGAACTCTTAACTCTGCATGTGTGAAAACAGATTGCTCCATCATGCTACACCTAGAGTAAGAGTGGAAAGCACATGGTTACGTGCTTCTCTTGTGACCAAATGCAATAAAGTTTAACTAGAAAGAAATATTGACCCGCACAAGGACAAGCTAAGTATTTGAAAAAGCATTATTGAACAGCATGCACTTTGTTCATGCACTTTGCAAGCCTTTAAACAAACATCCTTGTTCAGGTTTTTCTGCCCTTCAGAGTTGCAAAATATAGTCTGTCTGACTTGAAGTAGAAGCTAAAAGCATATTCTTACTCCAGGAATAAAATAGTTTTAATCCTGCAATGATTATTACACCATGCAGTTAACAGCACCCACAAGCAGGAAAAAGAACGTGTGAGTACAGAGGGCAAGATAATAAGGTCTATTACTCTAATACTTACTACTAGCTTCTCTAATACTGAGTATTTGAGAAAGATATGAATGCAGAGTACAGCACAAAGTATTCCTGGAGGACCTGAAAACAGGTCAATCTTGAGGCAGATGAAAAAGCATTATCATCTCCGCAGTGCTAGATTTAGAAAAGCTAGATCTATTAGTTGCACTCTTCTCTAGCAGAAACAATCTTTACCCTGAATTATTTCAGATTTGCTTGTAATCTTGTATTGTTTCAACGTCATAAAGAGCCTATGACTTGGCATTGACTCAGTATAACTGCTAGTTTTTAATACTAAAAAGCAGTAGAAATTATTTTAAATAAGTCTGGAATTGTTCATTTCCATTACAGAATGTTTGGTTTCTTTATGAAGCTTTGCCTGCAAATTGTGATTCTTTGCAGATTAAGAGTTTAAATATATGCTTTGCAAAGGTTGTTGTGTAGGAGCCTGTGAATGAAGCCTGTGTCCATCAGGAGAGGAGTGTAATGCTATGACATGGAAAGATGTGATCTTGACAGTGATCACTGAGGGAACACTCCACCAACTTACGAAGGAAATAAACCAGCTCTACTAATCCGAGACATATACACCATATACTTCGTAGAAGCAAAATCAGCAGGAACTGTAGTATTTTAAACTACTAGATATGAACCTACTTACTCTTTTGGAATTTTTAAGAGACAGTTTTCTCATTAAAGAAACAGGAAATTGTTTAAATTGAAGGGACTGAGTTCACTCCATCCTTTTTCCTTTAACATGATTCAATTTTCAATCCCTGTATCATCAATGCTCAGTTTAAGAAACCACTTTTGAAAATAAAAGCAATTAAATATTCCAGAGCAAAATAATAAAATATGTAATATGCAATCTATGTTGCATTCCACAGGCAGGGTTTATATCTCAACTACCTAGTAAGCAAAGTAGCGCAACAAGCAAGTAAACAGAGTGGTAGATACCTTCAATCATTCTACCTTTGGCTACCAAGCACTGAATTCCACAGGGTCTTAGAAAACTCAGCACTTTGCAAAATGTGAATCTGAGTAAAGGAAAACAATGAAACCACCAAATGGTAAATTGTGAAGGGCCTTCTTCAGTTAAAAAAAAGTGTTCTTTACCCATTAAGTATACTGCCCAATACCATTCACAATTCTTTTTTTCTTTGTACCTACAGGGGTGGATCAGTATAACTACATTTTCAAGTCAGAATTCTAAAACTTTTCTTAGTTTGTAAGTGACAGTGTAGGAGGTAAATATTCCTAAAAATGAAAATCGGTAACCTAACATTGACATTTTGGTAGCTTCTATTAAAGAGGTACATCACTTAACCTAATACTACCAAGTCTGATACGTGCACAAAGGCCTGTAGTTTTAACTCACCACATTCTAATTCCCACATGGCAGTAACTAATTATTACTAATAATAATTCTAATTCCCATGGGGGAATAACATGGTAATAATGTAACTGGGGACAACCCATAAAGGTATTTTTTCTAGGAAAACCTCTAGTTCAAAGAGGAATCAGTTCAGGATAATCCCAGTGAATGAACACAGCATCCTTCCAAAGACCAACTCATCACACAAGCATGTCCTAAATACATGTAACAAGCAGCAGTCCTGTATAAAATACTCAACTGAAGTACTTTTCAAAACTAACATCAGAATGTTAAAAGTATCATGTTTATTTGTGATCACTCTGATGTCTAGTGTTCTCACCTACAGGTAGCTGCTACAGAAGGCCATCATCTCCACTTCAATATGGTAAAAAGATGACTGGGAAGGTAAAATAATTTGCTTTCCATTGCTCAGCAAGCCAATACACAACACCGCTGTATGACCAATGCTGGTCCTCCTGGGCTGAGGTTGTAAGACCACAACTTCACCTTCAACTATTGTGTCTGAGGTTACCACTGTGGATGGTAAATAAAAGTCAGTTGACTAAAGACAGAACTATAGGGTCATTGAAAGGCTTTTACCACCCATGTTGTTTGCGGACTCCTCAATGCTATTTGTTTGTGTTTCAGGGCTATTTCCATTCCATCACTACAGAAAACCTTCATCTACAGCTCCCATGTTAAATATAAGCATACCAAAATGCCCACAAACTGAGTAATACAGAACAAATAATTTTTTATGCAAATTTATTCATTAGCTTTAACAACAGTAATACATAAATCAATACTATGTCCAGCATAAGGTTGTATAATAAAATATGCTATTCTGGTAAGATTGATTTCTAGTGCGTACATTTTAAGGGCAGTTTTCATCCAAATTGGACACATTTTAAAAAAAATAAATAAATACAAGGCCAAAAATGCTTACTTAATGAAAGTCCTGCTAAGTTAGACTTCAGGCTCCACATTGCTTCAAAGCACTACTCAGTACAGGTGTCCACGTACATCTTAGACTGATACACAAATGGGCTGGTGCTCAAGCAGCATACATTTTTTTGACATCTGACTCAGACCAATACATACAAGATTTCCAATTTAGACCTCTTTATTCCTCTTAAAGCTAACATCCACCTTTATTCTTTCTCAGGATTGTCTTGCCTTCTAGCTGTGTATCTGCGCATAGGAATCCTAGCAACATTATGTGTACAAAAAACAAAGGTCCAGCGCCCTCCCACCTTTTTTGGTTCGAGATCTAGACTGCACTATCCAGTGGAACTATTTATGAAACAAATTGCTACCCAACTGTAGTAAGACTACATTGCTCTTGGAGATTAAAAAAAAAAAAAGAAAAAAGACTTTGGGAACAGATGGGAACATGGTATGCTCCCAGCTGTATTTGTTAGGTTTTTGGAGCTCTCTAGACTTCAGGAATACATCCTCGCTGGGATGTGTGGTGCTTAGTGGTACAGCATTAAGCTTTAGGCACACTGGGTTCTGTAGGCTATAGAAAGCCCACAAGAAGCTGCATTTTAAGCTTTGCTTCCCTGATGGCCAGTGAGTCCAACATACACAGAGGCATTCGGATGTTCAAAGTGCAGTACAGAGGCATTCACTGACATTTGGATTACCTTTATTTATATTCAGCAACAATAAAAACTGGTCCCAATTTAGATTAGAAACACATGAGAACATATTTGGCAAATCAGAGGTATTTTATTTACTAGTGTACTTATCACATACTGTATAGGCTATCTTTTGGGCATATTTATTCTACAAATCTAGATAAGCTTGTTTTATTTGTCTTCTGACTTAAATCCTGCTGATGGCAAAATTCCCTTTTCCTTAAGAAGTTACACTCAGGATTGAATCACAATTTCAAAACTACTCTAATTAACATATTTTACTTCATTATATCAAAAAAACTCCAAAAGCTTGGTCAAAGTATAAACCGTTATAAACCTAGTGAAAACATCCCTGAGAAACTTTCAGTAACATAGCAGTAATGATTATTTTTGGTCCATTAGAGGAGAAAAATTACTACATCCAGTTAATGAACATTGAGGGCTACAAGCACATTGGATTCTCATTCATTCACTTTCACTCCTCTTACAAAATATTGTATCTGAGACAAAAGCCACTAGAGATTTTTTACATTCTATTTAGTTTGATATATAATGTAATCAGTACAAATTTTAAGATGAATGGCCTAGATTCAGCCCTGGTGTAACGCCTTTAACGTCAATGGAGTTCACACACTTACATTACAGGGTTGAAGTCTGGCAACATAGATGACTGTGTGAAGGACAGTACCTAAAATAAAAAACCCCTTAAAAGTTACAGAGGATACTTTTCACAAGTTGATGTATGTTTTTTCATACTACTTATTTTGCAAACAAACAAACATTTTCCAAAGATTTGAGTTTAGAAGTCATGCTGTCACGCCATAGAAAAGCTCAGAACACAACCAGGTTCAACTCTACTGAGGAAGCAAAGTGCGTAGAGTAGTTTCCACAAAAGTGCACATAGGGTTAATGACTATGGAAGCACTCTGTTAGTATACGTGCAGGGTCAAAAAAAAAACCTGCGCCAGAACTTCTTGAAAACCAGAGGGATATCTCATTCTTCATTGCTCTGAAGTAGCTTTAGAGGGCCACACAGTCCAACATCTCATTAGCTTAGCGGTATTTTAGAACAAAATCAAAATTTGCATACATGTAAAACAGATAAACGCAAGCAATCCACTTTGACTTCTTTCACCTGGAATACTAATTTTCCAATACATCGGGCTTCAACAGGGTTTCTAAAAACAGCAGCATTCAAAAATAAACTAAAGCTGCTTGTACTCTGAGGCAAAAAACTAAGTTAGCCCTAGACTTTATCTTTCTGTACCAGTACTCCTGACCTTAACATTTTCTGCTACAAACTTGAGCAGATCTGTCATTTGCAATTAAAAAAAAGCCATGCTTTAAAATGTTACATCAATAGCTCCTGCTAAAATGAGGCTATGCTTTACTTTATGAAGTGCAACAAAAGTGTAATACAATAACTTGTACCTAGCATTTGTCTAATTTGTAAGGAAACATGCAAAAACCCTACAAAGATGTTTCTGTAAAGTTAAAACAAAACAGATAGAAAACTAAAAAGGTATTTGGGGAAAATATCAGAACTTAAGAGTTCACTTCAGGAATCCAATAAGGATGTTTATACCCATTTAAGAGGACAGGGTAGCAGAACTGTTCTTGGTAAGGGAAAATCAGGGGGAAACCCCACAAAGCCAAATACTGTATATGAAGTTATTCTGAAGCAACTAAAAAAAAGGAAAAAACCCTCATTTTGCTCCATGAGCACAAGAATTGTTCAGAATTCATGAACAAATTGCACAGTATCACTGTGGGGGCCAGCAACAGAAATTCAACGTTATTTTTCTGATCAAACACTACATGTATGGCTTTTGAGGATCCTTTGAAACACCCGCTGTCAATATCCAACTAGGCTGCCCTCTGCCAAACATGAAACATTTTTACAGGGTCACTGTAAGATGAATTTTAGCTCTCTTGCAACAGGTTCCTCAAACAGCTAAGTTATGCATTCAACTCTAGAGAAACACCTCAGACAGGGTCACAAAAGGCAGTATATGTGTTTAACCACAATACTTGTGTAGCAAGTTAGAGAAGTGTATCCTTTCAGACAGTAGATGTATTATTACCAGGTGGTGAACTGTCAGAGACTGCTTTGGGGTCAGGAGTGCAACAAACAAAAAGTTGTTTTCCCAAGCTTTTTTGGGCATATCTGAAGTACATTATGTGGCCCATTGCAACAAAAGACACAGAGATAAGCACCAATAAACCAAAAGCTTCAGGGTTTGGGGCCAAGATGACCATGATGAAGTGCAGCAAATCAAGAAGATAATTCATGGAGTTTTGGACACCATTTATGATGCCTCTTTCAGACTCTACCACGTTTTCTTGGAGCAACTGTGTGACAGTCAAGTCAAAGGACCAAAGGCCTATGGAGAGAAAAAAGCGTTATCCATACAACTGGGCTTCTGATGGTAAGCTTCCATTACTGGCACAATTCGTTTCATACTTCCAAACATTCACTTCTGCCAAAAACATGCGAAAGAGGCTAGCCTCTTGTCAGACTAGACTAGATTTCACGTTGACAGTTGAGAGCAATTTACCTTCCCTTTACTAATATTTCCTGAAATAATACATACAGTTTGACACAGTAACTTGCCTGTCACATCTTGCTTCAACATGTCTATCAAGTAAACAATGTTTTGCTTACCTGTTCCGTATTTAAATAGCTGTTTGACAGCTATTTACAGTGTATTCATGCTAGCTACAATTGCCAAGTTTTGTGTAAGATGTTTGCAAAAAAATCAAACACATTTTAAACTATGCAGAATACATAATTTACAACAGTCTCTGTTGACGCTAGCTTCTATACTGGTTTAGTTCATTAATGGTTCAGTTTTAAAAGTTTGTCTTGCAAACAAATACATGTGAATCAAGTATTTTATTCCTCAAAAAATTCAGCAAAACCTGCAGAAATTAAGAGTACAAAAATTCTACAAATAAGAATTTCTGTTCATTACATTCAAGTATTTGACTGCCTCTTCTGTTGACTACTACACTAACCAGCAATTTCTTAAAAGATTCAGCTCTCATCCAAATCAAAATTTCTGTTCTAAACTCCTTTGCTGGTCAGAGGTTTAGAGATTAGACAATTTATTTAATGAATGGGTTAATTTAGTAAAATGCTAAATGTGAAGGTTTTCATAGCATATATGTTTAGTTCTGTTGCCTAGTAACAAATGGTTTTATTTGGTTGTGAAGGAAGATCATTTAGAGATGAGCATTACATTCACCTCCAAGTGCAGTAACTTTTCTCCTATTTGTGATATAAGATATGGAAGAAATTAGTACTGCAGTCTCTGCACTAGCAATTCTACTGCAAGATCATTTCATTTTTATGGGAAGTGTAATGAATTAGCCTCAGACATGTGATGTAACACTTCAACTGTAGCCTACAATTCTAAACTCAGCTTTGTATTTAGTTGACAGGCGCTACAATTTTTAGAATTAAAAGCAGTCAATAGATCAGATTTCAAGAGAGACATAATACTTACCGACTCTAGCAGCAATGACTCCTGCAAACAGGAGGCTAACAGAGATTAAAGGCACAGGCTCAGGACTCATCTCTGGGTCGCTGTTAGCAGGAGTAGTAGACCCGTTTAAGAAGGTGGGCATTTCAGTTGCAAAAAACATTCCAGGCTTATCTTCTGGAGATGCTATAGTAGGTAACGGCTCACTTTCAAACAGCCTGGCACTGATGTCAGCAAATGGGGAAACAGTCAAATCCAGAGGACTTCCAGGCATGAATACAGAGATGGCACATAAGACTAGGCAAGCAAATTGAGCAACTCCAGAAATAAGGCCCGTGCGAACCAGGCCACATTTGCGACGAAGCCAAGTGAAAGCTACTGTTCCCATGATTCCAGTGACTGCCGAGGCACCCATCAGGAGGCTTAGCACAGAGCCACTCAAACCCTGAGTGTATGCATAGCCTGTAGTAATACAATCAAAGCCCAGAACAGTCATGTACAGAAATGCAAGACCCATGCCTGCAAGAAACACTGGCTGGTTGTAGTATGCAACCCATCCATCACGAAATGTGATGAAAGGTTCAGCAATCCGGGCAGCGCAGCTGACTTCCTTCTCCTGTTTGGGCTCAAAGCCAGATACATCTTTCTCAACAATTAACTGCACTCCTTCAGCGGGTTTCATGTCACTCTCTGTAAACAGAAATGCAACTGTTAGATACACTCCTGCCTGGAAAGTGCAGAGTGTAAACTGCAAGACAATCGTCTGCAGCTACTAAGTCCACTGCTGCACCATGTATCAGTTAAATTCTGCAATCAGCCTTTCTCTGATTACTTAAATGTTTCAAAGTGTCCTTAAATCCCACCTGTAGAGTAAGATCAAGCAAAGTTTGTCCCTATCAATTTAAACTCCTGCTTATTTAATTAAACTGTGCTACAAGAAAGCATAGTCTCTTCTTTTCAACAGACTTGTGACTGAATGCTCCATTTCTATAAAGATATTATTTGCTTGATGAATACCAATGTAAGTTTGCATTTTAACATAGTTTTGTATGTCTAAATGCACTAACCACAGAAAGTAGGGAATACTTAAACATCTGTCAATACCTCATGTCATGCTAGAAGAACCAAGGCAGAAATGCCTGCTGAAGCCTAAAAAACCCAAAAGCTTTCAAAACTTGACTTAAAAAAATCTCAGACTATGCTTTTCTACAATTCCATTTTCACTCTAATACGGGAGAAAGGCACTTCCACTGGTCACAAACAAAAATCCAAAACCCCCAGAGCAGTATTTAGATTAGTAATGCAGACAGAAACTACACAAATGTTTGGATGCCTGAGCACTGTTTTTACACTGCAAAGTTTGAAGCAAACTCCACATAAAGCAAGTAAGACAAATGAGGTACTCCTGAAAATTTTGAAAAGGCAAGTCTACTGAAATCAGAATACTGTAATAGCAAAGATTAAGAGATATTTCCTACATATTGACATTTGCTAAATGCTTCATTCTTCAGGAGCGTTCAAGAGGCAGCTGGAAAACTATAGAGCCTTCTGTGCACTATATCTTGCTCCCCTATCCTAGGCTGCCATCAGTCTAGTCCAATAGCTTACTGGACCGATTATGACCACAATGGATCTGCTGGCTGGGAAGAAGGTATGTCTCTTCAGCACTTTTAATAGCAACCTCGTATCTCACCATATATTGAGCAAAGAACAGATTGCTAGCTAGCTAGCTTTTGAAGTTAAACCAGGAATTCTTTATAATCTTTCTTAAAAAAAACCCACAATGTATTGTGGTTGGGAGGCCATAGCTTGAGCTTTCAGTAGTACTCGTGTACAGTTATCTTAAAAAATGGGAAAATGCTTAAGTTTTGTATTCTTGTATCTGGCATTTCAAATACTTTATAACAAAAATGTCTGCTTCTGAAACAATTTTAATTTCTGATATTAAGATTATCTAAAGTAATGTTAGTATCAATTTTAAGGTTGCTTATAGTCATAGTCATCTACACTGCAAATCCCAATTGTTCAGCTTGCCCAAGGGAACAGAGTTGAAGGTCAAAGATTTTTTTTTCCTCCACCAGTGACTTCCACAGGCTGCAGGAAATGAAGCAAGATTAGAAATACTACCACTTACTCTACAGCCTCCTTGAAAGCCTGTCAGTAGTATGAGTAAGTAGAGATGAGTTAGCAAGAAAGTCCCACACAGGCTATTTTGTTTGTAGACACTACAGAATAAAAGGCTTTGTCAGCTTATTAGCTATGGTATAGATGGATAAGAGCATTCCTCTCAGCTCCAAATAACAGGACAGACTTACTCTAAAGGATCAACTAAGAGAAGAGTATTAATTCTTTAGCTGCATTTTATGGGATTCCTCAAATAGCTGCACAAAGTATTGTTACTTAGAGTCTCTAGTATCTACATCCAAAACCTGACACCTTCAAGCTCTGAGTAGAAGGCTATATAGCCTCAAAGCAGTGTCTGCAGAAGACAAAAGTCAACACTTCAGTTTGACTGATGTATCAGTGAACATACTGTGGATTTGAACAGTTACTTTGGTGTTTTCAATACCTTTCTTTACATTCAGCTGTTTCAGTTCCGATTCTTCAACTTTTGCAGATTTGAGAGCCAGAGTAGGGGTTTTCTGATAAACCTTCCAGAGCAGCAGATACTCCACACACATCGACATCAGGTTCCAGCCAGAAATGAATCCACAGCCAATCATCGGGGAGCCAAATGTCATTATCTGACCAACTGCCATTGGGGCCAAGATATTGGTCAACTGATCAATTCTTCTTATTGTGGCATTCATATCTGTCAGAAATCATTTGATAATATCAAGTAATTGAAACGCTTGCAATGAAACAGTCACTAACATAACTGAGGATTACACATGCATACACATCAAGCTAAGAAGTCTTGTCCCAACTGTATATGGTTCCAGCAAGAGTTAAAAATGCTTACCAGATACACCTTTAGAGTGTTCCAATGTTTAAGTTAACCGGGATCAACCACTGCGTTTGCAAGCCAAACACCTACTCCTGCCAGTTTCGCCTGCATGAGGTCTTTCAGGTTTAGCATGCTGGGTTTACAGCAGAAGTGTACTCCTGCAGTTAAAACTATTAGTCATGAGATCACATTACCCTTACATCCTAGAGACATTATGTCTCCTAAGTCTATCTCTGTAACGTTCAAAGCCAGCGTGCACAACTCCAGACATTAAGAGGAGTCTCATATGGTGGAATTTTTTCCTGTAAAGATTATGTTAGCAACTTCTATCTCCCAATACTGGACCATGTATTTCTTAATCTCCTCCATTTACTTCTAATAACTGGTGACCACAGTACCCACCGTGATAGCAGCAGACCTTTGAAATGGCTTTAAATTTCCTTATCGAGTCACATTGCCTACAACCGCCATCAACCATTCTCAGAACGTACAGAGCAAAGTCCTCAATCCTTTCTGTTCCACACTTTGATGTCTACAGCCAAAACAAGCAGCCCATTCTTAGCATAAATGCATCTTCCATTTGCTGTTAGGGGATGTCTCACACTCCCCTATCTTGTCGGCTTTACTGTCACTACACCCTCCAGGCTCCTGTAATTTCCAATGAACAGTGCCATTGTTCCACCCCTAGAAGTTGTTAACTCAATGGTTTTGCACATCAGGGCTTCAGGCTGCTTGCTTAGAAGCACGTCTCAAACCCATTTAGAGTCCTAGTATGAAATCAGAGTTTTTGAAGGAAAAGTGAAACCGTGTACCAGTACGAAGCTGCTTTTCTGAATCTAGAGAGAATCAGTCCTTGCCATTCACAGAAATGTTTAGGCTATTCTATTTTAGAATTCAAAGTTAATTCAATGTTAACTTTTTGACTGATGGTTGACTAAGATGAGTAAGTTAGGTATTTGCATAATATTTGACTTTAGAAATTCCAAGAACTAAGCTTTGTTTTTTGAGTTAGAGGAAGGCTAATGTTTCCACTCAAAAAAAGGTACAAAGTAAGAGTGAATGGAAAAATTAGTCAAGGACAATGAAGAAGGGGAAGCCAAGGCAATTTTTTATTTCCCTATTCCATTAGCTTACTTAACTAAGGCTCCTCTGAGGAAAGGTAACAATGCAGAGATGGGCAACAGTTATTTGCTGCAAAGTCAATGCTGGCACTGAATTTCTTAAGTTATGGAATTTCAACAGTCTCCAAGTTACATTATGATTACACATATAACAACCCTATTCAGCCTGGAAGAGATCCTTTAGATAGATCTGCTGAACTAACATGCTTAGTTCAATGGGGTTTCTTGTTTAAATTAAGTTGCATGACAATTTAGAGTAACGTCTTGCCCGATTTTTTCATGTAACTGGTCATATAATTCTGTCTGAGAACATGAAGCAGTACAGAGGCAGAACTGCATCCATGCAGCAGCTCTCTGCAGGTGTGGTCTGTACCTTATCTCATGTGTAGTAAGTAGTACAAGGATTGGGGAGATGATCTGCTGAATAAGATCTGACACAAGAATAAAGGTTAATGAGAACCATTAGAACTGTAAGGCTTTCACACACAGATGATACTTTTCTACTTATGATGCACACACATGAAGAAAGTTCACCTGTACTGCTGCTCTACAAAAGGCATGACCTAGAAAGGCACTGCCAGGTCAAAATAAAAAAATTGTATACTGGGAAATGAAAGGAAGACACTTTTAATGTGTCTAATTAAAAACTAGTGTCTCCTGGACGAGATGGGGAAACAAGATTCCTTCACTGGAGATAAACATCAAGAATAAGTCTGCAACATAGTAATAGAATCCCTAAAAGGACTCTGGCCTGTAAACTGCACTTTATGAGCAATTTAGGCAGCTTCATACAAAATTAGAGTCCATAAGCTGAAATGCTGTCTGGGCCTGGAGGTATCTAAACTCCACAAGTGTCTGACCTAAAACTTTAGTCCCAGAGTTACTTTAGTGAGCTATAAATGGCTTGGAAATATTAAGCTGCTCTGTGCTTTGTTTGCACTTCAGTATCACTTCCTCTATCTGGGAAGGCTTAAGTCCCCTTACAGGGTTGATTCAGAGCCCACATAGCCTCCCCAATTTCATCGAAAAAAAGTGCTGCTTCCTGCACTGTTAAAATCAGAGCAGCAGCATAGCCAAACATCAATCATACATCCCTTGGTGTGAAAGGCCTTGTAGCTAGGAGTAACCCCCAGCAAAGGAGAGTTAGGTTCAATGCATCCTTGGGGAGGATCCCAAACAATCTCTTACATCCAAGTAGTGTCATGATCACCAAGCTGCAGTAGAATTTGAATGGGAACTCATTCTCTCTCCTAATAATGCCATGCCACTGTGCAAGAAAAGGGAAAAAAAGAAGAAAAAATATTTACTAGGCGAAAACGCAGATTAAGTCTGTAGTCTAATACCAAAGGTATCAGATGTCAAAGGAATGCACAGCTTTCGGTTCCAACTGAAGAAAGTGTTCACAGCTCTGCGTTACACATCTAATGTGACATAAGTGCAAGATTTCAAACATATTTGCATGCACAGCATTTCCTACTGGCAATTTCCTGATCCACCTACTTTACTGTTCTGGACTTCATTCTCATGTACCTCTTTCTTTGATCCCTATGTGAGGAGCCCAGTTACACAACAGTTTTCTGTTTCATTCCAGGGACCTAAAAATAAAGTATTGCAACACTTCGCTCTAAGTACCTGGAAGTTAAATAGCTTTCCTATTAAACACTAGTTATTTGATTTAAAAGTGTAGTGTATGTTTATTTGTTCAGCAAGAATAAAGTTTCCCTGAAAAGGCTGCAGTAGGACTAAAAGGAGGACAAAACAAGTTTAGGAGTGGCTAACTGAATTGTAATCACAACAGTAATTACTAATCTCAGTAAGTGTAGTACAGAGCAGAGAAAAGGAAAATAAAAAGTTGCCCTTTTTACCTGCTATTTTCTCATAATATCTGGAACTCAAAGATGTGCTGACCGCTGTAAAACTCTAGTCTAAAAATCAAGTTTGGAAAGTAAGACATTTAAGGTATTAAAAAGGCAACATATTTCACCTGCCAGTTTGCTTCTGTCTTCCCCTGCAACCACAACGATCCAGTCCCTCTGAATTGTGATCGCTGTGGCAGTGCTGGCCAAATTGGCAATGTTTGCTATTGTGATAACCAGGATATAGCACATCGTCTAGAGAAATGGGGGGGAAAAGTTACAAGGTGAGAAAATTGATGAAGAGAGATCTCCACTCCTGCACCATACAACCAGAAAAGACACTTTTACATTTCAGTCCATTTATTTTAGTGTTATTTTTCAGACAAGAAGACCAAGTCTACTTTACAATTCCTGACAGAAAACAATTACCTCTGTTGACCCACCTAGCTCAAAGTTTCATTTGCCAGCTTTGGCTCACAGAAATGTCTAACTAGACTAGAGAGAAAAATAAAAATCATCTCTCCCATGCTCCCCAAAGTTTCTTTGTAAGTTAATTCCTTATTAACAAGTTCAGGCACTCACAAGAAGCCATCCATGGTATAAGGTCAAAAGCTGTGTCTTAAACAAGAAGACAATCATCAGGATAATACCACACAGGATGACAGATGCATTCTGTACAACCAAGGATGTCTGGGCCACTGTTTTAAATCAAAACAGAGAGCAACAGTTATGAATGTAAGCTTAAGGAAAATTATAATTAAGGAACATGCACAGATTCTTCAAGTGTTTTTATTTTCCTGTTCTCCCCCCGAAATGTAAGTGGCAACACTATACTTCATATTACATTTTGAATCTTCCATTGTCTTAGAGAAACAAATTCATCTCTGATGTAACTTTGTAGCTCTTAACAATTCACAGCTCTTAATTTACAGCCCAAGTAGGTTTTCTCAATCAAAAATCAAACTACCCATTTAAATTCTGACACTATTTTTGAAGGGGTAAAAACAAGACTTAGCTTCACTCTCTAAAATTCATCTTCAGCATACCATGGAATTGATGCTATTTTTTAAAGTCTTGGAAAGTAAAAACGTATATGAAGAAATTGATGCCATGTTATTTATAAAACAGACTAGAGCACGCATATTTAAAATATTTATAATGCAAATGCAGTCATGTTTACACTGAAATAGAAGATGTTTGTGTCCAGACAGAAGACAACAAATAACGTGAGTGTATGTTAGTATTAGACTGAAGAATTTGGTCTATAGTCCTTAAAGTTATGTGCTTTTTACCTTTTGCATTTCTGTGCATCTCTATGCATTGCAGAGGTTTAGCCTGAGCAGTGGACATACCATGATGTAAAACAGTTTTACCCCTGTCTTTGTACAATCATTGCCACTCTGAAACACTGCTCTCCCTCAGAAAAAGAAAAGACCAAGTCCCATTCTCATTTTTGACTTGAGGAATTAACTCTAACAGCTTTATCTTTTACATTAATTTGATCCATGCTTAAGTAAATAACCTGCTCTAGGCATCTAACCTTTGAGCCTGGAGTTCTTGTCCACCCAGTCTCCAATAATGGCTCCCAGGAGAAGAACCGATCCTGCCACAACCAGTCCATAGACTGCAGTGAGGAGTAAGCTGTTTCCATACAGTTCAACCAGGAACACAGACACAGCAAAATGCCACATACGATCTCCCTTCAAGAGTAACAGAGAGTACATACACAACATTACTATTTGCACTTTGCAAGCACACAAGTTGACTATTTTATTAATGCCCTGACAAAAGTCCATATTAAAATAAAGGTTTGTTACACATGTGGGGTGGGGGGTTTGTTTGTGATATTGTTGTTTCCTTTTTTTGGGTGGTGGTGTGTGTTTTGGTTGGGGTTTTTTGTTTAGGTTTTTTTATTACTATTTTTGGCCTCGGCTTTTTTTGATGACTATATCCTGTCAGCATTCATTTTATCCCAGTATCACTAAGATTATTTGTCCTAATCAAGTGCAACATTACTGCATATACCACATCAAAAATCCCAGATATTTTCTGTTATAATATTACAGGACAAAGTCTGTTACCAGCCACATCCAACAAGCCTCAGAAAGATTACATAAATTCTCCAGCACAGATCAATTATTAGCAACAGATTTATTACTGACACTATTTAAATAACTTTGCAAGACAGCAGTTTGCTCTTAGATGATCAAAGCTTAAACGCTGCTTTAAAACATAAGAGCCAGTCACGCCAGTCATAACACAATTCAGGATAGATATGGGTAAATCAAGGAAGGTGTTGTCCTAAATGTTAACTGAAGTTTCTGAAGTCAGTGGACTTAAGCTCTTTTCAATAATGTTAAGTATTAGCATATTACTAAGAGGTAGAATATCAGAGCTCGTTTAACCTATTGCCAACTCATTGCTAGTTCAATCGATTTAGCTATTGCTGGTTTAACCTAGTGCTTACTATACAAAACTTTCATGTTCTAATAGCATTTACCACAGGTAAAAAAAAAAAAAAAAA
>VXBL01008546.1:276456-336887 GCA_013400195.1 Aramus guarauna | reverse complement strand
AAAAAAAAAAAAAAAAAAGAAGCCTAAAATGCTGAACAATGTTCAAGTGAAGTAATTTTCATACTATTCAAAACATTTTTAGGTTTGCTACCCAACAGACCTGTGGCTTGCTAATGAATACATTGAGGTTTTTATGTTGTCCCATGATGGGAGTCACATCTCACTTTATTTTTAAACACATTGCAAGAAATGCACTACAGGAAAATGCTTTATGTAATCAATAACAAAGCAGATGAACAGAAATCATTATAGTATTGTAGGACACACAGTTTGTTTAATAAGGGTCCATAATGTTAGTTGTTTTATAAACCAAACATGAAACTGTTTTCTTCTGCTGCCTTATCTTAAATAAGCAACTGCTGCATGATACAGCAAACAGTTCACTTTTCTAAGGACCTCGAATATTCTGAAGGGCTGAGGGAGGTGTAACATAACAACACTTTTAAAAAGCAAAGTCTGCCAAATCTAACATCATATAATGTGGCAATCAAGAGCTACATAAAACGCATGCTACTTGGAGGGTCAAAATAATTGCAAAGTTTGATTAAAGTCTTCAGTGTAGCATAGACACACAAAAATAATTTGCCTTTTAACATTATTGAAGTTGCCTGAAGTAGGTTTCTTCAAACATTGTAATGTGTAAGCATTCATATTTGTTTCCTTAACCACAGGCAGAAAAATAATCACATCCCAATCATGTGGGAAAAATTTCACCTGTTCAAGGAAAACCTATGGGTATTTTCTATGTTTTCTAAGTAATCAATGAAAAAATGCAGGTATAAGCATGATCAGCTTAGATGTGACCTCATATATAATAAACCAATTTTTACTCTCCAGAGACACCTAAAGTCTTCTGTAAAATATGTTCTACTTTTATTCCATGGTTAGTAAAGTAGACGGAGTATTCCAGCAAGGAAAACAAAGGGATATAATTTCCCACGGCTTGCATGCACTTAAACTTAGTCTGAACTGAGGCACCTCTTTACTGAATTTCACTTAAATACATACAGGTGGATTAACTAAGTTTTGATTAGTCTGGGTAACTTTTTTAAGCTAGAAAATTAAGCCAAAAGAGTACTTTCACATTAAAGTTTCATAACAGAAGTTTGTTGGATTTTTTCTTGATGCAGAGATGTTTCAGTTACTGAATTCTGACAAGATGAAAAAGGCATTTTAAAAAAAATATATGAGAAAGTCAGTGGCAGCCACTACTGTCAGAAAAAGCTGATCTCTCTTGAAACTCACAGGAAGATCCCTTTGACTCCAGTGAGATCATCATTTTGCTACACAATTCGTTTAAGGAGCCTGTAAACTCTGTTCAACCTTATCCAACACATTTACATAGAGTATTTGGATCAGGCCAAGCCACACAGACAATTTTGGGGGTAACTAAAGCTGTTCCGACCTGGGAGCATGAGTTTCTTTCAATAATTAAAAGGCATATACAGCAAGCAAAGACAAATTAGTGTCACAGAAGAACAGTACTAGCAAACTACAGAGGTTTGAAGCAGGTATGTAATTTCAAGCTAAAAACTACTTAAATTTAAACAGTGAATATTGCCTTCAGAAATTAGCAGTCTTGGTTATATATACTTAATCTCACTTTGAAAGGTCTCAAAACATGTATATATGTATATTTCAACTCTCAAATAACTAACTGCAGCTGTTTAGCCTCACCATCCTTTCAAAGATGGTTCTTGCTCTTCTGTCTTTATAATTATTCCATACTGAATGTATACAATCCCATCTCAGAACTGAGGCCAACAAATTAAGCAGTAGCCAGGCTACTACCTACTGACAGGCCTCCTGAGGCCTGAGTGGCACAGATAAGGCTGGGAAGTTACAACTGACCTCCTGGCAAGCATTAGGCCTGACACCAACAAGGTGAACTCAGTTTCCTTCTGTTCTTCACTGCCAAGTGATAGACAGCAATGAATTAAAAACATAAAGGCAATAATAACATGAGGTCTGAGACTCCAGTTCAGCAGTGCAGTCCAGCCTATTAAGACCCTGAGACCAAACACACATTCGAATGCTTTACTGAACAAGAGCCTAAGTCTAGACTTTGTTCAAATCTGAATATTTGTGGAGATGTGACACATTTAATCATTTACAGCTTCTCTGTATTTGGGAATGGCTTAGTAACACAGAAACCAAACTAGTGCTCTCAGTAACAGCAAAACCACATTTCTATCAGGTTTTGTATTGTGGACATAGCCATTTTAGAACAAAGATAATCTATTACTTTGGGTTCTGAAGATTAAAGTGCTTGTTTATTGATCCTTTTCACAAAAGCATTCAGACTACAGGAACACCAAGGCTTAGGAAATACAAAAGGTGCAGTCGGGTGCCCAGTTCTGTCAAAGTAGGCTACACTTCTGTTGTTTCAGCAGGTTTGGGGGTTTTTTGAGTCAAGATTTTCAGCACAAAAGAAAACACACTGGAACGAGGAGTACACTATTAATATTGCTAAACAGCTGAATCGACATCTTGCAGTCTAACATTCGTTACGGTGTGCGACATTGTTTTCAAACTCTGCTTTGTCACCTTTACTCATGCACTCAGAGCAGTCCTGCTGAGCTTTGAAGCACTCCTCAGAAAGGAGTAAGCGTGGTTGGCCACATTGCTAGTTGGGCACTTTGTGGGCGCTACTGACAAAATCTGTTGCAGGTGACAACCCTGGCCTCTGAAAAGCAGTGAGCCAAACAGAGAAATGACCACCCAGCTTCTTCAGTGATATTGCTAAAATATTGCACTTGTTTAAGCAAACATTTGATACCATTCCAAGCCTTCTTCCATTAAGAGAAGCACCAGCATGACCTTTCAGGTTAGTGAAAGCAAGGAGCTGCCAGAGTTAGGCATGCAATGTTGTAACTGTATATCAGCCATTTGTTCAATGCTATACAAAGCACACATTAAACCAGTCCAAATCCACGATTAAAGACAAAACAGGGAATATCAGGGAGGAAACTTTGCACTTCTTTTTGAATCAAGCCATTGGACGGAGCCTTGAAATTGTATTATAACATACATGTACTCTTAATTTTATTATATGGAACAGAACCAGATTGTCTGGTTTGGGGCATATTTTAAGATTTTTTTTTTTTTTTTTTTTTAGTATCTTTCAAGTGAGCAAAAATTGGTGTAATAAGTTTCTTTAGTAGAGAACAAAAGCATTTCAGCAGGCAAGCATTTCAACAGAAACAGAGACACTCTTAGCAGGTTTGCTAATGAGTAGCAGAATTGGGTCCATTGTAAACATTAAGTATTTCCCATTATTACGTGTAGTAAGTATACAAGACCTTCAAATACATGTCACAATGGACTTTAATTCTGCTACAGACCATGCTTCACTTTGTCACTTAGAACTTACTCTATAAGGAGTCTCGCTAGTTCTGTATTTACTTAAAAAGCACAAAAAGGTACAGAACTAGGCTCTCAGGAAATTGAGCACTGCACTAACGAAGACTCAATCTACTGCAACACATCACGTAAAGATTATGACTTTTAAGAGCAAGGTGTTTTAACAAGACCTCTGTCTCTGCGGTGGTGTGTTGTAAAGATTTTTTTGAAAGTACCAATAACGTTCAGCTTTGTCACAGCTAGATTAATAAAATCCTACTTCTACGAGGCCAACATTTTACTTACCCACGTGGACAGCGCGTGTCCGAGATAAAGAAGAAATTTTGCAGATGTAAAATAGGCAACCACAGATCCTAAACGAAAAATAAACAAATGCTAAAGGAGATTCGGGCACATCCACCGCATTTCGGTACACACCGGGTACTATTCACTGCCGTGGAGGAACCCAACATCGTTCGCAGAACGAAGCCGCCACCGGGACACGCCAGAGCCCACCACCCGCGGGCAGCAGGGCGCAGCAGCCTCGGCAGGGCCTCTTGCCCCCCACCCCGCTCACCCGCGCCCACTCCGCGCCCGGGAACCGAGCGAGAGGTGGCCCGGCCGCCGCGCACTGACCGCAGCGCCGCCGCTCTCCCGCCGGCTCCGCTCCCCGCGCCATGCTGGCCCGTTCAGCCGCTGCCAGAGCCCGATGCCGAAAGGAGGCGAGGGGACGCGCGGCTTAGCTCCGTGTTGCCTTCCCCGACTTAGCTAGCACTGTAGCTGAAGTCGGAAAGCCTTAGCCTTATACGCCGCGGGCTGCCGGGGACGCTCCGCCACGGAAGGGCCGAGCGCCGTGCGACGCCCGGCTGCGCCTGCGGTGCCACAGCAGCCGAAAGCACGAAGGCTTCAGGCCAGGGGCTGCGCCGCGCACCGCCCTTTGTAGGCGGCTGCGGGCACCGCCCCCGCCCGGCCCGCCCCGGGGGCGGCCCCCGGCCCGGCCCCGCCCGCGCCGGGACAGCCGAGAGCAGCGCCCCGCGGGGCACCGCTGCTGCTCAGTCTGCGGGGAGTCGGCGGGGCGGGCTGCCCGGCGGCCTGTTCAGCACCCTCGGCTCCCTGCAGTCATGTGTTGGGACCCACTTCAAAACCGTCACAAGGCGGTTTTCGTATTGTGGGTGGTGTGTGTCCTGCGTTTAGTCTGGCTCTTTTTTGTTGCCTTTTTATTTTATGACCTTTTAAAAAATGTGAAATTCTTGATTATTCAAATACATCTAGAAGCTGGGGTTGTAACATAGACACCAAATATCACAAGACTATGGCTGAAACACCTGCAAATGGCAGTGCTCCTGATTCATAGCTTTAAAAAAACCCAAGCAAAACAAGGTACTAAAATTTAAGCTCTTTAACTGAAATAACCTTCTGTTCTAATGAAGATGGTACACAAGTCACTCATTTTATGCTGGCTCAGGCTGTCTGCTTCAGATCAAGTATCCCAGTTCCTACCATAAATATTTTTTTTACACCCTATGTGACCTATTTTTGGTACTGACCACCAGCAAACCCTGCATTTTTATAGAACTTAAAAACCAGTTAAAATGTACAGCAGGCTATTTTTTTCAGGATACGATGAAAATAATTAAGAAATATCTGTCCTTTCGCTTCAGAAAATACACTGATTGCTTTTGGTTGCCAGGGCTGGACTAACTTCTTCAATGTGTAATACTACAAAGTTCCCTCCTATATGTGTAAAATTGCTTTTGGTTTGGGCTTCCCCTCCCCTCAAGTATATAGTCCATCCCAGAAGCAAATGCCTGACGTAATAGACCAATAATCTGTTCTGGTTTTACCACTCCTGTGATCTTGTTCAAAGTATTTCTTGTATTAATTAGATGACTTTCTATACATGAATCATGGTTTATCCTTTGCATAAAGGGAACTATACCTTGGGAAAAATACAGAAATAAAAATTCATGTAAACATAGGAAGCCTAAAATTACTATTTTAATGGGATTGGTTATCCTAGGTGAGTTAAAGTGTATCTTCTTATGGTATGTTCCTTAGAAAATGTGCAAAATCTTTTCTCAGATTGACATCAAAAGTAGAGGAAATGTTCTCAATGGCTCATTTTATAAAGTCTTACTGCTTAAACTGTATTCTTCTTTACTAACAGATAAGACTTATTTTTCCTAAAAATGTTTTTAATATTATTAGTCCATATTAAATAAATAACCTATGGTATATCAAATTCAACTGATACTTAGTTGGTTTTAAGTCTATTAACTGTGCTTGCACATTTACTGACAATTTAAGTGTATTCCACAAGTAGATGCACTGAATTAACTCAGGTTTCTTCCAAAGTAAGGCTCTGATTAGTGTCGGAATTGCTCATACCTTAGGCAATAAGGTGATGTGCAATTTCTAGCAGCCCTACCAGATGCTAGCAGTAGCCCATACAGGTCAACACATTTAACTTGCATCTTGTCCAGCCCTGTCCCTGGTGGCACTTCTGGCCACTGTTACTGTTTGGTAAACAGACTACATGCATCTGGGGTCTGATCTAGTCTGCCAGGTACCATACCTAATGCAGCAGTGGCAGAACGGGATCCTAAGGAAATTTTCTCTCCATACAGTAACACTAGGAACATTTACTAGAAAAGCACCACTGGCTAGATCTTTTTTGTTACTAGATAACAACTTGGATGAATTATAGTTTAAAATAACCATTTCTGATGGAATGCTCGCAGTACTTCTGTAGCTGAAATCATCCTCAATTTTTCCTACTGGGTAATGAGTCTTTTTTTGTGATCTTTAAGGCATGAAAAAAAGGGCAAGAAAACATACCTACCACCCTTTGAAATTTAAAAAGTAATAGTTGCCGTATCTCTCTAAGATTTCTCAGAAGTATGTATAGTCTGTCCAGTGTATACACAGTGAATTCAATGTGTCCATGAAATAACTGGATTTATTGGATGTCAGTGAAAGATTGTATTGTATGAAATGTAGAGTTGATCTGCACACAATCAAACCAGCCTGTCCAGAGCGCACAATGTATGATGCAAGCAATTTGCATAGTGCAAATAAACCATGTAGTTGATATACTGTAGGTCATATATCTCCTAGACATACCAGTCACTGCACATGTGATGTAGAGTCAACCTGCACCAATAGGTACAGTAGGTACCAGCCAGAATTTGTTATATCTGAAGGCAGTAACAGCACCTTTTCAAACAATTGGCATGCCAAATGTCCAGAGGTCCTAAAACTATAGCTAGAAGGCCAGAGCTAATTTATGAAGCATTTGTCTACTATGGATTTCCCCTTCCTGTGGACTCCACTGCTTTTGGATCTTTCCCCAGATACCTATTAAAATCAGCCCGTGGTCAGGTTTCCTTCCCTGCCAAACAGGGAATAACAGAACATTCTTTACAAAACTGATGTTAAAACCTAATACAGTAGCTTAAGCACTTTGATTTTTACATCTAAGATGCTGCTAAAGAAGTCCCAAATATTCTTATTAATACTCCACTAAATCCAAATTTTATTAGATTGCTTTGTGAAGCCCTTGTGAATATTTTTAGAGAGGCAGCTCTTGTTTCAGGCTGGCTAGCTCACCAGAGTCTTTTCACCACAATATTTACAGATTTCAGATGTATTTAGGGAGGTGTTTAATAGCTGGAAGCTGTATGAGAGGAGTTACCAGTTTAACTTGGTATAGACCCGACTCAGCAGTCTTACAGCAATAATTTACATAATGGGACAGCATACCAGTTGTGGATTTGAGCCCAGGTGTGACTAATTGTCACTGGCAGAGTGGGAGTGGAGACAAAAAAAAGTAAGATTTTGGAGACAAGTGGTAACCAAAAGAGTAAGACAACTTTGCTATGCAGATAACCCTGGGTTTACACCACTCTTTGGAATGTACATGTTTGTAGGCAGCCCTATAGCCTCTTCTATCACAAGGCTAGCCCTAGCCTCCTACTTAACTTTATGCTTCCTGTTCTTACCTACATCTCTGCTTTTCCTACAGGAAGGCTTAATCATTTCTTTTATTAGTATTTTCCCAGATTAGATAGCACAATTTATCTTTGTTTCTTTTTTCATGTGAGGAAAACCCTTTCAGAATATATATTTACTGCTATTAAAGCTGCCACAACAGCATTTTATTCTCAATAGAAATATCTTAATTCTTTACAACCCATTGCTGGAGATGCACAGGAATTAACAAGACGTTTTTATGTTCTAATCTTCCTAGCCAAGGTTTTTCAGTGGATAAACTCCTTGTGCTGTACTAAAAATATGACTAATGTCATCTCTCTAATTATTTGAGTGAAGAAATGTAACTATTGGATTAGTTTTTAGACTTTTAAAGTTTCAGATTAAAATATACAAATTTCATTCAAAAGAAACATTCTTCAGAATATTTCTGATGAGACAGCTGTCTAGAACTGAAAAAAGTTTAGTATATTTAACTTGTCTGGCAACAAGGTCAACTACAAGATGTAAACAACTGAAAATGTTTTAATTATTGGTAAGTGCATAACTACGATGCCAACAATATTCAAAGATACACTTCCAGGAAAGACGTCTTGAAAAATAGGAGAGGATATATTTTGGCTTTAAACAACTGCCCACATCAGTGGCAGCTTCTTTAAGCACTATGCTTGTAATAGAGCTGTGAATCTAGCGCAATAGCAATTTTACAAAATAATACCCACAAATGTCCTCATGGTTTAATCAGAGAGGCATGAATAATAGTGAGAAACCTCAGGTAAGCTCAGATCTTACACTCAGCTAGGAGGTTTCGTGTAGTCATGAAGTTACCATACTTCATTAAGATGCCCCTCTTGGTGAGCAAAGTGATTCTTTACTCAGTTTACACAAGGCCTAGCAAAACTGGAAAGTATGTATAATCTGCCATCTTTTGAAGGATGAAGGACAGAACCCTTTGTTGAACTGACCCCTGCTATGACTTACGCATGGAAAGCTGTGGTTCTGTTGCTCATAAGCCCACCCATTCAACTGTCAGAACTACTGTCTCTGTACCAGCAAACTCCGAATTCAGAGTTTGCAATGCACTTGCACAGGGAAACAGGCAAAGACAGGGTGGAGAAAAGACTCCCAGGTTTCTTAGGATTCTTGCTTCCTTTTAAAAGGGATGCTTTTTACTGCAAAACTGTTTATTTCACTGACATGTAAGTAATCTGAATATCTATACATACTAATCCTCATTAAGTCAATGTCAACTCCATCCCACTTTCTCCAAGATTCATAGTGTTACACTTCTATTGGATTTGTTTCTGTCAGGTTTCAGAGTGACAGCTCCTGTCTCTCAGGGCTAGACAGACAGCAGTCACTCCCACCTGAAAAATCATCATTTTTATTACCAGAGCTAGACTTCTGTGACAAACTCTTGTAGGAAAACCATCCAGAAGCTCTAGCAAACTGAGAATTCAGAGGTTTATTTGGAGAGGCTAGAATTATCTAGCTTACACAAAACTCCAGCTCATGGGGCTGAACCAGCTATGTGCTCACATGCTCAAACTAAATTGAAAAGTGATGGCCTAAATAGTGAGCAAAACAACTTAAAATCCTACAATATGTGGGACAACTTGTTTCAATAAGACTCCTTTTGTCTCATCTTTCTCAGTCATAAGAAGACTGTACCCAAAACACAACTACAGAAAGCATCTTGTACCAAATGAGAAAAAAGTAATTACAAGAAAGGAAAAGAAAACATCTACTAGGAACAAGTGGATGTTTAACAGCCAAATGTCAACAGCAGCATTTCTGCAAACTCCCTGTAGCATACTTCACATTTGTGCTCAAGAGCTGGAATCATTGACTTGAATTGGAACACTGTGTTAAGGAAGGGACTGAAATGAGTCTGGAGGGTAAGATAACAGCCTATCTACAATTTAAGCTCATTTTGTTCAGTTTTCTTCATTAGAACTTACTGCAGTTTGTCTCCTACAGGGTGTCATTGTTCTGTTACTAAAAAATACAGCAATGCTTAATAAACAGTATTTTGTTTCCCATCTGTATTTTAGTGTGCAATATGAAAACACTGGGATTTGTTATTTTTTCCCTACAGCCTTCTAATACCTATGAATTTTGCCTTTATTTCTTAATTCAATGTTCAGGAATTTAGATAGATACAATAAAATCAAATGTGAAAGCAACCCAGATGGTATTAGTATCCCTTAAGAAAGAAACCCTGTTCTAAGTAGAATGCACTCTTCTCTTGAAGAACTCCTGTTGAATATTATTGTTAACCTCTAAGAGTCAGATTTTGACATCCCTGTTCACCTTTCTGCAACATTCTATTCTTATTCTACGCCAAGAAAATACTTAAAAGCACATTTTTAACTTCAGGCACATGTTTAGTTTCCACTGATTTAAATGAAATAATAATAAAAAAATAAATATCCTAGATTTAAGACAATGTTGAAAGGCTTTTTGGAATGGAAGTGAACTAGGGAATAAAAGCTTCTTTTGACCTGTTAGTGTGAACTGAACAATCTGTAGTATCAGTGATCCCACAGCAGCAAAAGGGAAATCCCTTAGAAGAGCTTCAGTTGCACTATCAATTTCTGTTGCTGGGCATCTCCCAGAACAGTCTCTATAAAAACATGTTTGTCTTTGGAGACCAAGATTCACTTATGTTCAAGTTAACCACAACTTTAAAGCAATTTTTTTGGAAGGTCAAGCATAAAGTACTTAAAAGCACATGAGGAAATAAGTATATCAGGAAATAAAATCATTAATTTGAACTGTTCTGCACTTATACAAATAACGTTCACCTCAAAAGCCAACAGTTTTGCAGGCATTGATTTTGCAGGTGAATGAATATGGGTGGAGCCCTTTGCCCAAATACAGCACCCTGTCTGAACAGGGCCCTGCATTGGGGCATGAGACTTAGCCAAATAAATCTTTAGCAAAACCTGCACAGATGATTCTGGCATGCATTTATAGGTATGAGAAACACCTTGTACTATCATCTGACTGTACTTTAATGTCAGACATTAACTAAGTTGCTGTATCTTATTAAGAATTAATAAGCCAGTCTTTTTCCCTTTTGCAATATCATTAATATAATCCTTTGGTGTTAGCATTGTATTGATTATTTGTAATAACCCATCTAGTAATTAGCCATCATTCTACAATTACTTAGCTTTCAATTCTCAAATTCTAGCCTTAGCTTTCAAAGGGTAGTTTACTCTTAAGTACCTGATACCTTGTCACTGATGCTATATGACTTCACTAACAATAGTAAACATCAACAAACTATTGTTTCAGTCAGCTAAGCTGTTCCTATAGAAAGCTTTGTTGACCTTCAAGCTTTTTTCATAAAACATTTAACATAAGTAATTGAAAAATTAAAAACAAAACCTGAAAAATGTAAGTTTGTTCTTAAGTTTCTTTTATAGTGGCTCTAACAAGAATATTCATATCAATATTATGTTAATTTTCTAATTTAACTGAAGGGAAAGTTAAAGTAATACCAAAGGAAGCACTCCTCCTCTGTTCCACTAATGACACCCATGGCCTGAATCATATTACAGAGGTACTGCCAGGCTGACACCACCACCCCCACCACCCCCCATCCAAAATCGGATGTGGAATGTGTTGGCACCAGCATACTTCTGTAGCTGTGCTCAGTGAGAAGATACAAACCCCTCTGCCTCTGAACGTTTTGCAAAGAGATAGTCTTTGGCCACAATGGTGGTCTGAGCTCTCAGGTTCTGTCAAGGCTGAAAACATAGCTTGCCATATTTGCAGAGCTTTTCCCCCCAGTATCTTAAGCACAAATCTAGTCATTAGCTTAAATCAAACTAACAAGAAACACAAATATGACCAATAGCTTGCTGTTAATCTTCCTATAATACTTCTCCACCCTGTTATTATGGCTAGCACTCCCAAATGGATGGAATGACCTGTTACCCTAACCCAGATAGCTGGCTGAAGTACAATTTTTCATGGAACAATTATATACAATGGCCCAAACTGTGATACATTTAAATAATTAGGGAAATCAAGTCTCAATATAAGTGTCCATGAAAAATCTGAAAAACAAGTGTGGTCAACATTTCAAAAAAAGTTCAACAGAAGTCTTTTATCTGGGATGGAATAACTCCAACAGTACAGGCTGAGGGACAACTCTGAGAAGCAGCTTTGAAGAAATGTATCGGAGAGGCCTGGTGAACAAGTTGAACATGAAACAGTGTACCCTTGCAGCAAAGGTGGCCAACTCTATCCTGAGCTGTTTTAACAAGGGTATAGTCAGCAGACCCAGGGAATTGATCCTTTCCCCTGTTTGTCACCTGTGAGACTGCATCTGGAGTACTGTGACCAGTTTTGACAGAGACATTGACATATTGGAGTGAGTTCAGCAAAGGGCCATCAAGATGGTCAGGAGCTGGAGCACACCACAGAAGAGGAGAGGCTGAGGGAGAAGAGCCTGCTTACATAAGAGAAGGCAAGGCTCAGGACACATGTTAATAGGATAGAAAGAAGATGGAACCAGCCTCTTCTCAGAGGTGCACAGTAATAGGATGAGGCAACAGTCACAAGCTGGTATGAGAAATTCCAATAGCTCCAAGGATTTTTTTTTTTTGAAACCACAAAGGTAGTCAAATACTGGAATAGATTACCCAGAAAGACTGGGGAATTCCCATCCTGGTGGGGTCAAACTCACCTGGACAAATCCTTGAGTAACATGCACTGGGACCTGCTTTGAACAGGGCATTGGACTAGATGACCTCCAAAGGTGCCTTCCAACCTAAATTATTCTACAATCATGAAAATTTTATCACCTTCAGCAATCAGTTTCTCAAACTGCAGGCTGTGGACCTCTTCTGGGGCAACTGTAAATAAGTCTCATGACAGACCCACCAAGTAGAGTCAGTGTATGTGAAGAAATGGTCAAAACCTGATCCTGTTTGTTTGAAAAGGCAATGTTGATTTGAATTTGGGGAAGCATTGTAAATAGCTAGATATTACAGAAGAACTGCTCCTGAAAAATGTCTGTATTCAGTGCTCATGAGTCAATTCAATTTAAATCAAGGTTAAATTAATATAATAAACAATCAGATCTTTAAGATTTTGCACATCAGGAGATCAAACATTAATATATTAACGTATATGTAAAATTAGCAACATCGTGGAGGTCCTGGTCATATGAAGCCTGGCATGTGAGTCAAACATGAGTTAGCAAGAATCTTTTCCTGCCATATTAGTGTCAGGACAAAGAGCAAATATTTTCAAACAACTTCAAACAACTATGAGAAGAAAAAAATCTTACAAAATCTGTATATTACTGGTACTGCAAAGAACAGCTGTATATTTGCTATATTCTTAAACTATACTTCATCCGTTCACACATGGAAAAAGTAAAACAATGGCAAGATCAATGGATTTCAAAGTGTCTCTTCATACAGTATATTGATTTTTTTTCTGACCTCAACTGGGGCTGAGGCAGGGCTCTGGCTTCACTGCAAAAGAGATTGACTTAAGTTGCTTTTCAAGGTAAACTTCAAGTAAGTAGTCTTTTAAATCTATGGGCTGCTCACTAATTATATCTGCAGTCCTATAAAAACACATAGTTGTCCATTACTGTACTCAGAAATTATTACATATTTATTACACACATGCTTCCAAGCATTTTCAGGATGAGAATCCATGCCAAAGTCAATTAAATATGGGGCTCCAAAGTGGTTGGGAAATTGTATAGGATAAACAGGCAGAGGATGTTTCTTAAGTGAAGGTGCAATTCTGGATGTCAGACATGGTCAGAAGCATTGTTGTGATGCATTTAACCTTGCGAACAAACAGAAGAGTTGTTATAACATATAATTATTAAAAAACATTGACACAATTAAACCTCTAAGTAATGTCTATTTACACAATATTCACATCCATCCTGTGGAGCACAGGTTTTTCATTTGTGAATTCCTTTCTTCTGTAGTCTGTTTTGACCACATTCTTATTGCTAGCAATCAATTTCGTACCTCCTGTTGCAAAACAAGTATTTTGTTTATGCTGTTGTGCATAACAAGTTTCAGAATGGTGATTAATTCAGCTAAAAACTGCATGGTGACTACATGCTACATAGGGCCAAAATAAGCTGCCGAAACATAGGCATCTAGTTTGAGAGACCCCTGTGTATCTGAAACACCCAAACATCAAATACAACATAGGTCCTGTAAGGGACCTGTGTTCTGACATAGTGGCTCAGTGGCAGACAGGGTACCCTCTCATCTCAGATAATAGTTGTCTAAGTTTAGAAAAACAGATCAAACTTTGTCTCTAAAAACCTTACTGAGGCAGTTGGAGACATGCTAAATCTTGAGTACAGCATGTGTTTATCACTATGTTAAGTTTTTGGTTTGTATGTTAACCTCAGAGTACTTCACCAATATTTCTTCACCAGCAGCACATCTACTCTAGGTATTGCAGCTCCCTTGTGGGAGGACTGAGGTTCAGGGAGATTGACAGCCACATTCAGTTTTCCCAAATTCATTTTCCACTGGGAAAGCCTACAGCCAAACACTATCACTTAGTTGCAATTTGAATGATGTGAGTTTGGCCTGACATAGCTTCCTCCAGGATGATTGCTCAGAGCCATTAGAACCCTTGGAAGGAATCTTAATGGGGAATTTGTCCCCACTCTTTTTCAGAAGGCAGTCTCAAAGGATAAAGTGAGGAGTCTACAATACACAGGCTTGTGTTGTAGTGAATAGCAGGTTGTTACTAATAACTGAAGGAGCTACTCACTAGGAAGATGAGAATCATTCCAAATTGTCCAGGGGAACATGCTTGTCTTCACAATTATTACTCCTTAAATAAATACATGGAAATTGGCTGTGGGAATCACTGTTTAAAATAAAATGGTTCCGTTCCTTAACATTTTGTATAGATGCCTAGACCTAGATCTTTAAAGGAAGCCATCAAAAGAAGTATTTCATTAACTAATTCAAGACATGAGATTTATTCCTGTGATTCAGCTTTGTTAGGTACAGGCATATAATTAGTAAAATTATATAATTATGCTCTGATATATCAAATTAATAAATGCAAGATACAGTCAATTCAAGGTTTATTACTTTCTCTAAAACACATAGGCCAAAGAGAAGACCTAAGAGAACAAGAAGGCTGGACAATTACTGAAGTAGGAAAGGATGGAAGAGAGAAAATTCAAGTCTGTACCTGCCAACATGGACATGATCCAATCTCTAGTGGGGCCTGCAGGAAGAAGGCAAATGGGAGAAAGGAAAGGGGAAAAAAGAGGCTTTGACACACAGGAAGACAGGACTGAGAACGACTAAATCCAACAACTGACCACAGGCTGGGTGCTGGGCACTTCTGGATTCTGACCTTAAATTCATGGCTGACTCACCATGTGGCCACGAACAAATGACTCCACCTTTATGTTTCAGTTTCTCATAAGCAGGGTGATATTTATCTACTAGTCTCATGGAATGTTGTAAAGATAATTAATAAATGTTTGGAAAGTACTTTGAAGATAAAAAGCCAAATTCACAGCAATGGCTAGGAGGGCATCGAACTGACTTACTACTTTTGAGAAAAACCAGTTTACTTACAGAAAGCATGCAAAAAAATGCCCACAGATTTGTTACTGCTGTCTACTCTCTCTACCTGTTTTCACCTATGACTGCACTCTGTATTTAGCTAATGCTTGATTCAAGCAAATCATATGTGTACAACTATTATCAGCTAATCATGTGCTCAACTGATTGTCAGATTAGATTCCAAGACTAAATGGTGTGCAGACGGCTATCTTTTATATCTACAGAAAGATCTGATAAACACTTTTTCAAGTACAAATAATAATAGCTGGAAAGTTATAAAAAAGTGACACATACATTTAACATTGGCCATCAGGTCTCTGAAGTTGGGACCATTTTTAAGGTCTATTTTTGTGCCTTAGCAAAGTACACTGTTAATTGGGTTGTTCATTAGAATTATATATTAAAATATTTTAAAAATCAACACAAACTACAGGCTACATTTACTATAGGATACACTTGCCCCTGCTCACTGCAGGGGGCTTGGACTAGATGACGTTTAAAGATCCCTTCCAACCCAAACCATTCTATAATTCTATGATTATTTCATCTAATATTAAAAGCCTACTGCATCTTAGGCAGCTTTCTGTTTCTGCTGTCACAATCAGACCAGAAACAGACTGGTATTCTGCGCTGGCAAAATTCTGGTTACTTTTCCTAATGCTTCTTCTACTCAAGGCTGAGGTCTTTCAGGAAGGCACAACAGTCTTAGCTGTTACGCCCTTTGTCTTATGGGTACCATAAGTCAACTGTAATTTCTATCCAATTTCTATCTATGCCTGTCCTTTCTATGAGTCTAAAGTTGTGTGTGTCACACTTTATATATGCAACTATCTATGAAATCACAACAACTTGACCTAATTTGGTAATGTTGAATAACAGAAGAAAGCTCAGTTGAGAAAGTTCACTGGCCATGCCTAAATAAAGTTTGTTTGTAAACTGTTCAAACAAATGATTTAATAAATATTTTTGAACTATATATTTAGTTTGTTGCCAAGTGAGATTTGCTGTGTTTCGGTCAGGTACTGCCACTGACCTAAGTAAATTATCATGATCTAATGCAGCAATAGAAAAGACAACTGCTATTCAGTGTGAATTAGTACATGAAATACCAGACATGTCATACTAATCAAATGATTAGTCCACTTCTGTACCTAATCAGTAAGCCATTTTTTTCAATCTAAAGAGAACAAGAAAAACATGCAGAAAGAACTGCAGAAAGGCTAAAGTATTATTAAATGCTGAGAAAAATTTGCTTTTATTGCCTAATACATTTTTTAGTTTTGGGCAACCCAGTGAAAAATAATTTATCATCTCTGCAAGGTAAAGAGGTAAGAAAAAAGAAAACTAGGTTGTCCAGCCCATTTTCAAATTGGAACACAACCAAGCACACACACAGGTTTTGCAAAATAAACCAGCAATAATAATAGTAATAGCAACTGTAATAATTTAGTAAACAAAACAGCTAGTTTAAAAAACACAGGCTGTAACTCCAAGCCATAGCACACAATTGCTAGTTTTCAAGAACACCACATGTAACATCACTTTACAAGTTGCAAAAAGTGACACTACAACCAAACAGTCACATCTGAAGAGGAAAGAAAAATCAATATTTTTGTGGCTTGATTAGCTTAACTGAAAATTGGATGGAATCACTGATAATTCACTGCTTGCTTTCTCCTTACTGATACCAAAATGAAATACAGCAGTTTGCTAATCAGTAATCTTGGATTCATCCTGTCTCTGGCTTTGTCACTGATGCAGGGTGCACCTATACTGCAGTCTCTACTACCAATCTAGTTATGGCAGCACTGAGTTGAGCAGAAGCTACACAGTCTGTCTAGGAAAAGGGGTATGTGGGCAGTTAGTCCATCTCAACCTTTAAGCTGCATACCTACTGGTACTGATACCAAACTAATACTGCACATGCTACTAACTCCAGGAAAAACATAGCAATAGCATGTCATGTTTTCCTTTATGCTTTATCAGCCACTTGACAGCTATAGAGTGATCACAGGTCTTTTGTGTATTCCTAAACAAGCAACTATTTTGTCTTAGTTTCCTGTGCTAGAGAGACGTATTTCCTAAAGTCTTAAAATTTGTGGATGAATAGTGTCCTGCACAGTAAATTCAGAGTGCCGTCATATACAGTCATGTCTAGTTTTATGTCTTCCAATTTTCTTCTCTATAGAATGAGGATTATTGTGTTGTAATTAACAGGTCACCAAGAGGTTAAATTCATGAATGTCGGTCAAGTATTCTGAAAATGGAGGCAGCATTCAAAGAATATTATCATTAGTTTCACCACATGCACGTTACATAAAGCTTAACTCGACAGAGGCCAGGGTGCAGGAGACAGGGAACAGTGATGTTATTGTGCCCAGAGCAATATTAGAACAATGACTAGTACAAGCCAATGATACTCTATCAACTGAACAGAACAATGGCCCAGGCTTAGCGCCTAGGGTTGTATTAGTTGTGACACTAAATCAGAGATCATAAAAAATGAGGTCAGTTCTCTGGGCTAATCAAGTTTGACTATTTGTTGAGAATTGTTTGTATAGGTAAAATGTGTAATTCAGTTTACAGATCTAGTGTACTAAAAAATAAGAAATTCAAAAGCACCAAAACTCGGCTGAGCTCGTCCCCCAGTGGTACCAGTCAGGTTCCTTTGTAGCAGGATTCTGAGTACTTTTAAAAATCCCTGTAGAAAGTGTACAATTTGCAGGATTCACATGTCATAATTTGTTCTTTGGGAGAAAAAGTCACACTGTTAACACCTAAAACATGTTTACACACTGTCCAGAGTACTCAGTGCTCCTCAGGGAACAAAGCAGTTGGACAAAGCTTAGTCTTGAGGTTACTGCTATATTTTCCCCTCACCTACTTGGTTACTATATATATTATACTAGATGTTTGGGTAACTCAGCCACCATTATGTATATAGCTAAAACCACTGGACTTGTCACATTGAAAACTATTGACCAGCTAATACCCAGTGTGTCTAACCTTACAATAGTTCTCCCAAGGAAGGAAGATCATAGTCAGTGAAGAGGTGCTGAAGTTCAGACAGACACCACTGTCCTTGGAGGTCTTCAGCGCCCTCTCACCACTGCATGCCTTCCCAGTATGTTTGTCATGTGCTTTCCGATATGAAACAGCTTTTTGGTGACCAACATGCACCAGAACTGTGGGATAAAGTACAGTCATTACAGCAGTAACTGTGCAGCAGTACAAAGAGTGTAGCCGCAGGAGCAAAGAATGCTTATCTATTGAACAGAGGGAACAAGAGGGGAAGCAGAGTTAGTAAAAGTAAAATCTGAAATGCAAGATTGATTCACTTATTTTAGGTGTTAGAAAAGTCATGGGAATTACAGCTAGAGTAAAAGTAGCTTGACTGGCAAGATCAAAAAGCTTATTCTGTCACAAACAGTGCGATAAAAGCATAAAAAACAGGAAAACAGGTTAATTTATCACATATTAATCAGCATGAAAGAGGTAAGGACGTTAACTTCAGTAGCTAAGCACACACAAGAAAAGAGCAAAAGACTTCTGGAAAATATAAAGAATATGGTATGCACTGTCCTTGTCCTTTCCACTCTCCAGTATAACTTCATGGAAGTTAAACAGAAATTCTGCTGCAGCCTTGGGGACAACTGATTAGTACAACCCCTGAATTGGGGTACAGATCAGTGGATATGGGAAGTGGGGTTTAGGTAACATTCCACACAGATGCAGGCCATCTAACAGAAGGAGATGTGAGTAGCCTCACTGGAAGGAAGAGCAATCAATTACAGATAAACATCAGGCTAGACTGTGGAAGTTTTTTTGGGCCTTGTGAGACACTAGACACCTTCAAGAGTTTTTTGATCTCAGATCTGAATAATAGAACAATTCAGGTTGAAAAGGACCTCAGAAGGTCTCTTGTCTACTATCCTGCTCCAAGCAAGGTCAGCTATGAGATCAGGTTACTCACAACTTTACCCGGTCAGGTCTTACAAACCTCCAAGATTGGAGACTGCAAAACCACCCTGAACAACCTGTTCCACTGCTTCACTGTCCTCACCTGCAGCTTCTTTTATCTCATCTGAGAAATTAATTAATGCTTCCAGTTGTCAAATATCTCCTGCATCTGTTCCTGCTTCATCCTCATTGATACTGGCACTCTGGAATTGTTTTTATTCTGCTAAGGAGGTATAACTAGCAGAATATTTTTTCTTCCAGAGTTTATACAATGAGCTGTGGCAATGTGACAAGAATAAAATGCAAGGGAGATGATGCTGCACTATAAACTTAAAATCCACACCTTTGTTCACTGGATTGTAAAGTGTTAGCAGATGGCACTGCCATATTATTAACTGTCTCACAGCCAGTATATTTTAATTCTGTAGGCTAAAAGGCTCTAGCACAGTAATTTTCAGAGCTCCCACCTGACTTCAGTACAAGCTGAAAACATTCTCACTGTCATCAAAACAAGGATTTCAGTCCCCAGGGATGTTTTATGAAACAAAAGCAGCTGTGCAAGCATTCCTGCCAAAATAACCAACAAAACAGTAACTGGAGTAAGTGCCTGTGTATTTTGCACCCTGAGAACCACAGGGACTCAAAGTGAGAGCAACAGCTGTGGAAGCAGCAGTTCAGGAAATAGAAGAGGACAGCATGATGCAGATTTTTATTCATTCTGAGGTACGCCTATGTGCCTTCTGAGACAGGGGCCAGGATGTTCATCACCTCAAAGAATTAAAGATCAGCAACACCATTTGTATCCCGGACGAAGCAATGATCAATGTTCTTCCCACACCTATGCACAGAGGTGTGGCACACTGGTCTTTCATCAAATCTCTATTTGCAGGAAAGCAGCTTACTAGATAAAACTACTACGTAGTAAGAGCCTTTCACAATACACACTAAACCTGGCTGGGTTACCCAAGAAATTTCCTCCAATTAATAATCCTTCCTGTTTGAAGATGGCTTTTCTGGATAAATCTGTAGAGACGGCAATGTGCTCAAGGGCAGAGTATTGGCACAATTACACTCCATGCTCAGACAAAATGAAAAATTTTCAGTCAGGATGTTGCAGCTGTTCCACCTCTGTGCACAGGAAATGGAGATTACTAACTAATAAGGCAGAGCTGAGGATGATTTTTAAAAATTCTCAGAGGTAAAGTTCTATTTCACAACAAAACAGAAGTAAATAAAACCATGAAGCAACGGCACCCAAGTCAAGCAGGAAGCCTGCTTAATAACCTTCAAATATGAAGGACTAAAAGTGCAGTCTAACATAAAAGGACTAACGCATGGAACAAAAAATATCTTCAGCCTATGCACCTCAGCTGCTGAGTTTACCAAAAATATTTAGCCAGCCATTGGATCATACAGAAGCTGCTCTGTAGGCAGTAAGAACTACTTGATCCATGGATGCACTACACTGAGGAACAAGTTAATAGGAATTACATACTGAAATGCTGCTAAATCATTTTTCTATGCATGAGGTCAGTACGACTTGAAAACAACTGCCATCTATTCTGCTAATCAGAAGTGGACAGAGGTATAATAAACCCTTGCAAAAAGGCCTATTTACTATCTACAGCTATAGTAGTAAAGTCTTACTTTTAGTAAGGATGGACAAGTTAGAAGAATCATTAAAAATCATTAATACCTAAGCAGAATTCCCTTTTGTTGTATCTCAGTAAAAACTGTAGCAAATGCTTCAGTAGAAAAAACCCAAAATATTCTAATGCTAAAATGCAAAGAACTTCAGTGAATCCAGTTATTTTTAATCATGCTAATTAGCATAGTAAATATCTCGAAATTGAAGATACACAAAAGCTAGCATTGCCAACTGCCTATCTTCCCATAGAAGACAACACAGACTATACTGGTATTTGTGAAATTGTTTTATTAACAGCTAGGAGTAGTTAGGTATAGCACAAGACACTGTGCCATTTTGTTGTTGTTGTCGTCGACTTCTTAAAAGCAAGATTTGATACCAGAGCATAAGATCTATCACATTCATGCAAGTGTCTGACATTCTGGCCTTACTCTGACCAACAGGTAGTACTACAAAGCAGATTTCAGTAATTTGCAATTCACTAGTGCAGAAGGAGATTTAAGGGCTTAAACCAATTCCTTTCTGACACCTGCTGATACGCTGAAGCATGAGATTTGGTCCTCCTTGTTCTACTGTACTCTGACAAAAAATACCAATGCTCACAAAATTAGTCTATTAAAAAGAACAAATCAGCATTTTAAACTATGAATTTCTGTGGCATTACACATCATACATATGTGCAACATGAATATTTTTCAGCTCTAAATGTATTACAAGCCTACCATCCATGAGTGCTTTTTTTGCAATAAACTTAAGAGGCAATCCCTACTATTTGGATGCTTCTTTCAACCATTTTTCCAGCTCTAATACAATTGTAAATAAATTCTCCCACACATCAACCATGTAGTACCAGTAAAGTGTTAGATCAGAAAGATAATTAATGTCAACACTGTTAGCAATCATCTTGCCAATCATCTACAAAGTATTTCCTCATTGTTGTTCTGTGCAGGGCTAGATATGTAGGCAGAATAGATGGCGCAACATGTCATTAGAAACTCTGCTGGGAAGAGGCTGAATACCTCAAACATCCTCCGCCCCACTCCCCCAAAAATCACTTCCCTATCTACATATTAGGACAGAAAATCTTTACCATCAATATCCTCAGTTTTGTCCTCAGCATCAGAATGTGAGAGACACTCACAACTTTATAATGGCTAGAAATTGAGTTGTTCAATAACTAGAGTCAAGTCTTCAGCTTTCTTCATGAGCCACGTGTTCTACCTTGTAAAACAAAAATACCTTCAGATTTGAGAATCTAAAAGCAGCTTCAATAAGGCTGAATATATTATCAATATATTGAGGTGTCTATTGAGTACTCAATACATTTATCAAGATAAATACATACATTCTGTATGGTTTTGTAATGAGTAGTGCCTACAAGAAAACAGTAAGCTACAGTGATCTTAGATGCATATTTAGGTCAGATTCATTACATGTGATGTGGAAACTGCCCCCTTTGCTGTTCCATGTCTACTAGTGTTTTAATTTACCGGAGTTTAGGTTTTAATGACTTCTGTAAACTTGAAAAAATAGTTATGATGATTTAAAAACCCTATGTAAAACAGGATCTGGCACACTCAAGAGTTCATCAATATAAGAGAAATTTTGTTATCAGTAGACAATGCAGATTAAACATGGAGTTTAATGCATCTATTAAGGTATAAAACTACTTCAAATTCTTCCCATGCTCCTCAAGTGTTTTTTTGGTGTGGGGTTTTAATTCAAATTACCTACAAGAGGAAGGCAGCAGAATTTGGCTTTGTGAACTGCTATTCATTTAAACAAGATGCAGATCACATCCATGTTATTATATAATAAGATAATGACTTATTACAGTTAAAAATATCAAATATGAGTTTAAAAATTAAAAATAAATCCATGTTCTGGTTACTGCTCAGAACAAGAAATGCTCCTCCCCCCACCCCATATTATGTATGAACAAATTTTTCCAATTCTTCAGTCATACAAATGTTACTTTATTCTCCAAGGTATGAGCTGTTAGCTCTTTTAATAAAAAAGGTAGAGTACTGAAGGAGGATGCATACAGTCTGCAGGAGTCTATTCTAGTACATGACTGAAAATAAGCATGGCAAAGTTTCCTGGCAACACTTTGTGTAAAGACTCAGTAAACAAGTGTAAGTTACATGCACAGCAACTGAATGCTAGAGCCTTCACTTCTTACCCAAAAATATTTTGAATGATTCTATGTACTGTTAAGGCACTGTTGCACTCATTTCAGTAGCAGACAATCCATGTAGGACTGCACTTAGTGGACTTACTTAACAGAGGATTAAAAGTCAATTAAATGCTTCAGATAAGAACTAAGTAAAATGCAAAGCAAAGAGTAATAATAATCTTCCTCTTATTTTTATAAATAAGATCATGGACTCCTAGTTAAAATAATTTTTAATCAGATATCTTAATGTAATTTCTGTAGTAGCTGTTTAACTCAAAGTAAATCTGATAGTTGCAAAGCACTGCTTACAAGGCCTCTTCAGTAGGTATTTGCCAAACCTGTCTGTTCTGCTTTATTTGTGCTGAATACAGTATAAATTCTTCAACAGTTGCGACAAACTTATCACTTAAACTCTGCTCACCAATAAGCGAGGCACAGCATGTGACACTACTGTTCAGGAGCTTGAGTGTGTGTCAGTTCCCCACTGGGACAGACACCTCAAGAATCTTTGCAGTCTGACTGTCAACATCTTAACCATAGTCTTTATGCCCAAGGATTGCTTGAAATTTTGGATTGCCTTTTTAGTTTTGAACACTGAAGAGTATGCTGACCACAGTTACAGACAAAACATGAACTCTGAACACTTCCTCAAAAGGGAGTATCAGTCCTGTGCATTCTACATAGCAATAAACCCAGGACTAAATTATAACCCTGGCATTGACATGAGCAGTGAGAATGAGGCAGATGAATTTACCAGTCTCCTATTGTCCTGGTTTTGGCTGAGATAGGGTTAATTCTTTCTAGTGCTCTGTTTTGGATTTAGGATGAGAACAGTGTTGATAACGCAATGATGTTTGTAGTTGTTGCTACACCAAGTCAAGGACTTTTCAGCCTCTGATGCCTCCAGAAGCAGCTGGAGAGCACAGCCAGGACAGCTGACCCTGACTGGCCAAGGGGATATTCCCTGCCATAGAACATCATGCTCATATGTAACTGGGGAAGCCAGCCAGGAGGTGCTGCTCAGAAACAGACTGGGCAACAGGTTGTTTTATTTTTCCTTTCACATGTGGTTAGCATTTGCATTTGTGCATCACTTGTATTATTGTTATTGTCTTCCTTTGTTATCCTATTAAACTGTCTTTATCGGAACCCTCAACATTTTTTCCCATTCTCCTCCCCATTTCCTTGGGGGAAGAGAAGTGAGCAAGCAGTTGCATGGTGCTCAGTTACTGGCTGGGACTAAACCACAACACCTTTTTAACCTGTTATGCACAAATTAAAATGGTCTCCAACAGCCATTTTGGGGATTAATTACACTTATTACTTTCTGCATACCATAAACACACATTATTACTACAGTATAACTTCTTTTGCAGATTGCTACTGAAAGTGTAGCTTGCTTTTCATTTTTACCATGCACTTGTGCTAGAAAACTGTACTTCTAGTCTGATACATTAAAAACCAAAGAATCATTCATTCCTTAAAAATTTCCCAAATGCTTAGTGGTCCACCTGTAACAACTGAGAAACAAGTTCCCAAGAGTTTTTGTTACACACTGTGCTCTTTCTCTACTCTGAGAAAGCACACGCCCAACTCCTTGATCAGCAAACAGCAGGAGACAAATCGATCCCATCTTGTTAAAGGAGGCAGTAGCTTTCAAGAAACAAAAGAAACAAAAGAACTTCTGCCACATAATCACCTTTTTTAGTGTAATCAGCATGTGAAACAAATTGTGTTTTCTTGTTTATAGTTCTTTGCATGTTCTCTCCTGGGCTTCATTTATCAAATATAGAGACGGCCTATAGAGCTAGATGGACCTTTGATCCGACTCCATGCAGCCATGTATGTTATCTTATATTCTAACTTACTTTTTTCCCCACACACACACAGTGTGCCATGTATCAGAAATAGCAGAATTTTCATTGTACCAATTTTGTCATGTAATTCAGATAAAAGTATACTGACATAGTTTTATGACTGAGTAACATTGACTATTTTTGGTGCATTACAAGGAAGAGCCATATCCATATAACATACACATAGACCACATTGGAAAAATCTACCACATTCAAGTACCTATTTTCAGCTTCCATATCAAGGACTGAAGATACAAGATATCAAGAAGATATCAAGGAAGGAAGATACAAAGATTAAAAAACAGTTACCAGTTTTCCCTTCTTTTGAGAGAACTTTCATCCTTTTAGACTGGAATAATTCTAGAAATTTATGTTCTTTCATTGCAATTCATCACACCTTTTTTGTTCTGGTCTGGAGAGAATCAAATGTAGTCACATCTTGCTCATGTCACTTGCAATTCTATCAAGAAAGGGTAGCTCCATAGTTTAGTTCTGTATGCTACTACTGCTAGGACCTAATTTTTTCCTCCTTCCTGCCCATGTAAACTCATAGTGACATTACTGACATCTTCAACCTATTGAGACTGTAAGCACAATTTGGCAAAAGTTGTTTATTCTAAATTCAGTATTCTTATTTCTGACTTCCACTGCTAACCAAGGTCACTACTTCTGCTAAATATCCTCCAGTTAAAATACATGCCAGGAATTATGTAACAGTGTCTCTCCCTCCCTTCTGGTTATCCTTCCCCCAAATGTTGAGCTATCATATTCAACAGCACTGTGAATACTAGGAACTCAGTATTCACATTACTGCATTTCAAGTAACTATTATCTACAGACATACTATTAACATTCAAAGCCTACCAACATTTACATTGTCAATTTCTTAGCTTCTAGTGGTTCTGCCTTGGAAGAAAGGAAACCTTTTGAGGGCTATTACACTATCTAAAAGATGAAAGTTCTTGCACCTCACATGCTAGTGTAAAAGGGCTGTAACTACTACGTCCTTCTTAATTGTAAGAGCTGTAATTACTCCCAAAATTGTAGTAAAAGCAGGAAGCAGGAAAGAGTGTAGGATCAGTGATGATGTTTCACAGGAGGATAGTTGGGGAGAACAGTTAAATCTCAGTGATGTTTACACTTTAAATAAGATGATAATCCTAGTAATGCATATGACACAGCAACCTGCAACTAGTGAATTTTGGCTTTCTTCAGGTTTTATGTGAAGATGACAAATAGAAGATGCTTTTATCCTGTGATATTCCAAAACAATGTTTCATGAGATGTATTCTGTGAGCTTTTCTGACAGAGCTCACTTAGCCGTGGAATCCTTAGTCTGCTGCCCCATGAGAACTTGCCCAGAATATTTTCCTTCCAGCTACTGAGATGAAGTGTCTAGGCTACTAAACAAGCATGATTGTTTAAAACAGTGATAAAATTAATAGCTACAAATTCACCATTCAGCACAGTGAATTTTTTTTTTTGTACTGAGTAGTTTTCTGACTGACTTCATAAAGTAAAAATAGCCTAATTTTAAATACAGAAATAGTAATTTAAACATGGAAATAGTAATATTCCTAGGCAGAACATGCGAAGAAAAGCCAGAACTTCAAAGTTCTGTTCCTCACTCCACCAACTCACACAACTTTGGCTTAGATTTCCTCTCTGTATTTATCTCAGGACAGGCATTTTGATTTCTATGGTCCTTTAAAGCATTCAGAGCACTAAGTATCATATTCATCATAAAATGACAGTGAACAAGTATAACCCTCAAGACTGAAAACTGTAATAGGATTTCAGTTATTTGGGCCCCAGGCCATTTTGCCACATGTGCAGGCTGATGTGTACCAAAACTTCTAGTAGAGGAGAAAAGCTAGAAAGGAATAGGGACAATGGTTAAATGGGAAGCCCTCAGCATAGCCTAAGACACAAAAATTGAGTATAAAAATAAGTGAAGCCCAAACTGTCTGATAACATGGCCTCTGACAAATTAGAATTTGAAAACCAAAGAGTTTCCTTTCAAATAACTCTGTTCTCCAAACCTCTCTCCTTGGTGTCCAAGTGGAAATATTCACTCACTAGCAAGCACTAAGTCGAAATGTCTCTAACAGTGAGAACAAAGGGACAAAAGCACTTAAGAGCAACACGTTTAATAAATCAATCTAGGTAAGATACTAATCTAACTGGGCATCTTAGAACATTCTCGCCTCAGAGTGCCTTGCAAAGGTATAAGGCATTTCCCCCTCTCTCCAGCCTGTTCAGACATGTTCTAGTCTGCCCAAGCTCACACTTGGGCAGGCCCATTTCGTGTCTGCAGGAACATTCTTTATGGGACTGCAACCCATCTCAGCCAAAAGGACCAAGTCTGTGACTCTAGGAGACCCCTATCAGAGTAACACAAGCAGGGTGCTACTTCTGTACCTTCAGCCAATCCTGCTCAGACCTGCCTACTCCTTCAAAGCAATCTTATCTGTGTTTTATCTTCAAGAAAATATCAGTTGTACATAGTATTAAAACACAGTACTTACTGTCATGGAGGCACTCCCAAGAGGAAACAGAAGCAAGCACACAGTTATCCCTCTAGTCTTCTCCAGTCTTCCTGGCTCAGCTTGTAAAAAGCAGACTACTAGGCAGGCTAATTCTTCACTCAGAGCGTATTTAGTGCAGTTCTTTTCTCTTTCTCATTAGACAGAAATGTTAGCACTGATACGATTTTGCACCAAGATGCCCCAATCCAAGGTAATGCAAGTGAGGCATAGGTCCATCCAGTGTCCACAAGCACTTCTAAACCACTCATACTCCTGGTCCTTAGTGCAGCAACAGAAGGGCCTCCAGCTTCCAGACACCAGGCTCCCAGCTTCATACTGTGAACAAAATGTTTGTTGCTGTAAGACAGAGCACTTGACCTTTAAGATCCCAGAACATTCACTGATCAAAATGTATATCTGTAAATCTGATCCCATGTCCAAACTAGACAGTTACTATAGTAAACCTGTGTGTTGATTATTCAAAGCATGTGAGAGACTGCCACGACAGGTTATGAACTCTCTATAACAAGAGAATTCATAAATAAGAGACAAAACTAGATCTTTTACTTCTACATTTCTAAGTCAAACTACCACTCACATAAACTTCAATTCTTTTAAACTCTAGCAAAGTGCACAACAAGGTGTTCTGCACTAACGAAGGAAAGATTGAGAATTAAAGGTCAAATTGTGTTCTCAGCTACAGCAAAACAAGACCTGAAGAAAGGCCCTTGTATTCATTAGAGTTACTTCAGTTTTACACTGAAGAGCAGAGCAGACTTGGAAAAGTCTATTTTTCAATCCTCTTTTATTTAAATCAGATGAAGAACTATACTGGGAGTATTTTACAAACAAGCTGCTTGGTCCAACCCTTTTAGAAGCTTTAAGGAGTGCAATCAGATTGTAAAAATTAATGGTAGACTGATGCTATCCAAGCTGTCAGCTGTTTTCACATCAGCCTTAAAGTCATCCATGTGAAAGTGATGAAATTCTGCTTTTAATTAGAAAATTAACAACTTTATGCATCTGACCTGTGCAGAAGTTTTGTGCAAAGGAGTTTTCAGATTGCTTTAGCAGTGTATCAGAAGTAAATACTGAAAAAACTGACTGTACCTCAAGCTCATAAAAGCACTCAGACTGCTTGGTTCTTTTGCAGTAATAGGACTTCTAAAGCAGAATGATTAGAGGGTTTGCAAGGTTTCTTGTGTAACTGATAATCTAGATACTTAACCTAAGGAAACAAACCACAACTTTACACAGATTCTAGTACATAGATCCCAATCCCTGGTTGAGTAAACTCACCTAACTCCCTTCAAATCCTAATATCTCAATCAAATTAGCAGAAGGATTACCATAAGCAAACCCAATTAATTTCAGCAATTTGAATTTTCTTAGACCAGTATGAGTAAGTTATTAAAATTTAGGTTCAACTGAGAAGTTAGAGATCAGTGTTACATCTCAGAATTTACTCTTACAGATTCTGAGATTACAATGTCTGAATACAAAATAACCTAGGATGAGAATTTAAAATATTCAAAAAAAAGAGAAAAGCAAATGCAAATACCCTCTAACCAGGCTCTCCCCCTTCTACAGACCTCATCTACCCATCTTATATCACAGGCTCCATTCTTTAACTATCTCTGCATTCACCAAACAGCCAGCACAGTTTCAGCTTGCTCTCTTGTGGCCAAAGTTAGAGCTACAATCATCCTGGTATTGTTCAGTTCCAAGGAGCTTCAGGAGAAGTTCTTCTAAAGCATGACAAGTTCTCAGATTACAGTCGCTTCCAGCTGATCCTAGTAAATGAGTCAAGTCTGAAGCCGCAATCAAGTTAGCATGGCTTAACATGTTAGCAAGCATCAGGTTAGATACAGAACTGAGTACATGCAGATTTCTAGCCAACAGCAAAGTATGGACACTTGGCACTGCTAAGCCCCAAAGTGGCTACCCTAGACCTCTCACATCCATAAAGTCATTCAACATAAATGTACTGCCAACATCTTGAAAGAGGTCTTCAAGACTGATAGCAGTTTTCAGAAGGATGGCCTAACATTTTCAGCATGCTTTTTACCAGTCTGTCAGAGCTTGAGCTTGGTTATTTGAGGACACAGTTTTGGTCATGTGTTTGCCAACACCTCATGGCAACTTAAAATATTTTCTGGCATCACCAGTGACTGCCTGTTTTGTAGCTGTTTACATTGCCTGTTGGGCAATTTGTGTTATTTGGTGTATTTTTAAAGATCCCAGATGTTAAAAAGGTGATCCTTTAAAAGACACCAAAATGTTCCTTAATACTTTATTAACATTGTGTCAGGCATTATTAACTGGCCAAAATTAGTTTTATGCCAGAAATAGTTCAGAGCAAATGAGCTGGCAGAAGCAGCAGCAGATTGACCAGAGGTATCATTGAACTACATTGCCCGCTAGTTGTCAGCCAGGTCATCTCCTGAGTCACCTCACCACCTCTCAGAATAGTGCAAGCACATTGCAAACAGAACTACAGCAGCCCTGAGATTGAAATAAGATGTCACAGCTCTGCATGAGGAGATAAAAGGTACTGACATTTTCCTTTGTTGAGTTTTAAGCACAGCTATTATTGTGGGTAAATTCAAGAGTAATCACATCACAGGAATCCATTCATTTTATAAAGGACTTAAAAGCACACTCCATATCAGTAGAAGAATCAGCAATTGTGGTAACACAAGAAGTTGAAAACATTCTACATTCACTATTATGCCTCAAGACCATTATCATCACTCTTATGAATCAACCAATGAAACAGTCTCAGGAACAAAGTGATGAACTTTTGGTTAATAAACATTAACTATATTTATGACTGAACATGAAAGGGATCATCAGTACAGAAATTATTTTGACTACTGAGTTACTTGATCATCAACCTTTGTAACATATCAACAGCAAATAAAATACTCAAGCAGCAGAGGGTTGGGAGGTACTCAGTTTAAACAAATTACTCCACAGAACAAGAGTGACAAACTACAAAGCCCTCTGAGCAATAGCATCAAAACTGTTGTATGTGATCCATGTGTGCATATTTCTTCTAGAATTTGAAGGACAAGCCCCATAATCTCTCCAATCCATAGACAATAGTTCCCCAGCAGCTTTAGTTAATCTGCTTTGGGACTGCCAAAGTCACAGAAGCACTGGTACACTGCAGAGAAAGCTGGATCAGCTACCCAACCTGTCTCACCACATAATCCCACAAGCAGCCATGTTGATGCAATGGTAGAGGCAGAAGTGTGTGGTTGAAGATGGAGAGAAGAGCAAGACTGGCCTTTTATGAAACTGTATCCTCAGTTTCTCTTTCTGTTGAAGGCAAATAAGAATCACAGAATGGTTTGGGTTGAAAGGGACCTCAAAGATCACCTAGTTCCACCCTCCTGCCATGGGCAGGGACACCCTGCACTAGACCAGGCTGCCCAAAGCCCCATCCAACCTGGCCTTGAACACTTCCAGGGAAGGGGCATCCACAGCTTCTCTGGACAACCTGTTCCAGGGCCTCAACACCCTCATCATGAAGAATTTCTTCCTCATATCTCATAGAAATCCACCTTCAGTTTAAATCCTCCTTCAGTTTAAAGGCATTACCCTTTGTTCTATCACTCCATATCCTTGTAAACAGTTCCTCTCCAGCTTTCTTGTAGGCCCCTTCAGGTACTGCAAGGCTGCTATACATTTTCTGTGGAGCCTTCTCTTCTCCAGGCTGAAGAACCCCAACTCTCTCAGCCTGTCTTCATAGGAGAGGTGCTCCCGCCCTCTGATCATCTTCATGGCCCCCTCTGGACTCGCTCCAACAGCTCAATGTCTTTCTTGTACTGGAGATCCCAGAGCTGGATGCAGTACTCCAAGTGGGGTCTCGCAAGAGCAGAGTAGGAGGGGAGAATCACTTCCCTGAACCAGCTGGTCACACTTTGGATGTAGCCCAGGATATGGCTGGCTTTCTAGGCTGCAAGTGCATATAAGCATAACATTCGCAAGTTACTATGTTAACTATTCTTATAGCCAAATTGTCTTTTTTTCATGCTTCTATAGGGGCTAAAATCCTTATTCTCCCTATACCACTGCCAAAATTCCACCCAACATCACAGACATTCCAAACAAACTCATGGATGCCACCAACATGTAATCTTATTCACAAGCTCTAAGTATTATCAAAATATATAACATGTATTACTATGTGCACCACAAATTACAAAGCAGCAAAAGTCAACACTCCTACCTCACTTATTAAAGTAGCAAATATTTCAAATAATTCATGGAGGTTTGCAAAATATTTGTAGTCCAGTCAGTAACATAAGGACATGTAGGATTTTATGAATTTCTATCCTAACTAAGCTCTTGAGTCTTCAGACTAATCACAGAATATTTAGAAAGAAGGAAAGAGATAACACAAGACTAAAAATAACTAATCTTCCTACATCAATCACCTTGACAAAGTTTTACCCAAACTCCCCACTGATATCCACGAATGCTCATTAATAAACATATGTTCTATTTTCCATGAAAATCAGCAGGCTTCCAGTTTCCTGAAATAAGCAGTTCATTCACCAATTAACTCAGTGATCAGAATATATCATTCTTTTTGTAATTAAATCAAACTATCTTAACTTTTTTGTTATTCATTGGTGCTACTGGAAGACATTTTTAAAACCTTCCTGTCACAGTAATTGGCTCCTTATACCATTGCTCAACCTAAATTTATTTATGATAGCAAATCATGATAATATTATTTGTTCTTGTGCTATGATCATCCTGCCACTTCAACAACTTCTTCCCTGACATATTTAAAGACAGATGTCATTACTGCAATACATCTGCAGTGGAACAGAAGAAACATTAAAACTATGCTACCAAAGAGGAAAATGTATAACTTTAATATCTGTATTATATAACTCATACCTCCTCCAAAATACCTTTATCATACCTTATTATTATTACATGTTTCATACCCCCTCTGGAATATCTCCTCTTTAAGCAGTTTGCTTCAGTCTATTTCAGAGCAAGCTGCCTGACCATGTCCCAGAGTCACCACACACCAAGCAGTTCTAAGGCAAAGCGCTTCCTTCTCTCCCCCGCCCCCCCCCGTACAAGGCCCAGCTTCCAGCCCTCATTCCAGGCAGCTTTTTCACCTTGGCCTTGCCAATGTCCTTGCGGACAAGGCAGCAGTTCACCACGAACCATCCGATCCCCGGGCAGCCTCAGGGCCCCTGCGGCCAGCAGGCCGGTACCGGGAGGAGCGAACCCTTTTATCCGTTACCGCCAACGGCTGCCGCGGCAGGTGCGAGGGCGACTGCCCCGCCCCACCCTCTCGCGCCTAACGGCTCGCGCGTGCTCAGTTGCTGATAAGCGCTACGCGTGGTCCTGCCGCACGCGTGCGTGCGCGTGCGCTGTGGTGGTTCCCTGCTCGCAGCGGAGGTAGTGCGCGTGGGGCCGCTGCCGCTGCGGCCGCCGGTGGGTTTGTGCGCGTAGTCCCGGGGGGATGTCGGGCCGCCCGCCGCGGCAGGAGGAGGGGGAGAGCGCGAAGCTGCGCCACAAGGAGGAGCTGAGCCGGAGGGTGAGCTGAGGTGGCCTGCTGCCGGGAGGGAGGGAGGAGAGGGCCGCGGTGCGGCTAACGGCTGCGCCTGAGGCCCCGTTTCCGCCCCCCCCCCCCTCCGCGTATCCTCGCGGTGCTCTCGGTTTCGTGGGGCGGGCTGAGGCACGTCCAGGGCCGTGCTGCTGGGTTTGGTCAGCGTGGAGAAGAGGGCGAGTCCTGTCAGGCCTGGGGTTCCTGTGGTGCGGGGCTGCCGTTGTGGGGCTCGGAGGAGAGCGGCTGTGGTGTAGCGAGCTCTTGTCGGTGTTGCTGTTAGCTCTCTTGTCAGGCTGTTCTTCTGGTTCTTAACGCTCCAAGTTGAGCTTGAAATGTCAGGTGAGTCGCAGGGAGGTTTTTCTCTGTAGTATCGACTGAAGCTGTGTCTGTTCAAAAAGTCCCAACGGATTTTAGTCACAGAGGCAGGCGCTCATAAATCTGCTCTGTTTTCCGTGGTGCCAGTAGCTTTGTTTAGTATGAAATCTGTCAAGTCCTATGGAACTGCTTTCTCTCAAAAAATTACTTACTTTTCTTATGGCCATAGTGTATAAAGTTACTGGTATTCTCGATTGCCTGGAAAGCCATAAAGCTTAGGACATAACAACATTGCAGGTCATAATTTCTGGTATACTTAAGTGGCTGGTTTAGTCCATAGCAAAAGATGGCACTGTTGTTTTGTCTCTGGGAATTGTAAATATAAGATATTGATGTAGCTGCTGGAAGAGCTGTCTTTTCTATATGCCACATTCAGTTTGGCTAACCGAGCTCCGTGGCAGCTTTCTACTGTTGCACCAATTCCAGGAGACACAAAGGAAGAACACAGAAAACCATATTGTTTGTTTCTAACAAAAAGCATTAGGTGTCTGATGACTAGATTTTGTCCTATTTGTTGGCTTTTATGACAGTCATCTTGATTGCTTTTTAGCGTTGACAGCTGTCATTGTAAAAGCAAAGGGAAATACCTGCCACCTCTGCCAGTGCAGTTGAACAGAGCAGTAAATCCCACTAAGGAACTTGGTGCAAAACTCCAGGGCAGTAGAAAGGCTTCCATGGCTCTTAATACAGTTTTAGGTATTTTGGGTTTTATTGGTTTAATTTTGAATCTGGAGAATACCTGTGATTATAAGGTGTATTGTAGATATTATGCTAAATTTTGTTTTCTAAAGTTATTTGATGTTTTATTAGTTGTTTGTGTATTTTCTTTTCTTCTGGGGAAAAAATGTGATCTCTGATTATAAAGAGCTGGAGTTACCCTGGCTTCCCAGTATGGTTGCTTTCAAGGGTAGGAGAAACATAAATCCATGTGTCACACATTTCTAGAGTGGATATTTAGTATTTCATTTTATATGTACTTCCACTTTGTCTTCAATGGTTCATTCACAGAACAGCAACTATATATGCATGTAGCTGTCTTAAAATATCAGTAAGCACATTCACCACAAGGATTATAAAACAGTCGTTTAATAATTAAACTGAAGTGCATCTTTTGCCTTTCAGATTAAAGAGCAGAAGGTTGTAGTTGATGAGCTTTCTAATTTGAAGAAGAACCGGGTAAGTATTTACAGATTTGCTTGTGACTGTTTCATTTTAGCATCAGAGAAATATGAATAGAGACAAGAGGGGGAAAAAAATTGGAGCATGCTGTCTTTAATTTGTTTTAATACAGTTTTTAGTACAGATGTGATGTGTTACAGATGTGTTATTAGAATAATTTGTCTTCCAAATGATTTGATTATGTACACTTGCACAGTGTAACACAATACTTTGTTGGGGTTTTTTGCCTTTTTATGTTTTATCTGAGTTATTTCATTAAGGTGTTTGAGTTGATCGGAAGACTGCATGAGATATTCTTACTTTTCATATGTATGTGTTTTAAAATAGAATGTGACCCCTCATGTAGGATGAAAAGAGAAATGCAGAATAGTCATGGGTTGATCATGAAATGTTTTTGGTGGTACGGCATCAGAATATTGGTGTTATCAGGGCAGAAGTTATTCTCCTGGCATAAAAGCAAAGGGGTATCTTGGTGAACCTGCATCATCTTCTGCTGCAGTGTGGTTGCCACAGTTTGTTGCTTTGACTTAATGCAGCATTGCTTTTGTTTTACAGAAAGTTTATAGGCAGCAACCTAACAGCAACATATTCTTCCTTGTAGACCGAACAGAAACGCTATCTCAATGCAAAAGTAAGTTTGCAGTGTAAAAGTTGATCAAATAGTTAACTATTTAAAACCTGTATTTGTAGCTGTTAATGATTTCAAAGGTATATTAAAATGAAAAACCGCCAACTATATATCAAATGGAAAGTAGACTTCAGACACATGCATGTTGTTCTGGGTTGGATAAATGCAAAAGTGTTTCTACTGGATAGAATCATTTAGGTTGGAAAAGACCTTTAAGATCATCAAATCCAACCTTTACTTAGCACTCCTAAGCCCACCGCTAAACCATGTCCCTAAGCACCACATCTACACGTCTTTTAAATACCTCCAGGGATAGGGACTCAACCACTTCCCTGGGCAGCCTGTTCCAGTGCTTCACAACCCTTTTGGTGAAGAAATTTTTCCTACTATCCAGTCTAAGCGTCCCCTGGCACAACTTGAGGCCATTTCCTCTTGTCCTATCGCTTGTTACTTGGGAGAAGAGACTGACACCCACCTGGCTACCACCTCCTTTCAGGTAGTAGTAGAGGACAACAAGGTCTTTCCTCAGCCTCCTGTTCTTCTGGCTAAACAACCCCAGTTCCCTCAGCCACTCCTCATAAGACTTGTGCTCTGGATCCTTCAACAGCTTTGTTGCTCTCCTCTGGACACGCTCCAGTACCTCAATGTCTTTCTTGTAGTGAGGGGCCCAAGACTGAACACAGTACTAGAGGTGCGGCTTCACCAGTGCTGAGAATAGGGGGACAATCACTTCTCTAGTCCTGCTGGCCACACTATTTCTGATTACAAGCCAGGATGCTCTTGGTGGTCTTGGCCACCTGGGCACACTGCTGGCTCATATTCAACCAGCTGTTGACCAACACCCCCAGGTTCTTTTCTGCTGGGCAGCTTTCCAGCTACTCTTCCCGAAGCCTGTAGCGTTGCCTGGGGTTGTTGTGACCCAAGTGCAGGACCTGGCACTGAGCCTCGTTGACCCTCATACAGTTGGCCATGGCCCATTGATCCAACCTGTCCAGATCCCTCTGTAGAGCCTTCCTACCCTCCAGCAGATCAATTTTGTGTCATCTGCAAACTTACTGAGGGTGTTCTTGATCCCCTCGTCCAGATCATTAATAAAGATATTAAAGAGAACTGGCCCCAATACTGAGCCCTGGGGAGCACCAGTTGTGAGTGGCCGATTTACTCCATTCCCCACAACTCTTTGGGGCCAGCCCAATATATATGGATGTGATAAAAGAACAAGTGCTGAAGATGTAGGAAGAGCAAGAATGTCTGCCCCATAGAGGAGCTGCTATTCTCAGTACCCTTTGAGAAGCTGTATAGTGCTTTGTCCCTTACAAAAATAATTTTAAAAAAAGTCTTAAAGTTGCATGGGATGAGTACGACGAAAATAGTGACATGTTAAACTGGAGGCTAAGCTAGAAATCTTTAGGTAGTAGAAAGAATGGATCACTGGGATTATGAAGATAGGAGAATGGATGATAAAGAGAGTTGATGATTGAACAAATGTTAGAAATGTATAAATTTAGAAGTATAAATTTATTTTCTGGAATGAACAATTGCTACTTTAATTTTCTTCCTTTGATTTAATAGTGTTGACGTTTTAATTGACTGTTCACTTTTCTTGTTACTACAGATGTGTAAATCATATTGATTGTACAGGCAATACTTGTTCATTCCCCTCATTCTTATCCTTGTAGTGTGGCTTTTTTGGGGAGAAAAAAATAAAATCATAGTCTTTGTATAATTAAAGAGGAGTAAGCTACAGTGACCTATGTTTGTGTTACATCGATACTATAGCAATTCTGTTACTTAGCGTTTCATGTTTATCTCTTTTAATTGAACAAGTGGCTGGAGTTACTCATTTCTTGGCTATAGTATTAAACTTGTCTACTCAAAAGCTTATCAGTTTATGAAACTGATTATTTGTGTATTTTTCTCTTACATAGATACATTAGATGAATTAAAGAAGGCACATCAGGAGATGGAAAATTCAGAAAAGACTAAAACCAAGAAATAGTCCATCTGAATTCAAAGTCACAATGTGTGGTATTTGTTGCATTGTTACCTTGTCTAGCCAGCGTGCTATTCATGATTTCTTTAACGAAGACATACTCTGCTGTCTTAGGAGAAGAGGACCAGACAGTAGCCAACAGTTGATAAAAACAGCATCTGATCTCTCTTACGAATGTCTGTTTTCTGGCCACGTACTTCACCTGAGGGGACTGATGACTCCTCAGCCTCTGGAAGATGCCAATAACAATATTTTTCTTTGGAATGGAGAAATTTTCAATGGAGTGCATGTAGGAGATCTAGAGAATGACACTGAAGTAATGTTTCATCATCTTGCACTGTGCAGTAGTGAAGCAGACATTTTGTCACTCTTTTCATCACTTCAGGGTCCGTGGTCTTTTATTTATTACCAAGCATCTAGACACAGTTTGTGGTTTGGTAGAGATTATTTTGGTCGTCGTAGTTTGCTTTGGCAATTCAGTAATGAGGTTGAGAATGCTTTCTGTCTCACATCTGTAAGTGTTTATTCTGAATCAGGTAACCAATGGCAAGAAGTCCCAGCATCTGGAATTTTCAAAATTGATCTCAAAGCTTGTGCAACAACTAAGTCTTTGTCTTTAACATTGTTTCCATGGAAGTACAGCTGCACAGAGAAAGCAGTTGAAGAAATATTCAATAATGTTCTGGGCCAAGTTTCAAAAGACTTACCAAACCACATACTTCTCGTGATGAATGAATCAAAATTATGTCTCAGAGCACCAGTTATCCCCTTAAATAAAACAATTTCTGAAGCTTCTGGTCAATGTCCAGGCACTAATATTAGCAATGTTACCCATATGGTTTCTGTAGAAACCCTTCAAGGATTTCTTGCAGAGGAACACAAGAAAAAAACAGTCCATCAATTTATTGATGTTTTAAATGAAGCGGTGAAGAGACGGGTTTTATCTCTTTTTAGAGATGAAGATCAGAAAACAAGAGAAATTCCAAGCATGTCTAATAGGAAAGCACACATTGCAGTGCTCTTTTCTGGTGGCATTGATTCTATGGTCATTGCAGCCCTTGCTGATAAGCACGTGCCTTTGGAGGAACCAATTGATCTTCTCAATGTAGCTTTCATGATAAAAGAAGAAGCTAAGCAAAAGAGTACCAATAAAAAACATACCAACTGGCAAGTACAGTTTGATTTGCTTAGTTATAAAGATCTTGATCCTAAAACTGGTGGTCATTTATCTTGCTTTGATGTTCCAGACAGAATCACTGGTAGGGCAGGACTGAAAGAATTAGAAGCCATTAACCCTTCAAGAACCTGGAACTTTGTGGAAATTAATGTTGTACTAGAGGAATTGAAAAAAATGAGACAACAATGCATTAATCACTTAATTTATCCACTGGATACAGTCTTGGATGACAGTATTGGCTGTGCAATTTGGTTTGCTTCCAGAGGAGAGGGCTTTATTAGTAACCAAGGAGAACCGAAACCATATAAAAGTCCTGCAAAGGTACCGATTGTTTTCTGCGTTATGCTTGACCTGTGAATGTAAAAACAGTTCTGTTGTTTCAGAAATGAAAAGGCATATCTAATATTCATAAGGCTCTGAAATTCAGTGGCAGAATATAGAATAGTTCTGTACTGATAATCTTTGTGTAATTCTGGAGTTAAAAACTGCATTCAGTTCTTTTGTCATGTAATGTGTATGGCTTTTCAGTAAGCTTGAATAAGCAACAGTGTGACTAGGAAAAAAAATAGCAATCATTTTCAGTAATGGGTAACTGAATAGGGCAACAAATTTAGAGATAAACATTAATGAAGCATTAAGTAATATTGTTTTGTGCCAGCATCCCAGCTTTTGTAAAATTACTGGCTTCTTATTTAGGCATGCTATTAATGTGACAAAATAGCAAATAATAATGGCAGAGAAGATGACTACTTGAAATTTTTTGTAGTTAGAGTCTGACTGAATGGCAGAACTATAAAAAGTAGTTCTTTCCTTTTTGTAGCTTATTTTCATGTATGTAGTATTAAGCAAAATCTTTTTAGTAAGTAGATGATTTGATTGGGAATTTGATTCTTGGGAATTCTTATTTCTCATTTCCTCATGGTTTGTGTAGGGAAGAATAAACTTTAATTTCAGGAGTTTGCAGTCCACTACTGCCTTTGCTTTTTGAGGCTTTTATTACTTTCCTACTAATTGCTAGATCTCAAAAACACAAAAAAAACCAGCAAAAAAAATCCCAGCAAACGTGATAGTTTGCTTAAAAACTACTGCTCTAGAACACAGTTGATTTAGTGGACTGATCTACTTAAGAATGTGCATCTCAGATTGCAAAGCATACAAATTCATCTTGGGTCCAGAATATGTTGAAATGAGTCATGAGTTAATAAAACATCAAGTGCAATTGTCATTCTCCCATTAGTTAGTTACTACTGTGCACAGGTCAAAAATTAGTTGACCTCTAGCTGGTGTCAGATTAGTAAAACACACTTGACTCTTTATGTTAAGAGACTTCCACTTTTATGGTGAACTGCTGTTGAAGGCACCGTAATGGACCAGATGTAGTAGTGGTTTTCTCTTGATAACATTTTATGTGCTTATTAAGTAGACAGAACAATATGATACATTTATTTTGTGTAATACAGTTGTTATTACTCAATAGCTGGTAAATTAGTAATAATCTGGGTGTTCATGCAGATGACTATTTAGAACCTATGACATACTGCATAATACATGGCAACAACTGTTTTGATAAAGGCTAGTGCTTAAATGCTGTTTGTTGTAATAGAAACTAACAAAAACATTCTTCAGAGATAATGGTGTATTTGTGATGCACACAACATTATTTTGGTGGTTTCTCCTTGTGTTGGTAGAAATATTTGTCTGTGCTTTTAGGTCTGATTGTGAACCTACCTCAAGTTTCCCATGAGTTTATTGGGAACTGTTTCAAGCTTTTCAAACATGTAAGGCACATGCCATCATGATAGGTATTATATTTAGAAGATGTGTTATTAAAGTTGCTCTCCTTAAGATGTAGTTAAACATTTAAGATCTGTTACATACTGTTAGCTTGCATCGATATTAAGAAAGATTTGTTTTATTCTGTTTTCTTAGGTTGTGCTTACAGGAATTGGAGCAGATGAACAACTTGCTGGGTATTCTCGACATCGTGTTTGCTTCAAAAAACATGGCTTAGAGGGTCTGAATAAAGAACTTGAAATGGAGTTAGATCGCATTTCTTCTAGAAATCTTGGTAGAGATGACAGGATTATTGGTGATCACGGAAAAGAAGCCAGGTAATGTTTTAACATGAAGCAAAACTGGTTTTGCCAGTTAGATTCTGCTTTTAACACTCCAAAAGAAAGCTTAATTGAAACCTCTATGCATTTTATTGTCTCTGAGCTCTGTTGCAGCTTTGTTAACGTGTACTGTGTTGTTTTTAAAAAGTGCTTTGTAGTTCTGTGGAAGAGTTACTTAAAATTTAGCAACCTGAACATTGCATTTCCATCTGGAAGTTTTACAAAGCAGCAACGGATGTTGAAATGGGTGAAATCAAGTTGGTTTTATCATTTTAAGTGGAGCAGTCTTCCATACAACTTCGAAGTGTTTTGATGTGGTCATTTGGGGAATGATTTTGCAGAATGACAACATAACATAGAAGCCACGTATTCCTGTCCATGCAATAAAAGCATGATCAGCATCCTCTGCATTTCCTGGTTGTTAAGTCAGCATAGGTAAAGAATCGTTTTCTTTGTGTTTACCTCCTCCATGCTAACACCAACTTGCAAAAAATTCCTTAGGTTTTGTGCAGTAGCAGAGGCCACTCAGTGCATGAAAGGTCTTTTCATGTCATCTTTGTTCCAGTGTTTTTCCAAATCTGTTCTATGTTATACATTTTCAGTTTAGCAAAAAACAGTTGGAGTGGTGGATGGGCAATGCTGTTAATCATGCTTGTGATTAGATGTGAATGCCTGGAATTCAGAATGTTGTCAGAATTTGTTGTGTGAATATTTTTGTTTCAAAGATACAGTGTAGCTTCACACAGTATTTTTAAATAGTTAGAAATTATCTTGAGAAGTGTTATTTTAAAAATTGTCTTGCTCTTCCATTGTATTTTCTGATTTTCTTCATAATTTTTGTTTTGTATAAGCCAAACATTTTTGGTGCTTGTTCGTACTCTTTTCTTTGCTTGAATTTTGAAAATTTCCAGGCTTCTGAGTTTAAACATCTTACATTATGCTTTCCTTCTCCAAGACAATGTAACTGCTTTGGAGACTTGCCTCTGTACTGTGACACTAACATTTCGGGTACACCTAGAGTTAGGAATTGACACAGACTCTGAAGTCTTTGCATGTGGTAAAGGGAAAAACCAAGACTATTTATATGAAGTGTTTAAAGGGTCTTCCCCCATGTGTATCTTTCCTTTAGGTTTCCTTTTCTTGACGAAGGTGTTGTTTCATTCCTCAATTCTCTGCCCATCTCAGAAAAAGCTGACTTGACTTTACCTCGAGGAATTGGTGAGAAATTGATTCTGCGCCTTGCAGCCAAGGAGTTGGGCCTTACAGCCTCAACCATCTTGCCAAAAAGGGCTGTACAGTTTGGATCTCGGATTGCAAAACTAGAAAGCAACAGTGAAAAAGCATCTGATACATGCAGCAGACTGAAGTTATTTTCAGTAGATTAATTATAAAGCTACATCTTGAGATGTTGCATTTATCCTATATGAAAATTCAGTAAATCTTTGGAGTTTTCTTAGTATGTTTGGTCTGGTTCTTTTACACACGTGAACATTATTATTATTGATCCTCAACGTAAGAGATGTAGATGTGTACTTGTACTAGAGACTCACTATGAAGGTATCCTCAGCAGGGAAGGGAATAGTGGGCTCTGAGGAAGAGAGAATAGCCAGAGATTGGCTTTCCCACTCTTCCTAACAAATGTCAGTGTCGCAAAAAGCGTATTGAATCTGTACGATATGTCATGTGTATTGAATTCATTACAGCAGATTTTCCTCTGTTGTAGAACAGGGCTGGTCTTGCAGCTGTGCTTTATGAGAGGCTCAAGCTATGAGGTTATGGTTTTATAAGGGAGAGCATGGTGAGGAGCTGGCCTGGGTTGCCAGAGCCAAAAAGAGCTGAGGATCTTGGGCCTGTTGCCTCTTGGAGATCTGCCCTCCTTGTCCTTTCTTTACTTGAGAAATAGACACCCCACACAATCCCTTGGGTGTTCTGGGGCCATCCCGTGCAGCCTCCCAGTCCTTGGCCGGTTCTGCAGGGCTGGCTTGGTTGGTGGTCCCCAGCCTGGGGTTCCTTCTGCTCCCAGAGAAACAGGGAAGCTCCCTTCAGGCTGTTCTTTTCCCCTTGTTGGCTCCCCTAGCTTGCTTTCTCTCCTTTTAACTTTAGTTCTGCTACTTTTACTTCTAAAGTTGCAAAGCATTCATTGTGTACTTCAAGGAAGATCTTTTTTAAACAAAACAAAAACAGGTGTGTCAAAAAAAAAAAAAAGGCACTGTGGGTGAGTGTGGATGCAATCATGGGGTTGAAAGAGAATGAATGGACTTCCTCTGAAGAGAAGCTTGAGTTAGCTTGTTTTTCTAATTGTGTATGGAAGGATTGCAAACTTAATGTAAGAAAACCTGTATGCGTGCTCTCCAGTGTTTTTGGTACGGTTGGAGCTTAGTACTCAACATGCTACCTTCCAGTTCTAGCTTTTATGTTTGTCCAATTAAGTAGAGAAAGGAAAAATCATACCAGAAAAAAAAAAAAAATTCATACAAAGCATAATGTATCTGTTCCTACAAAGTATCTCTAAGGGTGTAAGTAGGTTTTCAAAATAATTTGTCAAGTCTGTAAAGAAATATTTATTACAAAAACTTAAGTTGCAGACTGCTTCAAAGCACTGGCAAATTTCTTACTGGTGCTCTGAGGAAAATTGACTCTGGAATACCTTACCCTGGGATATTTGCAGAAGTTCTTGCATCATGCTCTGAAACAAGTGGAGATTGGACCAAGAGGAACATTAGGCTGACGAAATGTGAGTATTCTTCATTATTTGTTATCTCTGTAGTAGTGTTGCAGTATTCCTAGAAGTTATGTGTCACCTAGGACCCTAAGAAAACAAAAGTTGTGCTTTTTATACCTAGGCAAATAGTTTCTTTTCCAAGCTAAGAGGCCTCTGATATTTAGAGAAACACGAGAAATAATTTTGGAAGGCTTCTAAATAGTTTAGGATAGTAGAAAGAAACAATATAATTTCATGCTGACAATTTTTTCCATTTATCCAGTTATTCAGAAGAAATTAATTTATTGTTATTATTTATAGTACACTTATTATTTATAGGGGGTTTTGACCAAATGTTTGGTTCGGGGGGAGGGAGGAGAAGACATTTTAAAATACTTGCCATATTGAAATCACATTCTATAATATTTTAGAAGAACCTACAGGAATGTTACTGTCTTTTAATCTCGTCCTTAAGAGCTTTACTGTTTTCTTGCAAATACTAGTATAGTTCTTGATTAACTATAACTCTCTCTCTTTTTTTGTTAGCCTAAGTGTTGTATTTTAGAAACTGAAGAATATTCTTGAAGAATACTCAGGCCTGATAAAAGCATTCCCTAGAGCTGATGATGATGAGGCAACCTATTTGTCAAGCTTAGTAGCACAAAAACCCACTAGTGCCTTGTTTGTGAAGTCTGACAGAAGTAAGTAGCCAGAATTAATTACTACCACATCCTCTAATTGGCTGGCTTCAGAAGATGACATAGTGCTCAGTAGAGATTTGCAGTTGACTGCTGGGCCAGCTAAAAAACTTTGTATCCAGGCAGCAACTTTGCTAGCACTGATAGATTCAGATATACCCTTGTATTATTATGAAGTCCATCAGATTTTGAGAGAATTGGCTGTTGAATTTTGCTGTTTAAACCTTCCATTGATTCAGATGCAATTTATTATCACAGCACTTCTCGTCAACTTCCTCCAGCTTACATTGATACAAGATTTGGACAGATTTCAATCACTGTTGATTACATGGCAGAAGTTTGGGGCCTATATACCCAAAGATAAATATGTTGGGGTCTTTGAGCTCTGGTGCTCTGAAATGCACTTGATACTGGCAGGAGAACCCAAACAGAGGGAAATACTGTTTGAGGTTTTGTTCAGGAAGTGAGTACAAAAACATTCCTATTAAAAAAAAAAAAAACAAAAACCAAACCTGCTATTGTGGGTAGTTTATACATGGCATTCCAACAAGCTGGGATTATTACTTGAAAAAATACAGATTGGATCTCATGCAAAATTATATGCTGATAGGAAATAGTGTAAAGTAATGCATTCCCAAAAGAGCTCAGCTTCCACTGTGGTATTTAAGTGATTGGTCAGATTGTCAAAAATCCTCAGTACTCTGAAGCTTTCTTTAAGAATAACAAGAGCTCCAGGCTTCTGAATTCCTTAAAATACATCTCTAAATACATGTGCATATATTTTACCTAATGTTTTACATAGTTTTATTATTTGCCATGTCTGTATAATTAAGATTTAAAATTAGTTGCTTGCTATATAATATATAAGGTGGTGTTAGAGACAAAAGAATCTTTCTAACTAACATATAACTAGTATTAATAAAAACATGTATTAATAAAAACACTGTCAGGTTATATATGCAACAGCAAAGTGCATCTCACAAATACATTTTTAAAACTGAAGAATAATGCTTACATTTAAGTGCCACAAACATATTTTTATGGCAGGCAACGATAACATTCTAAAAGGTTTCATTTGACCTTGTAGAGTTTTGTACTCATTCCTGATTTGCAGGTCTAGTTGATAGTTTCACTAACATGATTTTGAAGGAACCTGTGATGAAAATACAAATGAAGATCCAACTTAGAATCCAAACAGTACAGAAATAAACCAGTGTGTGTTATGCTATATGCTGATAATACGCTATTTAAATTGACACTTGGCACTACACAAGTTGAGCTATGTGAAAAGATATTTAGGTTTGATGTGGTAAATAGGTTCACCATATTCTTATTAGAATATGGCTGAAGACGTTTACTTAAATTGGGGATTTCCGTCTTTTAAAACCCCAGTAAAAATGGAATCAGAGTTCATTAACTTGAGATACTTTATATTCCTGCAGATAGCTATGATTTTTTCCAATTGTTTCCTCAGAAACTTTCACTGAAGAGCTAACCTCCGCTGCCATCTGGTATGTTATTTTATCCTAATGGGTCTCTGCTGATCTTATAGTCATGCATCAGTCTGTAAGGCTTAGTTGTTCGACATGGACGTGCCAGGTAGAGAACATTACCCTGTTCCAGTCATGGAATTTGGTGGTAAGAGGTAAGGAATGTGCATACATAGTAATATAGATGTTATAGCATAGTCTTTAAAATAATAGATGTCCTTTCTCATTTCAGACTGGCATTTACTTAACTGAAATTGCTGAGTATACTATGAGAGGAATAAAGAAAAAATGTATTTTGATTCCAGTTTATTTTTTTAACAGATTAAAGAACACTCACTATCCAATACTAGTTAAAGTTCTGTACATGTAGTACAGTTGCTGGCAACATACAGGGTTGCTGGCTAAATATTGAGCAACTATTTATTTTGTATAATGCAGTTACTTTTTCTGTAAATAGTGAAACAAAAGTTCTGTAAAAACAAATGAAAAAGCATTGCTCATCAAAATAACACTTGGGTTTTTTTAAATGCTTTAAATTCAAGCATGGGAAAATATTCTTACAAAAGCAATATAAAACTAAGGTTTAAATTGTAAACGAGCAGAGACTGTGGAGTTGTGGGGTTTTTCCTCCTCATTTGAACACTGTAAAATTTTAAAATGTTCTATAGGAGGCAGTGGTTGTATTATTTCATGTAAGAAAACTGCTCATCTTGCTGTAGATTAAATTCCAAGTAAATATTTTCAATTGTACTGACTACTCTAAAAGTTATTCCGACATACTTCATGAAGATAGAATGCCAAGGTGGAATTATCTTTAGATTTAAAATCTTACCAATTGTTTGACTGTTAACAATTACTGAATATACTTTAAAAACAAAATGACTCCTAAGGTGATATAAACTGATTACATTCTATAGGTTTCAATAATACCCAGAAGGTTAACAAGCAATGAAGTCAAGGTGTATATACTGTGTACGTTACAGCAGTGTAGGCCTGCAGTGGATCTCCAATCATTGTATTTGTAAGTAGGTTTTCAGAAGTTTGAGCAGTTGCTTTCAAAACAGTGTAAGCTGCAACTTCACCACCTCTTTTTGTGTTTTCCATTTTCAGCCACAAAAATAAAAACATGTACAGAATGAGACATTGAAACAAACCTTTCAAGACCTTGTGTGCTCTATAATCACATTTCATAAAAAGGCCATCACTCACTAATAATTGAGCACCGATTTTCAACCAGGTCATCTGATTTACTAAGACAGACCAGGTAATTGTCATAATAGCATTTCTAATTCCTTGTTACAAGGCATCTCTACTTAAGTATTTCAAAAAGTCTTTAATATAATTACTTGGGACATTGTTCTCGTGCACTTGTTTAGGAAGTGCTTTAAGTATTTTTTTTTTTATTAAAAAAAATCATTTTTGCTGTGTATACTCTCAAACACTTAATTGAGATGAGATAAACATAATAGTTAACTGTATTTGTAATATCAGGCAAGAAAGTTTTGTGGTAGTAGAATCAAGCTCTCTGGTCCAAACAACAGTTGTTTGGGGAGGTGGGGGACTTACTGGAACCACTCCACCTCCAGTTTACAGGAAGGAAAAAGGGTTTTGCTCACTGTTAGTTTCACAAATTCCAGTCTTTCATCTATGTTGAAATCAGTGAGGCAGACATATAAACACAATGCTGGATAGGGCCTATGAAATGTGATAGTTACATTTATTAAATGATGTATTACTTGGCCAAGAAGATAACCTATTTATTGATACAGATAAATCACTTTACCAAAAGATACTTGTGGTTGAAATCCCATGAAAATGAGATTCTAAAAATGCTATGTAACAAAATGTAAATACTATGCCCTCTTCCACTGCTTTCTTTCAATGAGCGATCTTAAACTTCTTCCAAAATTAAGTATTGGCAAAAAGAATGCACGTTCTGTATTAATTTGTTACACCTTGCCCTTGAGTTTAAAAAAAATAACTACATTTTTTTTTTAAAAATAGGCAAATCCCAATCACTTGGTTGTATTTAAATGGAGGCAATTTTAAACATACGCATTATGAATTAGAAAACTCTTATTAAGTCATCCAAAATACCTCAAGTATTTATTCCAAAAAATACCATTGCAGTGAAAAATAATGTAGATGTGTATTATACTGATTATCAAAAGGCAAGATCAAATAACCCATTATTCACACCAAAACTCAGAACTTGCACTTGAACAGCTTGCTCACATTGTGATTAGCTTTACTGAGATGTTTATTAAAAAAAGGAGAAAATTAAAAGGCACTGCCCTGTACCCGAAAATTTTAATTTTGTATAAGAATAGGCTTCTCACACTAGCAGAACAGTTAGGTACTGCTGAAATTCAGTTGGACTGACACAGTTAACACAGAGATCTTCTTGAAAATCTGTGCTCTCTCATCTTTACTTTCTGTAACTTTTCAATCATGGAAGGTATGAAATTTTTTTTTTAACATGTAGTATAAATTATACACCTTACATGAATTATATATTATGCTGTTAAATAAAAGATAGTATATATGTAATAAGGTTTATATAAGTTATTAAGAATTGAGATATTTTAATTTGTGCAAGTTTATTAGAAAGTGCACTTTCAATTTTTTTTAAATTGTTTTCATACCTAGACATCTTAGACATTTGTGGAACAGTAACTAGAATCATAACCACACAGCATTTATTTCTCTGGCAGGTGGTTTTCAACACTTGTAAAACAAGTACTGTCAGTAATTTGTAACAGCATTGAAACAGTTTTTATTGAAGAATTTATAGTTGTATTTGTTTTACTAAGTTACTTTTTAAGATGCCAGCCATCGTATCTTCTTTCTTAGTTTTGGCACCTTAATGGAATCTTCTTCAACTCTTTTTGAAATATCAATTCCAAGGGGAGCTCTAGAAAATAATAAAATTATGTATCTGTTAAATAACATTATTGCACAGATAAGCAAAATCACAGACCTTTTTTACTATGAGCATGGGAGTCTCAGTCTTTTTGCAGATTCCCTGCACTGCAAGACTGTGTGACCATTAAAATGGTCCACTGTAGCCACACACTGAGGAAATGTTTGCATTTGTAGCCATTCCAAGCTCGGGAAACACAGCTGTGATTTCAAAGCCATCTTTTGGGGATTTTGTTTTATTTAGATTCTGATTTTAGTTGATAATTCATTTTATATCTCACTGATGAATGCAAGACGCACCAGAGATTCACAGGTATCTCTTTCTGTGATGATCTTAAAGAATGTATGCTCTACAGCAAATAAAACTTAGTATTTTATTATTTATATTCCTTTATTCCTCTAGAGCCAGTCTTACCTAACAAGTCACTGAAAAAATCAGTATTATCAGTTAAAAAAACAATACTATGTGTTACATAGTTATATGTTCTTTTTTTTTTTTAATTGATTGCTCATTATGAATACACAGTTTAACTTAGAGCATTTTGATTTATGTCTCCAGTGGCTGAGAAGTTAGGGGGAGCGTATCACAGCTTAACTTGCTCCAAGTTTTCCCATATCACAATGGTATTAAGGAAATACATAGAACTGTTATGACGTACAATTATTTAAGTTTCTGAGCCAAAACAAACATAAATGCCAGACATGATCATTTGTATTTCACAACTACATTGAAAAAGAAGTGCTGGTAACTTTATAAGCTTACATACGCTGCAAAGACACTCCTCATCAGCTTCTGCTCTTCCTTTTAGTCTACACCTCCTTCCCCTTTCATTGACCGTAGCAAGTAAGTGAAGAAATAGACTGTGAACGAATTGAGTCACTTACTTTGGTTCATAGCGGATGCCATCAGTACTATGTAAAACACCAAGTCCTGCACGTAACCTTTCAATGCCATTCCTAAGCAAGAAAACAATTAGGTAAAAATGTACGTCGTAACTACCTGAAGATGTGTGTGTGTGGTTCAGTCACCATAAACAGAAGTTCTTGACTCTGAAGCCAACTTTTACATTATAGAAACACATGCAAAGAGAAACAACTCTTACCATGCAATCATAACACCATTATCAGTGCAGAGTCTTGGAGGAGGACACAGAAAAGCAAAATCATTTGCATCTGCCAAAGTCTGTAGACCTTTTCGGATGTACTGATTACTTGCAACTCCTCCCGATACAACCTGACAGCAGTTTCAAAAAGAAAAAAGGCATTAACTCAAAAGTACTGATGGTCACGCTCCACTAACATCCTATGTAAAAGAAGGTTATCAGATGAAGTTCTGAAGACAGCAATAAATAACATTTAAATATTAAAACATATCTTTGAAGATTAAAACCTATCAGAAAAGAGTATAGTAAGTGAGCTTATTATGCTCGAAGAGATTCCTGAATAAAAGCATGTCATAACTAGAACAGCTGTCAAGTATTGGCAAGCACTAGGTCAAATTATGTGGCCTAAATTGTTATGGAAGGTCAGATTAGATGGCAAGAAAATCTCTTTCTAGCTTCAAACCAAACTATGAAAGACTTCTTTATAAATATTTATATGACTATTACTTTAATCCTGGTATTTTAGTAGTGTAATACATACTGACATCTCACCTGTCCAGGGAGAAAGCATAAGGCATCTGCATCTTCAAATGATACTATGCAGTCAAGTATAAAAAGGAAAAAAACAATGTATACCCACCAAAGTTGCATTTTTTGATGATAATATGCTATTTTTTATGCAGAACAGCATGGCTCGATATGTCCGCTGGATAATATGAACAGACACTGTGTACTGTACGGCAGCAGCAATATCGTTAACACAGGATAGGATCTCCCCTTCTTGAATACCTATAAAAATGTATGATCAAAATCCTGAGTACAGGTCATCAAAACCATAGCTTGTATCTCGCTTTGGTTAAAAATACCTTCTTCTTTTTCTTTTTGTGTAATGGCTTTATTGACAAGGTTCTGAAGTCCAGAAAAAGAAAAATCACAGTTACGATATTGTTGCATGGGAAGTCGGAACCTGTGCCGTTGCCGGTTTCCAGTTTGAGCCAAGTGCTCTATTGCCTTCCCCCCAGCCATGCTGTGGCACTCTGGGTGCTTTCTTAAAGACAGTCTTCTTGCTACCTAAGGAGATAATAAACAACAGACTTGGGATGGAGCACTAAATTAATTCCTCCTGTAACTGCATTGCTGTATTGTAGTCCACAGAGTAAAATGAGACACCACAAAATCCCATCCAATGTGAAATTACGAACAGGGCACAATAAGAATAAGACATAAGCCAGCTGGATTTTTTTTCTCCTGGACTAATTAAAAATGCAATTCTAGAACAATTTGGGCAAACATGAGGATCAAGGAATTTTGCAGGAAACATTAATTACCCAATTTTTATGCTATGGGAAACACACGTGGACTGCCATACTGTATTACCAGATAAACAGGAACAAAGCTGGGTTCAACTTTCAACAATCCCCTTTCTGACTCTTACTCACTCCCCCGCTTTTTTAATTAATACACACAAATACTGTTAAAAACTCTGCTTGTGTTTGAGAACAAAACTGTAGGTGACCACTATTACAGATTGTACTCAGTGAATCAGAAAACTTAGATTCTGAAAGCCAAACCAGGCTTTTCAAACTGTGCAAAAAAAAACGGTGAGAAATGTTTTAATATGTATTGTTTTAAACGGGACAGTATCCTTTAAAATATCACTATCAATCTTCTCAAATTTATGCAACTTGTTTGTATAATGGGTGTCAATGAAACGTCCAACGCTAGTTTTGGTTATGTTATCTATTTGCTAAAAATATAATTAATTTACATACGTTACAAGTGATGCTACGCATAGATTTTTAACTTAAATCTATAGTACTTCAAAACAGACAAAAGAAAACGTTAAGTAAAGCTGATATTGCACTGTGTTACTGTCCTCAGGCTGATGATAATACTACCATTATGTAGTAGAACTGCAATAGAAAGAAAAAACTACCTAGATTCACTTAGGAAATATTACCTTATCCAGCATGTCACCTGGTGCTATGTCTATCGACTGCCCAAGCAGAAGGAAATCTGCAACTCCTCGTGCTACTGCCAAGATACAGTGGCCTCCAGAGAGCAGAAGAACTAAGAAGGGAAATTCCACGTGATGGGTGAGTCTGATGGTCAGTGCGTGAGCCTCCATGTGATGAATGGGTATGAACGGCTTCTGGTACCTGCCCACCAGGTTCAGGCTGTACTGCAGTCCCACTTCCAGGCTCAGCCCAAGGCCTGGTTTTACTGTAGTTGCAATAGCTGAAAGTTCACGTACGGAAACTCCGCTGACACTAAGCGCCTCTTTTACTACTTGCTCGATGTTTTCTCTGTGAAGTTGCTGTGCCACCACAGGAATTATTCCACCTGTTCTAGTGAAACAAAGAATTACAATACATTTGTATTTCGTAACAGATAGGATGACATAAAAATAGATTTCAAACACCTCAAGGTTCAAACAATAACCTTGCCAATATCCTGGCTGTTTCCTTAGTACATTCCCAAATGCCTTGTTTGGTGTAGAGGGCACCCATGCACTGAAGAGAGCGTAATTATGACTGCGAAGTCAGAAAAGAATGTAATTTGCCCTTATTTGGTACAGATACCTCTGAAATGTATCTCAATGCTGTTCCAAAACAACGTCTGTAACTTAATATTCACAACCCCTCACTTGTCAGTTCATGTACTCAGCCACCAATGCCTGTATTTGATTTTCCCTTTAAAAAATAGACACATTTAGTGTCCAACTTCCCATGCAGCAGTAATAACGATTTCATCTTTAATTCAAACTCAGTAAGTAATCTGTCTCTTTTTGAAAGAAATTACTGCAGGAAACTTGTTAAACACACAGCATTTCTTTCCTCAACCTTAGTAATATCTCAGGCATGATGTGATGTGGCCCAAGAGATAGGTCTTTACACCTACCCACTTCTTACTGTGTTCGGGAGAAGACTTCTATAAAGATGACATTACAAGTAAGAATAACAATAAAATCATTATTACGGCAGAAGCCCCCAAGAGAAGTATATTCTTACTGTAAATGGACTTCCTTCTGACAGTGCAGCGCTTCTCCCAGAACATTGCCAGCATCATCCACCACCGCAGCGCCAGTGTCATCGCAGCTTGTCTCTATCCCCAGGACTAGTTTCCGAAGATGCTGTTTTCCAGAATGAGCAGAACTGCTTCTCAGCCACGCAGCTCGGCCGTGTTTTACTGATTTCAGAAGGCTTTTGGCAATGCTGTTCATTGTTCAACGTCTATCTGGTAGTTAGGTCTAGAGAAGAACTGTACAGGTTATTATTACTGGAGGGTTTTCAAGTGCACCGTTTGATTTTCTGAAGGGGTGGTATTACTTTCAAAGTTACAAATGACCACACGTGATGTTTAAGGCCCTAAGGGGAAAAAAAAAAAACCCAAACAACATTTAAGAGTTGGGAGCTAATGTCTTTGTTTTACCTCAGTCCTGCTTCAAGAGAGGCGTCTCCCCATGCCTGCAGCCTACGGCGGGAGGGCCACGAAGCACGGCGACCACCCGCACCCCGCAGCAGAGCCGCGCCGAGCCCGGGGCCGCTGCAGCCCCGGGGCGCTGCCCGATTCCCGGCCGCCCGCAGCGCTGGCTCTCAGCACCCCCCCGCGCTGTTCATCGCCGAAGGCTCGCTTCCAGCCCCAACCCCCGACGGAACCGCCTCACGCCGCCGGCGAGCGGCCAAAGGCCGAGGGTGCCTCCGGGGCCCCTTCTCGGCTGCGGCCACGTTTCTCACCGCGCACTCGTATACCCTTGCATCGCGATTTATCGCCGCCTCACGCCGCTCGCCCTCCCCTCCTCCCGGCGGCATGCTTCCCCCGGCCGGGGCCCGGGCAGCCCCACTCGCCTGCCGCGGAGCGCCTTCCCACCGCCGGGCCGGGCCCAGCGCCCCCCCAGCGGGCCGGGTCAGGCAGCGGCGCTCCCCGCCCACCGGCGGGGCACGGGGCGCGGCTCCCCGGGGCAGGCGCAGCCGTGGAGCGGGGCCGGCGGAACAGAGACTGCGCTCCCGCCTCCCCGGAAGGCCGAGAAGGGAAAGCGGCGGGCCCAAGGCGACAGCCTTTAATTCCGCGGGTGAGGCGCTCTGCAGGGCGGCCCGGAGGCGTCCCTGGGGCTGCTGCCGCGGTGCCGGCACGTCCCCGCCGCTCCGCGTCCAACCTTTCGGCCCGCGCCTGACAAGCCTTGTCACCTGTGCACACGCTCATTTTCACAGGGCCAGCGGTGCCTTCTGATGGCCATTACTGGAAAAATTAGCCAGTTACCGCTTTCTGTACAAGTAACACAATTAATAACATCCCATTTCTAAAAAGAAAAAAAAAATAACTTTTTTTTTTAACAGCATCTTTATGCAAGACAAGAAGTATGCCACCGTGGGTTTTTTGGGTTTTATTTTTTTGCTTTTTTATTTTTTTTTTCCAGCTCACTGTCACTGCAACCAAAATGTAAATTGCATTCTTCTGTTAAATCTGAAGCCTAACATACGTGTGCCAGCCAAAACCGGCTCAAAATTCATCCTTTTTCCAAGATAAATAAGTGCTCCTAGTTCTAGATGTACCTCCTTCACTCTAGTTCCAGAGTTGATTATATACAAGATTACTCCATACTACACAGTACCCCTACAACACAGCATTCCTCCGCATTTCCAAGACATGCAAATTATCTATACCTTTTTCTTCAAAAGCATACAGTTAGTCCACGTGATGTGCCTATTCACCTACTTCTAGTTCGGCTTCTATTCTAACTTACACCCTACACAGAGTTTCTGTGTTCTGACATTGTTGCTCTGTAACGGCGCTGCTTCTACAACAGCAGCAACCCTTTCCCCCACCATTACAGGCCTCTCAACTGAAAAATAACCCATCAGTCAAGAATCAGTGAAAATAATCAAAAATCCACACCTTAAAAGAAATTTCACTTTTTCAGGATATCCCATTTACACATAGAAAAGTCAGTATCCTGGCAAGCAAAAGGAAATAAACACAACAGTAGCCACTTGTAAAAGCGTACATAAACTGAGCTATCAAGTTGATGTAGAAATCTCCTGAGCTGACAGTTAAGGACTTTCCTCAGTCTTTGTGACAAAAAATCACAAGAACAGGTAAGGCATGAATCACACCATCAGTTTATGCTAGCTGTCACAGTATTTACTGTGAGGCAAACCTTTACAATGCAACAACAAGCACAACCACCTACACTCCATACAGCAAAAACTAGCTACTTTCACTTAATCTACGAAGGCTGCCTCACCAGTCCTTGGCACTGAGGATCCTGGATTTGTACGTGAAGTTACCATTTGCATTATGGTTGACTGGGCATTTGTGAAACGTTACTCTCCGTTTCAACTGTTCCTCGCACCTTCCTTACAAGTCACTTGCATCAGCCAGACATATACATACAGTCTTAGTGGTGATTACACTTTGGAGCTGGGCCTGCCCAGTTCTTCTTGGAAATCTTTCTTCTAGAGGTTTCCAATTCACATTTAAGTATTTGAAGGTATCTTCTTACAAACTTTCATCCCTGACAATGCTGCAGGAGGCAGGAATTGTATCTCAAATGTAAAAGCATCTCTCGTTGAACAGGATTAGGTACACGGCACAGCTCATTTCTCGTTTCCTTCACCTGGCGAGCAGCAGTACCCGCGTCAGGGGCGGTCACTGTCAAACCTTCTGTTTAGTATTTATTGATGCCAAAGATTCGAACACCATGCAGCTGCGGCAGCTTGGGGATAAGCACGGTCAGGAGAGAGGCTGTGTTGAGGATAAAGTGAGTTGGATCATACTTTGTGTAGAAACTCGCCAGGAAGTACCTGCAGGAGAAAAGGGAGCAAGCTCAGCTGTAACACCCTTGTCCAAAAACAAACAGACAAAGCATAGCTGAAAAAAGTGCTTCAGTAACCAGTCATATTTTACTGATTAACAACCAATCTATCCCTGTATTACATACCTCACCTGAGGTTCTAGAATACCTACAGCAAAATTATGGACTACGTCTCTTCTTCCCATGCTTCTCAAGGTGCTAAAAAGCAACTCTCAGTATTTTCCTCCAGCATTTCTCCCTGCCCCTCAAGTTGGAGTCTGACTTCTGCAGCTAAAGCTTCATTTGAGATACAGGTTTTAAACGGTGTAAGATCTGTTACCAAAATACTCGCAGTTCTGCCACCCTAGCAAGCTCATTGACAAAGCGTTTGACATTTTTCATGCAAAAATCATTTATGTTCACCACATCTGTGATTGGTGTGATTTTAAAATTCTTCCCGTCTGGCAGATGTTCGCAGCACATTTTTTCTTTTAAGCTAGTCCACAACCTGTTCAACTGGAAGAATAAGGAAATGTGCCTCAGAAAATCCAATTTACTACCAACTTCTTTATGCTTTGTGCCAATAATTTCATCTCGTTCCTTGCAAAAAATAGTCACAGAAATAAGGCTATCAGATTGTTGGGTTTTTGGTTTTATCCCAGCAAAACGGAGATGTTTATTCAGCTACTTATGCATTATTTGGAAAGTGGGAAGCCATCTTTGAAGAAAAAGGATTTTTTTTGAGGAGTTATATGTATTTTTTCAGTTTCTGTCCTTTGCGAACCAACTTTCTAAACACGATGCAGGATCATTCCTCCTCCCCCCACCCCAACAATGCAAGAGGACAACTTCTCTAAGGGAAACAAAGAAAGACTTTTTAGAGTTGGATATTAAATATGTATCTGATTTCCTTCAGTTACACAACCATACATTTGTCAACAGACAGGCAGTGTAGAATTTCTCATCTATTTACAGAACTAGTGTAAACAGAAGACTATCTGTACAAAGCAAAACCGACATGCAAAATCCTAGACCCCATTCAGTGAGGACTGCCACACTCCTCGTAACTCATGAGTTGCAAAATGGTTAATAAATGTTGTCATGTGCATTCGCTAAAGGCAGTTAGTTTAGATTTTCGATATTTATGACTTCACAATCTCTTAAAGAACTTCAGGAGTTAACAGTAAGTTTTCCTCATAACATTTCTAACCTCTAAAACCTGCCCCATTGATAACTGTTTACAAACTTCAACTTCAGTATGTGAATTAGAGTGTTGAAAGCTGCAGGAAGAAAGATTGTTGATTATATGGCTGTAAATAACTACTCCCTACCTCTGTGATGTGGAAACAAACAAACAAGCAACAAAAGAGAGAAAACGCTTTTAGAATGTGGATTGCAACTCATTTGGTTGCAGCTTTTGAGATCATGGGTTTATGATTCAATTAATCCATAATACGGTTTTGAACTCACAGAATTATAGGAGAGATTGTGAAGAATTTTCTTGAAGATGTAAATTGTACTCCGTAATCCAGTTGTTCCCAGTGTGTTAGTAGCCTAGCTTTCCCCTGATCAGGAGTTTCAAAAGGAGTTCCCTTTACTGCATGCAAAAACACATACATTCCCTGGGGAAAACAGAAAGTGAATACAGTGGCACTTTTAGCTGTATTTGGTTTTATAATTGTTACATTGTTCAATGCATTGTAAAAATAACAATAAAAAAAAAAAAAAAAGAGGAAATGAATTCTCACCCAGAAGAGCTGCTAGCCTGTAATGACAAATTATAGAAGTGGAAGGAAGAGACAAGAAGTGATTTGCCCAAGGTTGTGCAGTCAGTGGCACAGCAAGAATTAAAGCCAAAGTCTCGTGACATCTGATCTACTGCCTTGTATTCCACATTAGATGGCAAAAATTCCACAAAATCAACAGAATTTTAGCAAGCACTGTAACAAGTTTAGGGATGCCAATTTATATTACCGCTTTCCTAAGACAGCGTTAAGTGAGCTATCAGCTAGAGTCTGCACAAAGCAAAAAAATCTAGCTATGAATACTGGCAATACGACAAGAACTTCTGAAAGCTTTCTTAGCTCCTAGTAGCTTCAAATACTTAGAAGCTGACTACCAGCAATCTGCCGAATACCATCTGCCCATCTCTTCGCTGCTTCTCCTTAACCACGCCGGACTGTTCTTTGCTGTTTTTTCTATTTGATGGCAGCATGCATACCATGTCTGGTCTGGTCTGAAAGATCAATTTGGGCCCAAAGATCAACCAGACAGGGGAGCCCACCCTCTTCCAGTTTTAACGAACATTTGTTTTCTATCAAAGAGAGCACACCAACTTCAAGCAAGAGTCTATCAGAAAAATATCAGGAACTTCCATTTTCTATCTTTCAGGTGCGTTCATTTCTTTCGCATATACAGAAATTGTAATAGGAAGGTTTATATAAAAAAAATCCACATTTCTGAATTTTTATGAAGGAAGTGAAAGTTGAGCAAGTCACTTCACTACTTCTTCCACTTTTTTTTTTTTTGGAACAGCCCCCTGACCAGAGACCTGTTAACCTAAAAGAATTAATTTGCTTAATTAATTCTTCAATTTATGATGTTTGCAGCATCTCAGTTTTAATAACTTATCCAAAAAGACACTTTTAGGACAGATCCAAATGTTTACTGCACATTTTATTTCGCACTGGTACTTGCAGAAAGAATCATCAAAGGTCAGCTAAGAGTTTACCATTAGTGGAAATCCAAGATTTATCTGTCAACAATTCAAGGATTTGTTTCCAAAAAACAAAAAAAGTGCCATTTAAATGCTGAAATATCCAGAAGTGCAGTTCATAGTCATCTTCTAGTGTTCCACTAGAAAACTACTTAACAGTGCATGCTCTCATCCCTGCTGTCATTATAGCTACTTGCAATGAATTCAGTAAGGCATTTGGGAAATGTTTAGTAGTATTTGTCTCTGCCAACATCTTCTGAAGTCAGGCACCTCTGATGCTGTCAAAGATAATGTAGAAAGTGCTCTAATGATGCTTATAATCCCACCATTAGTTTTAAACCTAGCTACAGAAATAAAAAGCTTGAATAATTAAAAAAAAAAAAGTACAGGATTCTAGATGATATTATCCAACCTCTGTCTTTAAAATGAACTACCATTTTCCTAAATAAGGAAGAAATTTTTTGTCAGTCTTAGAAAGCTGAGTTAGCAAACCTCAAATATGATAATAATCGCTGGATTATGGCCCTCTTTTCTCTCAGCATGGCAGGACTAATATACATACTTGTATTACTTTAAATGATTACAACAAAATTATAGCATCCTGGGGAGAGGAGGCAGAAAGATTCTTAAGGTCTTCAGCTTCCAAATCCTTTTGCATACAAAAGTTATCAAGCAAATCACAATCCACTGAATAACAAATGGTTTCAGGGCTTGGGTCAAGGTAGTCCAGTTTTTCCCACTGCTTTCAAGTAAGATTTTTCTTATGTCATATATGGTGGCAAAGTTGAATGCTGAAGTCATTCTGTGCTAAAATTTATCTAACTTGACCAGAAATCAAAGCAAGAAGGAAAAGAACACAAATGTTTCTGTCCCAGGAAGCAGCTCAAGTGCTGAAATTAAACATTTTGGGATACTAACAGATTTACGTAGAAACATTAGTAGAAACTATCCAAGCATTAAAAATGCAATATATTTTATGGATTCATCACAGGTCTCTAATAATATACCAAACACTGTAAAAGCCGGTAGGCACGGTGATTTTATGTTTGCAAGATTCTAGCTTAATTAAATGCCTTTTAAAAGAATACATAAAATATGTAAGGAATATTTCACATCTTTTGTGTTTAAACCCAAAGTGACCACGTATCACTCCTCCTCCCAAAAACAGCCAACTCATTTAATAGTGGATAAGCCAAGCGGAGGTGGTGTTTTGGCTCGCTGGATTTCATTATCCATAGAGCCTGGCTATTTTTCTCTTCTGCTACTAAAAATGAATACGCATGAACAACTTTTCAAATTTTGTTACAAGAGAGGGTACTTACCAGGTTGTGAATCACATTTGTTAAAGTCCAGGCAACAGGGACACTAAAGAACGGAATGCTGAGCAAGACAATGTGCAGCATGCCGACTCCGAGCGCGTATGTCAGCCACATTCCACGACTGTTCATCACCCGTGTGTTTGGATTTACCTCGCTGTGGGCAACTCCTACGTTCATTTTTACCCTATAAAACAGAACTGTTTGAAGGTTGAGACTACTGTTATAGAGGAGTACTTAACATATGCCATTTTTGAATTTGGAAAAAGGCTGTTTTAAATAAGCAGGTCTGGAAGGGACACAGCGCGTAAGCAAAGATGTATCTTCAAAGTATGGTTTGCAGAGAAGGCAGTACAAAGGGGCTGTTGTGAACTGTTTTTTAAAAAAATCCAAACAAATAAAGCCCACAAGCCTGCTATAGAAGGAGCATTAAAAAAAAAAGCAAACTGTAAGCTGTGCTGTTAGAAGCTGAAGTTGCAAACCTGTAAGAAACCAATCTTTGTAACTTTTGTCCTCTAAGTTCCTTTCTCCATCCACAACAATACCCACATTTCTTTTCCACTTCCCATATCAGACAATTTTCCTCCTGCTTCTCATTCATGTAACAGCTAATGAAGAATTCTGCATACACCAATAGCCCAGCGACCTACTGCCAGAAAAAATGAGTAAGGACTAATTTATGCCTGCTTTTCTTGCAGCAGAGCGCAGATTTCAGATTTTCCTCCGCTCCCCATCTGGCAGTTTTCAGACAGACACTTCTGTCTTTCAAATCTGGCTGAAATGAGCCGGCAGGTTAAAAAGTTTTCTAAGTGACAGACATACACAGAGATACACAGAACAATTTCATAATGCTGATTTCTTCAGGAGACTGACAGAACTTACTGGAGGCGACACTCTTGTCCTGCTGTACTAAAATTTGTAAAGATAATTAAAAAAACCCTCATTGCATACTTCATACTCACATGATCTGTAAGACTCTATACTCACGGGACTGGGACGGAGACCTTTTAACTTCCTTCCAAATCAGTCTACAAAAGGATTATTTAACCAGCAAAAACAGTTTGCTTTTGGTAGGAAATTTGCTTCCTACACTTGCTTAGTGCAGTAAAGCGCTGTTAATGCCCGAGTACTTTGCACTGTTAGCAAGAGGCCGTAGAACAGAAGCAGATGTGAGGAACCTGGAGCGGAACCGGGGCCGCAGTCAGTACTTGTTGCCGAGTGTTCCAGGCGGTGCGGGCACAGGAACGCAGCACGGCACGTGTGAAGCCGGACTGTTCCTCCCTGCCTGGGTGCAGCACGGCAGGCAGCGAGCACCCGGACGTACCTCTCGGCGTAACCTGCCGCCTCTTCCTATCGTCCCCCCCCACCCCCCGTGTTTCTTGTCTAATCAGATGGGCGCCTTCTCTCAGTTCGCGGTACCCCGGTGTTTTCCCTCTCATCGCCAGGAGCCCAGCCGCACGAAAGAAGCGGGACGCCCCGCCCACGGACCCGGCGCAGGTCCCACCGCAGGAGCCGGGGCCTCCCCGCAAGGCCGATTCCTTCCCGG
>VXBL01008546.1:162519-276115 GCA_013400195.1 Aramus guarauna | reverse complement strand
GGGCCTGGGCCTGGTGCGGCGGCCCTCGAAGTGGGCCCGGGCCCCGCCGGCGAGTGAGGCCCGTCCCTCCCTTCCCCTCCCCTCTCCTGCCCTCGCTGTCGGGACGGCGACGCTGCTGCCCGCGTTGTTTTGGCGCGGCGCTCCCCGTGCTTTTCCTGACGAAAAGCAGAACTGGGCACTGTGGGCCGTTCGCGTGGTTTTAGGTAAATTCAGGGGTGGCTGTCTGCAGGTTCTATCTGCAGCTTTTCTCGGGTTTTTTTTCTCATAAAGTGAAGAATTCTTGAGTCCGTGTTTTGGTGTACGGCTAAGAAAGAAAGGTGGCTGTCGGAGGGGGGTTTGGGTGCTGCTCTGGAAGTCCGAGAGGCCGCAGCTATGAAGTTTAAGGAGTTTTTGTTCGCAGTTTACCTGATGGCGTGCAGTATCGCGGCTATGCAGAGAGCCCTTGTGGCTGGGGAGTCAGACTTCGTTTAGAGGGGTGAAAGGATTGCATCAACGATAGCGCTCAACGTGGAAAATACTGTTCCTTCCCACTGAGCGTGGATTATAGTACGTCCAGTCAGTGGGGTTGTAGCGGTAATGTGGTTTGAGCTGAACTGTGTACCTTTTAGCTTAAAGTAATGGGGGTTGGATGTATTTCCATAGGTAGCAAGTACCAGAGATCCATCCCTCCCTCCCTCCCTCTCTCCCTCCCTCCCAGCAGGTGCCCCCGAGATGCAGCCAGCACTTGATGTGGGAGTCCTGTATAAGGTGTGAATGTGTGAGGAAAGCTGCCTCTCTGAATGCGTGTACACGATTAGCATTGGTCTGTATTCAACAACACACGTCTTCCCGTGCTGCTACTCTTTTTGCAGTTAGTTTGGTGGAAAACTGATTTATCAGACCTTTTTACCACATCTGAAAGGCAAACTCCCTTTGCAATGTAAACAACAGGTATAAAGAGAAAACCTCTCTGTAGCTGTTCTTAGAAAAGTTTTAACTCTGCTTCCTCTTCAAAGCACTGTACCTCCCCCCCCCAAAAAAAAAAAAAAAAAAGTGTTTTTATTTTGTCTTTTATGTTTAAAGAGTGGCAGTCTTTAGAAGGATATCAAGGCAGAGAAGCGTCCTGTAATTGTTGTTATCAGCTGCGTATACCCTGCAGGATAGTGGTGCTCTGGGGTGTTGGCCACAGTCCCTCACTGTGTCAGGAAGAAATCTGGGTTTGCTCCATTCCTCCACATGTGCGCATATCCTTGGGACGGGTGCTGAGCATGTGGTCTCTGTTCTCCAGCAAGTATCTTAGACTTAATTAATGGGAAGCCAGGCCTGCTGGGATTGTTTGCCTTTCAATGTAAATAACATTACATAACATAACCCTGTGAAACCTGCTGCTGCAGAGAAAAGAAACTTTCCTGGTAGGACAGAGAGCAATCCAAGTCTGAACCATTCTTGAGGTGCAAAGAGCTGTCTAGAAATGGTCTTTCTCCTTCCTTTCTCATATGTGTGAAAAACTGGTTGAGTTCTTTGTGTCAGGCTACAAGGATCAGCAAAGATTTTTCCTGGAGCTTGATTAATTGTGTTTACTTGGGTACTTAAACAGAAATGCATCTCTGAAGACATTTCTGACCAGCGCTCCGGGTTGACATGTGGTCTGTCTATTCTTGTAATTGCAAGATCACAACCACATGTTATAGTAATTTAGAGGACATGACTATATACATGTGAGATAATATACTGTTTTGCTCAGTATATCTTGGAATTCCTGAAGTTTTTCATAAGAAGTTTAATCAAATTAAAATAATGTTTTCTAGTCTAGACCTGTATTCTGTTTCTTCCACAAGTCAAACTGCCACTGACTGCAGCGGAAGCTGGGTCTTCCTGTATCTTGAAAATTTTGCTCTTTAGCTGTAATGTTAAGTTTTGCCTACGTTTAAAAGTTGCTCTAAAACAATGCCTTAGAAATGTCTATTTGTAATGTGCCTGTTACAGTCTTTTTCTGTTATCCTTCTGTGCAGCTCTGCTGAATCTTATTCCACTATGAAACAGCTGTCAGCAGATACTATTCGTCTCCTTTCGAGTTCTCAGGTGATTACATCAGTTGCCAGTGTGGTGAAGGAGCTGATAGAAAATTCCTTGGATGCCAGTGCCACAAATATCGATGTTAAACTGGTAAGTCCTCTTTCTTTCTTTTACAAAGAATTGGATGTAAAATAAGATGCAAGAAAAGTTGTTTCACTGCAAATGTATTTTTTTGGGGTTCCTGGGGGTTTGGGAATGGAAGGATATTAATAGTGTTTATACATATATATTTTAAACTTCAAATAAAAATGGTCCTTAACATTTTTGATGCCCCACTGACACAGTAAGTCATATGTGTGTTCCTGACTGTATCTTGAAGAAAAACTGTCAACTTCTTTAATACATCTTTTCCTACTTACAAATTTACTTTTTCTGACTTACAGCTTGTTTTAAAAGATGTTAGACTTCCATTTCACTGCTAGACCAGCATGTTTAATTCTCATGACAAAATATTGTCAGAAAAGTGAAAATGGAAACAGTGGAAGAGGTCATTGATGGCTGTGTTGGAAGTTTTGGCGATGCAAATTGCTGCAGTCTGTAATCAGCATGATGAGCTCTGGCTACTTCTAACGTTTTATTTTTATAAAATGTTAAAAAAAGTTGGCATATCACTCAAGGATAGTTTCTGAAAAAATAAAATATTATTTATTATAGGAAACTTGTGCTTTTTCTCCTAATTGGGTAAAATGGCTAACTGATCAGCTTCTCTTGCTTTCACGAGCATTTCTAGTTTTGCAGTATTTTGTCAACAGCTGCATAGTAGCAGTATCTCCTATTTAGTAAGAGCGTTGTTGCAGTCTGTATAAATGGATTTGTCCAGAATTGCATCCAATTTCCCTTCCTGCAAATAACAGTGAATATATAAGCTATTCTTGAATTAAGTGTTAGACGAATGCTCTAATTAGGAGCAATTCAATTTCTGCTTGTTTCTTTGTCCATGTCAGTGCTGTCTTTTCTGAATGAACCTAAGGTGTTTTCCATCTGAGTATGGTTTCCTGCAGATGCCAAGGAACATGCTTATTTGTTATTTGCCTTAAGTGAGCTGAAGATACTCTGTCTTCTCTATGGTCTGTGATGACCAATATCTTCTCAATACTTAGACTGCATAGTATCTTGTTTCATGAATAACTCCAAAGTGAGTAGTGCCTGCACGATTCTGGGAGTAAGAGCGTTAGAATCAGGTCTGATGAGCCGATCAATAACTGCAAGAAGTCAACAGAAGGTTTTGGAGCCTTCAAAATCTGTTAGAACAAACCTTGTCTCTTTTACCTGGGTGCTGATATAGAGCCATGCAGATAGCCAGAGGAGAAAGCCCTCTAATCAGCATGCGTTTCACAGTGCAATAACCAGCTGTTTCTGTAGGGAGAGGTCCTAAATCCGTTAAAAAGAGCATTATCAATCATTTGTAGTGCATGAGTCATCTGCACTACTGTTACTTTCTTTGTCAGTTCAGCCCAATCCAAATCACTGTATTTCTAAAGCAAATGAACAAACCTGGCCTTACACAGGTTATCAGTGAGTAAATGAGATTTACTGATTGTTCTTCAGTGGACACTAGGGGAGAAGAGAAAACCTGCTCTTTGACCAACTGTACACAATAATACTGTAAACCAGTGGAATTTTTTGTGAGAAGAATATTTTTATATCAAAATACTACTTTTATTTGTGAAATTTAAATAAGATTGACCACATAATAGAGCTTAATGGCCACATTAACTCTGGATTAATTCAAAAGCATAATAGAGAATGGAAACTTTGACACTTCATTTTACAGCTTGAATTTTTTTGCCTGAAACTGGCAGCATTTTCATTGTTTTTATCTTTTCCAGATAGATTAGGAAGGCTAGCTGATTCATTCAGGCTCGTTACCTGATTTGCCTAAACAAAGACAGGAATGGCTTTTTTGGAGACAGACAGGAGTTAACCTTCAGGTGGAATGGTTCTCAGGTAGAAACCATGGCACTGGCCAGTTGTAAGTGGGAAGTTTTGACTAGTGTTTTATTCTTGTTAAGTTCTTGGTTGACCAGACTCCAGTAGGTGATGTTATTGAGCGTCTTTGCACTATGCATCAACTAGTTTCTACACAACACTGGGAAAAACATCATCTTATATTGTAGTTTTAGATAATGTGCTATTACTTTAATTACAATTGAAAACCAGTCATTTGATCAGAAACTGACCTGTGGCCTTTCTGTAAGGTGTTGAATGGTATCTATTTATTAATTTGAACCTCAGCTTTGTTGCTTTTAGAAATATGAACATGGTGGAGCTTGCCTTGTTGTTAGCAGTTGGGTCAGCTGCCTCTGTAGCATGGCTGTGCATTAAGCGTATGTAGAATGATGGTTTTATTCTTGACATGGTTTCCTGGCTTCAGCTTAGTGTGCTAAAAACCATTGATGCAGCAATATAGTTGCTTGTGTGTGGATATAGTGACTCCACAGGCATCAGTCAGCTAGTTTCCCTGACTGACCTCTTCCATGAGGAATTTGAGACTAGTCTACGCAGTTTGAGACCTGCATATTTTAATTAATAGAGAAGACAAGCAACAGCCTGTGTAAGTAGTTGGAGCAAAGCTGGGATTCAGAAAGGACATATCTTAGCTACAGGTTTCCTACTATTACACAAAATGGCTGTTGTAAAAGGCAGACACTCATTTCTGCCCCTTTTTTCCCAGTGCACGAAGTGGGAGCTTTACTCCTTAGAACCTTCTCAGAAGAAGCGTAGCTCAGGGTGAGGTTCCAGTGTACACCTGATCCATCTCATCACTTGAAAAGCAAAGTCCTACATCCATCTGCACAGCTTTGCTAGACATTTCTGCCTCTTGTGATCCATTCATCTTGCTAATGCAAAAGAAAAGTAACCCATCAAGAAAAGTGGATTATTTGTGCCTGTTTAATAAGCTGAATTGACCTTTGTGAGTAACAGAGCTGTAGCTGAAACAAAGATGGGACCATGCAGTTGTGAGTAAAAGAGGAAGCAGTTGAACCATGTGGTTTGGCATCAGTGATCTGGTAGAGTAACGCAAATATCTCATGGTATCGTGACCTCAATAGTACTTAAGTGGTGTAGCATGGTGGAAGGTGTTACAGAATAGAAGTTTAAGCACCATAATATTTTAAGTAAAATACGTGTAAGTAAAAATTAATACCATTAGAAAAGAAATAGAGAAGCATTTGTGTAACACTGATTGAAGTTGAAGAAGAGAAGTGCTTAGGAAAAGTGAGATTTAAGTGGTCTGGAAGTAAAAATTAGAATGGAAAATAGGAGTTAATTGTGAAATGCTCAAAACTTTCATTAGTTCATACAGCAGTGGGACAGAAGGTTTTGTGTTTATATATCCTTATGTGTTTTTATGTTCAGTTGAGATGTATTGCTTAGGTTGTTTTGCTTCCCAGTAGGAGGTTGACTCAAATATTAGCAAAAGCATTGTTTTTCACCTGGAGATAGCTTTAGCACCATTCATTAATAAGGAAAGTGAAATGTACCCCCATTTCTACTGTGTCAGTTAATAAAAATATGTAGTTCTGTGCCTGCTTCAGAGGCTTTCGATGTTTCCTAATGCGGATTAAGTGTGAATACAGATAATATCTATAGATACCTTCCTTTTGTTTTTAATTACATTTTTTTTACTTCAAGAAACAGCCCTGGGAGTACACTGTATTTTTTCATAACTGTCTTTGGTATATGCCCAAGTGGGATAACAGTTAGTTCTGTTTAATCAATCAGTTTTCTGTGAGCGTCCGTCACGTGCTCTACACAGCATTGGTGGTGCTAACCATTCAAGATATTGTTTGTAAGCAAAACCACTTTTAAGGTCTCCTGGATGTATTAGACACTACAGCACATCTTTCTGTATGTTATATCATAATCTTTTCAAAGATCTAGGCATGCTTCTGTAAAAGAACTTTAGGTAGTGATCCGTAGCTCTAATTACTTTCTCTTCCTGGCTTGCGATTCTTTTTGGGTACAGTTTACTTGTGCAGATTATACTGTAGCTGGAAGGAAGCATTTATTTGCCACGCCTGTTATAGAACCTGAATTCCATATGTCATTTAGCTGTCCTAATTAGCTGGGTTTTCAGAGTTTTACCCTATTTATGCTGGTATTTAATAAAATGACATATTTAAATATCTTAGGAAAATATGCATCGCATGTATGTAAAGGTCAATCACAAAGATTAAATTTTGCTTCCTTGAAAGCTGTTTTTAAAAGAGCCTCTAAGAACCTTTACTTCTTTCTGTTAAGTATTGTACCTCTTTACAAGCTTTCTTATTCTGTCTTCTCCCCATTCGTGCCCTGCCCCCATTAGAGTTGCAGCTGCTGTATATTGAGAGACAATATAGACACTGGAAAACCTCTGTGATAGTGAAATCACTTCTGAGCTTAGGTTTTTCAAATATCATCATAGTTTAAAAAAATAAATCACTTCGTTCCTGTTTCAGTTTACTGTATTAACATGTATGTGCTACTTCTAAAGCACAGGGTAAGAATTACATTATTTAGAGAAACCATCACTGCTGTCTTAGCATTTTGGGTTTTGTGTTTTTGTGGGGTTTTTTTAAACAGACATTTAATGGTTGTTCAGTTTCTCCAAATAAGCAAAACATCCAATTCTATTTGGATGGCTAGAAGCTGTAACCTTAGCTGCTTCAAACTTGTGTCTTAATTCATTTGGCTGTTTTAGTACTCCTTTATGTTTTGTTCTTTTTTAGGAGAATTATGGGTTTAACAAAGTAGAAGTAAGAGACAATGGCAATGGAATCAAGGTTACTGATGTTCCAGTTATGGCAATTAAACACTACACCTCAAAAATAAGCTCTTCTGAGGACCTTGAAAGGCTGACAACATACGGTTTCCGTGGGGAGGCTTTGGGATCAATTTGCTGCATATCAGAGGTGAGCAGTTGCTTTAAATGTGTCTAGTCTTTTGTGTTGTCTTTTTTTCACATGTGTTTGTGAAAGTTTTATTAAAATGTCAGTGCAAAGACTTTAAATTGTTCCAGCAGCCTTCCAGGGTTATGTTTTTCTGAACAGTTTGGCTTGTGTCCTTCCTGCCCTTCCCCCAGAAGTCATGCCGTATGGTTAGGAAGCACTATGGGTTTCTTGTTAGTGCCAGTCCTGCCTTTCTGTCATACTGATCACAGCAGTGCTCAATTTATTGTCCTCAGTCAGAACAGGTCAGAGACAGATTGCTTAGTGTTTTCTTTTGTGCCAGCGTATAGATACATGATTCCTTATACATACATGTGTAGGTACATGATTCCTTAGAACGCTGGCTCTTCAGTGTTAATCAGCAAACATAACGTCAAAGAGTGTGGCTGAGTTTGCTACTTGAATTAGGGTGAATTAAAATGAGGAACAGCAGATGGTGGCCAGGAGAAGTCATTTCAGGGAACCGATGGCCCACATAGCTGCCGTTCCAGTAACGATTTCTGCCTTGATGTTATCTTGGTGATTGGCAGTCATGGGATCTTGCTGGGCTTGATATTGCTCCTTGACATGTATATGACTGCAATTGCAAAAATTGTTGTCTGTATGAGTAAACAGGAACTTGCTCCCTGGCCTGTCTGAGTCTGATCCATATGTTTGTGTTAAGAGGACTGACAGTGTACAGGTATTTGGGATTTAACTTGTTGACTGAAAGTAAGTTGGTTCAAAACCACCTGAAAAGCGCGCAGGCTGTTAAGGGCACAGCATCTACCTCTTCTGTTGTGCTCTGCCTTTTTGTATTTGTGCTGCGCCAAGGTCAAGTTTTGGGTTTTTCTTTCTAAGTCTGCCAAGGATTAGATCCTGCAAGAAGATGCCGATATTTGTGTCTGGAACCGTCAACTGTCAAGGTCAGGAGAGATGTTAGAGCTTGACTCCTTGCTACCTTGGGCTATGTTCACATTGCACTGGGCAGGAGTGGGTTTTGTGTTTGGATGGAGATTTCCAAAGGTACTTTCAAAAGTGTTGGTGTTTTGACAGTTGATGACAGACCTCATTCATTGGTTCCTTCTGATGAGTTGTCAGAGCAGGATGCCATCTGTTCTGAGCTTTTAATCAGCTCTATGGTACATTTCAAAAGAGATAGGAGGTGGCCTGAGTGTATTAGGTGCTTTAATAGGTATTACTTTAATCCTTGGATCAGTAATTAGGTTAATTAAACACTCCTGGCATTTGTGTTCTGCCTACCCAAACTGCCCCCTGAAGTTTCAGTTAAGAGATACTTCACTATTGGCCCTTAAGTAGGTCTGTAATATTGTCATGTCCAATTAATCAATTACTGTTTTTTATCTCCAGAGGCATGGCTGAACTCTGAATGATTCATATGAGACACTAAAATAAACCAAAATATCCTGAAGCTCTGTACGTGTCATAACCTTTATGTCTGTCCAGTGGTTGAAGTGCAGTGGTTCGGTTGTTCAAAATGTTGATTCCTGAACTCAGGGAACTGTAGTTTTATTGTACTGGTTTATGACTGGTCTTGCTAAAGCTGAGCTGGTTATTACCTTAATAGCTTACAAAACATGCTAGTACTGATTACCAGGTATGTTTGGGTGTGGAAAGATACTGTTTGTTTGATAGTAGTCATTATGCTTGTGGAATCTCTCATGAATTTAAGACATTGTCATAGTATGCCTTCTCTCACAAAGGATGAAAATGCAAAATTATCAATTGATTTAGTTGTTTATTTAACCTGTATGAGAAGATACAGGAGTGTGTGTTGTAGGTAGTAGGGATTGCTATGCTTTATGTATTCGTGTGATAGAAATGCATGGCTTTCAGTTAAATGGATGGAAAAATGAGTAATAATGCAGAATGTTTCTGTGGCTGTAAGAAACACCTGTAGAAGACAGATTTTATAAAATAATTAAATGTAACTATGGTGACTAAAATAATGCGATGGTGAGAGGGGTAGCAAAGCTTATCTAAGCTCATTCTGAACTTTGTGAATCCTTGATTAACAATTTTTTTTTTTTAAATCACTGTTTTCAGGTTTTGATCACAACGAAGACAGCTGATGATGATTTCAGCACTCAGTATACTTTGGATAGCAATGGGCATGTAACTTCTAAAAAGCCTTCCCATCTTGGGCAAGGTAGGATATCATTGTTCTGGTGTTGTGCTGTGACAAAAGCATTTTACGTTTTTGTGAGGCTCTATTTGATGTTGAAATACCTATTCTGTACTTGAAGGCTGAGTATGAAATCTTTGCAGCTGTAAACATTTCTTGCCTTATGTCTGTCAACTGAGAATGTGGTATCATAAGAAATAATGTCTTGAAAGTTACTCTAGATAGTAATTATAAGCTAGTTTCTCTTTGACTCACTTCTACAAGCTGACAGCAGAAATAAAAGCTATAAAAATTCAGTGCCCCAGGTCCAGGTAGACTTACTATATAAATATATGAAAGATTTGTTCAGGACCAAAATAATGTTTCTGTACATAGCAAAACCCTTGCTTAAAGGAGGAAGAGTTGCCCTGCTGCTAGACGAAGGAGTTGCTGGAAGCAGCATGCCTATAGGACCAGGTGAAGTCACAGTTCTTTCTAACCAGCAGGGAGGGTGTGTCCCTACAACTCCTTCTGTGTGTTCGTGCTAAAGAGTAAAGGTTGCCCTCACCTCAAAGGCGGGCCTTGATGGTTCAGACGTGGTGTAGGTTTGGGGTGGCGTCTGCTCTACTTCGTGCTCTGCTCAGCTAAGCGTTGCTCAGCGAAGACTGTTAAGACCACGCTGTGTCCTTGCATTCACGCTCCAGCCAGTGTGTATTCCCAGAAGTGGCGTGGTCCTCTCTTGCGATGAGGACGTGCTTCTGAGGAAGCAGTTGCAGCTTTTCTGTAAAGCTCAGCTTGCCCCAGCTGAGTCGCAGCGGCTGCTTGTCCATCTTACGCCCACAAGCTGTCCCCCCGCTGCCTGCAGTGCCCAGACACGAACCGGAGCTGACAGCCGACTCAGCTTCCTCCCTCCTCAGAGCTAACTGCACACAGGGAACCATTAAGCCAGAAGCTGCCAAGGGCTAGTCAGTGGGCAAATACTGAAGAAGAGCTGAAGCTGAGAACTCTAATTTTAGTTAATTTTAACCAGGAACTCTTTGAGATTTAGACTCTAGTATGTTCCACAGCTGCAAAGCCTGTGGGTTGCGTTGCCTTGTCTTTTGTCAAAATTGTTGAATGATTGACTGAATTCTGTGACACATGTAATACTTTGCAATGTCCTTCTGGACTAGGAATTTGTGATTGTGTTGGCAGATGAATATTCTGCCTCTTACTATGTACTGTGCCTTGAGCAGAGGTATCTGGCTCTTCAGGTACTACCCTAAAGCAAATGCTTGTGAAAGGCCTTAATGGAGCTCAGTATTCCTTTGCCTCCAGGTACGTCTGGTTAGATTCTAGTCTGATCATCATTTTACGAATGAAAGTTAACCTAATAGGCACTGAAAGAGTCTTCAGCTTTATTTAGTGCTGATTCTCAGTGTTGTCAGTGTGTACGGAAGAAAGCTTAATGCTGCAGTCATAAGTCTAAATCAAGGAGGGGAATCACGACTCTTGAGGTCTATAGATAATTTTTGTGGGAGGATGACTGCTAATTTGGTATACTTCTTTTCATGCTAATATATAATTTAGTGTTAGTAGGGGTTCTTTTGTATGCAGCAGCCTACAGGCAGGTCTCTTAAAGTAAAAATGAAGTTTCCTCAATATCCAGTCAGTGCCATGCTTTCAATATAATATCTACTTGTTTTTTGTCACCTGCTTGCAGGTACTACAGTAACAGTCCTAAAGTTGTTTCAGAATCTTCCTGTAAGAAAGCAGTTTTACTCAACAAATAGAAAATGTAAGGAAGAACTGAGAAAAGTCCAAGATCTACTGATAGCATATGGTATCATAAAACCAGACCTGAGGATAACCTTAACACATAATAAGGTAATAATGAGTTTTTCTCTGTCAGCTATCTTAAGGATCAGTTTCTGATGAATTTATGCAGTTCATTTAATACTTACATAAAATCTTTCATTCTAGGAATTTTCTTTCATCATGGATTTGTTTTGGACTTCTACATCTTTCTTCCCTTTGTAGATGTGTATTTGTAATGGTTACAGATTTTGATCCTAAACTTCTAAAACTCGGGCTCAGATCAGCCTTTTGGTCTGCTCCAACAAATGCCTGGTTAGATATATGAAGTATAAAAATTATTTTACATGCTAGTGATATAAGAATGATTTTACCTGCTAGTAATTATTAAAGGTATCAGTGGTGTTCTGCAGAACAAAGCAGTGAGACCTTACTAGGCCATGGGGTGTGATCAAGTGTTAACAAAGCCAACTGAAAAACTCTCTAAACTTATTTAGTTAGGCTGTCTATCTGGATAGACGCTACAGCACATACAGGTAGCTTGCTGTATGCTGAGTCGTAAGAGTTCAATACATAATGATGGCTTTATTTAAAAAGGCTAAAAAATTCAAATCAATTTGCTACATAGGTGTAAGTAAGAGTATCATATTATAACAACAGGCTTTAGCTGAGCTAGTTGTTCTTTGTTTAGACTCTGGGGGAACAGATTCAGAGACTGCTTGGAGGCTACTTTGACTTTACAGCATACTGAACGGTAACTTTACAACACAACTACAGAAATGACGCATTGAGCAGTTCTCCTTTACCTGACCCAATTTAACGTAGCTAATTTTACTGGCTGAACTGCTGGGTTTGGCACCTCTGAGAGAAAAGCTATCCTAAAGAATTTCCAAGTTGCCACAAAGTGGAGAGTGACATCTCGTGGCCAGATCCCTCGGTAATTCTTTTTCTGTTAGAAAATACGTTTTGTTGGTTGTTCTTGCTATTTGGCCTGTTCATTGAGAAACTTTGGTCAGTTACTCTGAACCAAACATTCAGACTTCAGTTCCCTTTCAGGGGGAATGATGAATGATGTTGTACTTTCTTGAAAAGACAACAGATTACCCATACTTTTCTGGAAATGTATAACATGCTCTGATTATATTTATGTATGTATTTCTAAATATTGAAGTGTAGATCTTGTGGAAAACAAAAGCCTGCCTTGTAGCTACAGAGTAAGTATTCCAAAACTGAGTAAGCACAGCTACTTTCAGTCTTATTTCATTGGGACTACAGAAGGTTTGAAACCAGAGATCTCAGGGTTGTACACTAATTAGTTTGTTTTAAGCTCCTTGGCATTATCTAACAGTGCTTTCATGGTATTGGGCTCAAATATTGGTTAAGACTAATTTCATCTTTTATTGGTGGCTTGGTTTTGCCCTCTCTGATGGATGTGGTATAACTTTTCTGTGGTTAAGCTGGGGCTTTTGTTTATCATCCTTGGCTACTGCAAGAACTTCATACAGTTCATTGCCAGTACCTTCTGTGGACCTTTTTTCCCCCTCTGTGGCAACTGTAGCTTGTTATCTTCTATTATAGATCTCAAATTTGGTATACTGTGTTGGGAAGCATTTTTTGTGGAAGATGGTTGTTCAGTTGACCTTTCTGAACTAGACCTCTATTACGTGGCTGCTTACATAGTTTGTGTGATCTTTTCTAGTCTGGAAATTCCTGTTGATGGCTCTGGATGCTGCCAGAGAGGTATGGGAATGTGACTCCAGAGTAAGACAGTAGTGATTTGGGGGAAAAGAGGAACAAGGAGCAAGGGGAGCAGCAGTGACATTGCTGCTGACAAGTTGCAAATTATTTTTTATAGAATTTTGATTTCATCTCCTTTGATTAGACTATTACAAATCTTGTTGTTTGTTTTTTTTGTATGCTTATTTTAATACAATGGCAATAATGTGCAAGAAGTTGAGCACATGTCTCTTTCACAATACTTACTGCAAAAATGGTGTGAAGAGCGGCATGATAGTATCCACTGCATGCTGGTTTTCACTGCCTGTTGTATTAGCTTCAGAAGTAAACTTCTCAATACACAATTTAAGTAGGTAAAATAAATCAGTACAAATGCTGTCTGCAGGCAGTATATATTCGTTGTAATTACAGAGATGGTATCTTCATTTTTCACTGCCAGCCTTACGTTCATTTAATTTAGAGGAAAAGGAAAAAAAGGAAGGAACTGCTCAGATGTTTCAACACAAGAGGTCGCTCAGTAGCTATTGCTGAGCTGGGAAAATCAAAGACTAAAGAAACTGTACAGTAAGTGTAGTCTGTCTCTGTGCATGTGTAAATGCTTTAAAATAGACTGAAACTGTTAAAAAAAAAAAACAACCAACCTTTGAATGCAGATTCCTGTGTTTATACTGCTGTTGTCATTTCTGGCAAATTAAAAATTACCTACTGCATCATACCTCTTAAGAAATCTGAAATTCTAATGCATAACAATTTTCAACAGAGCTACGTGCATCTGTTACCATAATATCACAAAACATGGATATTAATTAGTTATTTTTCCTTCAGATGCTAAATATTATTGTCATTAAAACTACTAATTCAGATCAGAATGTATTCTTCCTATAGTGATACTACAGTATATCTGTGCTAGAATAATATTCTAGTCAATAGGGTTGTCTTTGATTATTTTTTTATTTTAATTTTATTTTTTTTATGTGATGGCTGTTGTATTTCTGTTTGAAATGTACTGGGAGAAAGAACTTCTTAGAATGGCTTTATTTTTCATGGAACTCATAGATTATGTATTAGTTTTAAAAAAAAAAAAAGTGTATGCAATTATTCAGAGGAGTTCCTAGAATCCTAAATACTTGAGGCTGAGCCAATACTTTCTGTTGCAATGGAAGAAGATACACGTCAGGAGTAAGATCAGGTTCCGAGGCTTGAAAGAGCAAGAAGGTAGCAGAGATGAGACATTATAGAAGGAGACGAAGAAAGATGGGTCAAAAGAGTAGAAAGGGTAGTATAATACAGTATATTTCAAAGAAATCTTGAAAATAAGTGACAAAACCAGTACTTTTTTAAAAAAAAAATCATTTTTTAAAGTCCTGTATTTTATGAGAAATGAAAGGAGAATGGAAGAAAGCCTAGCCCTGGCTTTACTGAGGAAGAATATAACGAGGCTGAAACTTTTATAAAAGCCTCTGAAGTTAGGCATCTGAACCTAATTGGCTCTAGCAGAAACTTATTTTGGAAAGTCAGGCATCTTACTGAGCTGTTGAATGTATATATGTTTTTAGGATGCACAATACATTGCATGTTTTATTGCCACCATGATTTTTTCTAATGGTGTATGTCTTGTGCTTCTGAATGAAATTTCCAGAAATTTTTTTTGCTGCTGTTTCAAATTTCCTGTTTGCGTTAGTTCAGATGAAAATACTACCATTAAGTATCTGATTGCTTTTCTGTGAAGAACCACGATATTCTTCCTGCCTCTGGGTTGTTTTCTAGTAAGTAAGAAAAGTTACCCTTTTATCAGTCATCATAGGGTTCACTTATTGTATATTCTCCGTCAGTGGATTTCTGAAATAGGAAATACTCAATTGCTCTTTCTGCTCAGAATGTTTTGTTTGCATTAGCAATAAATAATGAATCACTTTGCAGATCAACTCTTGAAGTACTATTGCTATTTTGACAACTTGGATTAGCTGGTGCTCCTTCTTTTTATGAAGGTTTATCCTGCCAAGACATTCTTTGAATACTGATAATGTTGATCCTCTTGCCAGTATGGTTATGTTAGAAAGAGGTATTTTTCTTCTTTCATCACCATGTTCCTTGAAAGCATATTGAATAATGAGACAGCCAAATGGAAATAATTTACATGAGTATTCAGCAAGTTTATTTAAAGTTAACATTATCTGAAGGCATGCTAAGAACATTCTAAAGTCAGCTACTGCTTAAACCACGTCAAACTCTTCAGCCCGAAATGCCACGTTCTAGCCGCCTCTGCGCTCTGACTGTGTTTTGCCGAGGTGGTGTAGGGCTCTTCCCTGGAACAACAGTTTTCACGCTCTTCACTGTTTAACACCCGTAGCCCTTGACTCAGTCTTACAAGCCACTGATGTTCAAGAAATGCCTTTGTGTGTTGAAAGGCTGATGATATGGAATGCTTTGATTCTGTTCTAATTGCCTTTATTCCGCAAACACCCAATAACTATACCTGTTTTAACAATTTCAGATATAATAGGGCTGAACAAATTGTGGCAACAGGTGGCTTAGATGGTGCCTGTGAGCGGGTCATACCGTACACAACTGGTTCCACGTCTTGTGCAAAGCACAGGTGGGCCATAAGTAGACTCAATAAATTTTCTAGTTCCTGTTGAGGAAAAATCTGCATAAGGGAATATTTTTTCCAATGTTTTTCATGCACAATATTTTAAAGCCTTGATCACACACAGTTCTGCGTAGAACTGTGTCTTGTTTGTTTCTTGAGAGGCATGGGTCAGAACTTCTGGATGCGTGAGGTTCGTTTTAAAGCTGTTGTTATAACAGTGGATGGTACTCTTCTCCAAATCCCTGTTGTGGTTGGTGTTGACCTAAAGGATGCCATTTTCATTTTTTTTCTTTACAGTAAGTTTCCTCTTATTTCCAAAATTGGATAATCTCAACCTACAGCCTGTATCCAATAGTCCAAACCCAGTTTGTTTTCTGTGTCTTGAGTCCTCTGTAATGAGCGTGGGGTTTTTGAGACAGAGTAAGTGCGTTAGGGTAAATTTACCATTTTTAATAATGAGATTATACTTTGCATTCATTCATTGTGCTTCCAAACTCTACTGCAGCTGCATGTTGAAAAGAAATCTGCATTGAGCAGAAACAGGAGCATGTAAGCTCTTTCTTGAAGTGGAAAGGCTACTCCATTTAATGTAATGATGATAAATTAAGTCCAACCCTAATCTGTGTGTCTTAAAATATAAAGAGGAATTATGCTTAAGAATCTGCAGTGCTCCGTGGCCAACATGCGTTCATGCTGACCTGGAATATAGCTCAGTCTTTACTTCCATTCGTTGTTCAGTGGCTTTGCTGGGAAAGCCAAACAGAGTTAATTATGGTGTTTTTTGTGCTGAGGACACCTGTCCACTAGGAAATGCACTGAGACCCTCAACTCAATTTACATTAGCCAGAGAACAGCTGCCAGATGGTAACTACTTTTGGTCACTACCAACCTGGCTGAATTTGAACTGGTGACCTAGAGGTGAAATGCTTTATATCCTATTACTAATTCCTTGAGGTTTCCAGTTTCTCATCCATCACTTTTTTCAAATGACAGCACAGTATATGTCTGAAATCTCGAAACAATTACTGTTTCACATATGCAGTGTGCGTTGCAGAATCTGAGATGTGCCTTTAGCTCTTGCAAGGTTTTTATACTCGCCTTGTGCACTTAAAAAAGGTTAGCAGAAAAAGGATGTTTCCAAAGCTGCCTGGGAGTTTCCCCTCTTCATTACCAATGTACTCTGTCACAGTTAGGAGTGTTATTTTTGTTAACCGCTATTTTACAAAAGCCTTTTAAACCTGCCTTTATTTACATAGAATTCATTATGGTGATGTATGTCCTCTGAATGACAGTTTAGGATTGGAAACTGGGGGTTTTTGCCAGTAGTTTAATTGGGAGGTTTTATTTATTTGTTTTCCTTCTGCTATGGAAGTGGAATTTTTCTAAATACCCACAACTGAATGTGTGTGGTTAAAGCAGCCAAAAAACTTACAACTCCAGAGCCTTTCAAGAATTACAAAGACTATAGAGATGTGTTACCAGATGAAGGTCCTTGGCTTCTTGTAATACCTGTTAGCTCCTCTCCTAACTTACCTCCCAGCTCCCAAATCCAAGCATTTCTCCACTGCATGATGCTGAAGAAAGCCTTCTCATTGAGAGGGTGCTGTCATATCACAAAAGGGAAATCTGAGCAGGAAAAGTGTTAAAATTTGTAAGTTGAACAGTGCTGTGCAACATTACTGTCTTTTAACACATCCCCTTGATAGCGGTAATGTCTGATGCCCGTGGGATAGACAGGTGTGTCAGCTGCATCTCATGAGGGAAAAATGGTGCGTTGAATTTAGCTATTGCGTATTTCCACTGGTAGTTGTCCCACTATCACTTATGAAATGGATGGGACAACTGATTCCTTAGGGGCAGGTATAAAATATATGCGGAAAGTAATTATGATTATGTAGAGAGTTGAGTTATTTTTCTTTAAGCTAAATTGAAAAACTGCTGTGACTTCTGTTTTCAAGGGAAAATTATGCAAGAGCTCTTTTTTAGCACTAAGACAATTTACCATTAGTTCTTAAAACAAAATACCAGTTATGGCGTGGAGCTGCTAAACATCAACGCTTTTCAAGGTTAGGATGTTAAAGAATGTGGTTAAGGCTTTCTTTATTTTGATCTCTTCTTGAACTTAGACTTTCTTTCACTGCAGAGAACGTGCCAGCCCTTGCAGCTAGGTGTCTGTGCATCATAAGCAAAAGAGATTATACACATTGTACAAGATGATGTCTTTTTGTTTCCCTTGGGCTCAATTCAAACTTTAGCTATTACTGCCTGGCTTTGTTCCTGTTTTTTATAGTCTATTAACAGGTAGGCAGCAATGTTTTCAGTTATGTTGGAGCCTAATAAACTATTCTGTTTTAAGTCAGGAAAGCTAAGGAACATACTGGCCCGAAGAGTTAACTATCTGCAGTGAGATCTCAGATGCCGGGGTGACAGGATTTTTGAAGCATGTATTTCACAGTCTCTCTAATTTTATTTTACAGTTCTCTTTTACAGAGCTAACTCAGGTTACATTACCAACCTACAGTTCAAGTACAGACCTTGTTCTACTAGACTTTTGCACCCTCAAACTTTATTACAGGATAAATAACACAACGATTATCACACAAAATAAAGAAAATAGATGTTTTCTGGGTTGTAAAAGTCCACTTCATTAAGTTACTGCCATTATGTAGTATGGATGAATCTGTTTAACGTGTAGCTTCATAGTTGCACTGAAGTAGCCACAGTCAGCAACAGCGTCCAGTCCCCAGCTCTAATTAAGATTTTTCTTTTGTCTGTGATTGCAAATCTTTGTTGGTGCTGGTAGAAGTTCCAGAATGTGAAGGATAGTTAGGGACAAGGAGTGGCTGTATTTATTTGTCTCCTCAAAGGCACCAAGGAAGGACAGATTAAAAAGAGCAGCTCTTGTTCTCCTCAGTGCCATATACCAGGGACCTCAGTGGGAAGAAGAGGTTGCATTCTCGTTCTCCACTCTTTACGCATTTTTCAAGGCATCCTTCTGGGCTGTGTGTATGCATCCTGGAATAACAGAGATGCCCGCTCCGTGTGTGCACGTACGTTGTCATCCTCCACAAAAGTATGTGTATGTCCTAGGGCTGCATGGAGGTGGAGAAACAGACACGTGCACACACATACTTATATTCTGTATATGTGGAATAGCTTTTATATACGTTATGACATTTTGTAAGATGTAGATCATGTAATCCCCTTCAATGAAACAAGGAGGGAGGTGGGATATATTTGGCTAGCTCTAGCAAAACCTAAGATGGGCCATATGTAATAATATATCTTTGAGTAGGCTGTTTCTGCAGTGTCATCATACTGACTAGAGTCAGATTCTTCCTTGGCTCATCCTGGACACCCGCTTTATATGACCTAGAAAAAAAATATGGGGGGGTGTGTGTGGGTGTGTATTTTTAGCTAAACTAAAGGGTATAAGCAAGGTTAAAAAAATAGGGTATTGCAGGAACCTCATGGAAACAGCCACTTTCTAAAATAAATAAAATGGAACAGGCATTGTTTCTTTGTGGATTTCTTTTAATGCCTGTTGATATATGTGGAGAGTCTAGAAAAATAATTTTCTTCAAATTACCAGCTATTCCTATGTTGTTGCTTCATAACGTGCAGTCAGGGCTAAAAATGAACACACAATCTATTCTGCATTTATGTAGTATAGAAATTTAGCAGGTGCCTGGCCTCTTCAGTATATAGGCTTTAATTTAATCTACAGTGGTAACTAGTTCCTAAAACTTTGTCTGTAGATCTGAGTATTAATATCTGATAAATATATAACTAGTTAAAAAATACCCCTGAACTTATTAACAGTATCTACTTTTAGCAAGTTTGCATTTAATAAGTTCCCGTTTTCCGCAGCTTTCTTAAAACCACCTTACTGAAGTGATCTTTTCAGTCCTGAGTATCAGCCGTTCAGCAGGTCAAGCAGTGTAATAACCTTGCATTAATCAGCAGCTAAGATTTATATCTGTACCTGTGGCATCACACTAGTATAAGCTAAAATAAACAGCATGATGTTTATATTAGTCATGTAACAAGTGTCTTTCTCAGTTTGGTCACATGCATTTAATTTAAAACATATCCAGTAAAGAAAAAATTGCTTGGCACTCTGTGTTTCCATTTTAAGTAATCAATTTTAAAATAGAAGCAGTACAGGATATGTTTTATAAGAGGAGCTCTAAAGAAGAGGACAAATTCTTTCATCACTCCCAAATGTCTTTGAGGAGATTTACAGCAGGTGTGGAGGAGAGAGCCTGCGAGGCAGCGTGCTTTGGGCAGCCCCGGGCTGTCCTTTGCCACTGCCTGCTGCCGAAGCACGGTGGGGACTCTCCCTGCCAGAGCTGCGGACACCCGGCCCCTGGCTCTGCTTGCTCCTTTCTCCTTCTCCCTTTTTTGTATTCGCTGCCCTCCCTGACGTAAATTGTCCTTTATGTTGGAGGGGTTTGCACTTGCTGTAGGATGACTGAGCTGTGATCCAGCATGTGCAAAGGGCTGGTGTCTAGGAGGTGAGTTAGATTCAGGCAGGACCAAAAAGCCCCACTTCACAAATGCTGCAGAGTGTATGTGGAAATGGAAAATTAAAGATTTGGGGAATAGTTTGAGGCTCAGCAGTCTCAAAGCTTTACAATTCCACCTGTCCTGTAGGAAGGGAATATCATTTTACAGGAGCACCGTGTTCTTCTGTGGAATTCACCCCTCAAGGCCAACAAATATCCCACTGGACAGGTGGAATTTTAAGGCTATGTATTGCATTTCTTGAGATGTGTATTCTTTTCTTGTTCACCATGCTTCCACATAACATCCTGCACCAGCAGAATACCATGAACTCATTTTGAATGTATTGGACATCTAGTACCTATTTAAAACATCGATTTTTAAACAGCGCTGTAATGTCACATTTAAAATGCAACTCATTGCATTTTTTTTCCCTTCTGTGTTTGAATGTTGTACATTGAAATACACTCAGTCAGCTAACAGTGACAGAAATAGATGCAAAGTGGATCTGAATCTAGTAGTCTCAGTTGTCTAGAAGCAGAAAGCTAACTAAGCAAAATTTTTTTGTTGTTGATACACAGAAATAAAAGCAGATCAGAGTTAAATTTGTGGCTGTTTAGTATAGAACTTCTCATTAGTGAGAGACAAAATTTCACCTTCCAAAGTAGCTAATACTTTCTGTATATGTAAGTGGATTTGACAGGTAACTTCTGATGCAAGGTTGCAGTTCATACTACCTTACTATCTTTATTAAATCTTTGCAATAGTACTGCAAGATATGTAGCTAATAGAGCAGCTATCCTTTTATCCTTCTATTTTTTACAAAGTCTTCATTAGACAAACAAATGCTTTCCTTAGAAACTGCTTTCCTTTCTAAATAGCAGGCTTGTCATTGACCTAGAGTATCCAGATGAGAGCTGTGAATGGACATCTAATAGCCTGGTTTCTACCAGTATGGCCTATCTCTTGAGTATAAGTACCATAAGCATTGCAGTGCCCATCTTCAAATGTTGACCACCGTGCCAGAGGTGTGGCCTAAAGCCTCAATTTATATGCTTGGTAAAAACACAAAGCTTACTGCTATATATCTAAGAGGAGAAGCAGTATTTTTATTGATTGGATTTTAACAATTGTTTCAGGTGCAGAAGTCCACATTAGCCATGTAACATCCATAAATACAAGCCTTGCTTAATTTTTCAGTTGCTGTGAGTCTAAATAAGTAATACAATATGAGAAGACATGCCAAAAAATACCGTATCGTGTGTGTTAACACTGAAAGTTGTGAATGCAAGAGGGTCAAAGTACAGAATGTTACATATACAGTATGTGTGCAGTTGCATATACATGTTCATAGACATGACGAGTTCAGCAAATATAATGTCAAAAATTTGACTCTCTGCCATTTGTTTCAGGCAGTTATTTGGCAGAAGACCAGGGTGTCAGATCACAAAATGGCCTGTATGTCAGTTCTGGGAACAGCCGTTATGGGCAGTATGGTACCTTTTCAACACTGCTGTGAAGATCCTGAGGTGAGTTTAAACTTCCTTCTCCCAAATCCGCTTAAAGCTTGTCAATGAAGAGAGCTAAATCAATATTCAAAAAGAAGGAGAGTTTGAAAAAGATAGTATTATCTCCAGATTGACATCTGATTAATGCATTTCATTCTATTACTGTCCTCTCTGTAAAATTAATTGGTTTGGTGATTGAAAATCCACTCCAAGAATCATCTCGTCAGGACTCATGTGGCACTGATCAAATGGCAGTAAAAACAGTTGTGATGACAAATGCAGAATTGCTGATTGCTCAGAGCTGTCTAAGTTGGGATTCCTGGCCCCACAGGCAGGTTGTGCTCTGATTCATATCTAAGCATTTATAGCGTTCTCATCCTTGTGGCCTCTTGGCCTTATACTCTGCAGAATATTCCCTCAATTTCAGTGAGGGGCACCTGAGCAGCAAAAGAAACACATACTTAGAAGGCAAGTTACCAAAATTTCCCCTAAATGTATATTTCAAGAAAATGCTAGTTAGTTTTCAAAAAAATTGCTGTACTTGGCTTTCTTTACCCCTGGGGAAATTGAGGGAATTCCCCACCATATTTTCTTTTGTTTAATATTTTCAAAGATTTTTTTTACTCTGCTTCCATGTTTGTTGGAGACATTCTTACAAAGGGGAATCTTGCTATTGCTCATACTTCAAAGTTGCTTTTTTTTGTATTTTATATTAATAAATCTTGACCAGTCACATAGATGACCTGAATCGTAGTTTACAAAGTTTTAGTTGCTTATGTCTGAACAGAACATCCAGAGTCATTTTTACCTGAATGCAGGCTGGATGTGCCCCACAGGGCAAGTACAGGGGGCTCAGAAGGGGAGACATGGGGGTATTTAGAAGGGACTAGCTTGAAGGAGGCACTCAGGTTCTCACATTACCTCTCTGCTATATCATGAGGCATCCGTATTCCTTGAATAGAAGTTGGGGAACATTCCATCTCTCTCTGTCTCTAAATAGTGTGTAAAATACCACGTGCATCATTTATAGGTGTGTAAGTGATCCATGCATATTGCTCACGCGCAAATCTACGTTCAGAAACCATGGACACTCCTAAATTAAGCAGCCAGACGCTGTGAAATGGCAGAATTAAGGTTGCCTGTGTAACCTTTTCTTTCTCCCTTGTGTGCAGGTACTGGGATAGGTATTTAATGACAAAGCCTATGCTGCTTCTTTTCCTTCCCAATAGGTCCATGCTTCATTCAGTACACAGACCAGAGGGCAGCTCTTTAATTCTTTTCCTTTCCTATTTGTTCATCGTGTAGCTTCATACTCCTTTGCTGCAGAGTCTACTCTGAAGGCAAAAACAATGTTGCTATAAACAACTCTGTGAGCTGTACCTTACGAACTGCAGAGTTAAAACTTCCGTAACAAGTGATCCAAGGGTTTTAAAGACTGGCCTTCTTCAAAACATCTCCATAATGAGCACTGAATGAAACAAGAATACATTTCAAGCTGACTCCAAAGCATGCAAACTCAGGAGCTATTTGTAAAATAAAAAGAAAACTGAGAAAGTAAAGAACTGACGCAGCTTTTTACATATACAAAACAGCAACTATGTTTTTCACATCCCTAGTCTTGTAAATGGATCTATTTTGGCTGAAGATTTTCACCCAGGAAATTTTCCTAGTCTCTTCTTTTTCTGTGAAGGTTAAGTTTAACAGATGCACATGCCACTGGGAAAGAGATAAGTACTTAAGACGTTCTACTGTCCATTCAACACAGATACATTTTAATATGCATATAAGTTGGTTTTTATTAAAGTATTAACTTTGAAAACAGTTTATCTAATTTAAAAGCAAAAATTCTGTAATATTTTCTCTGTAATTTTGTCCTTATACTTCATACAGTTTTGTATCTGAAAATTCTAATAATTACGACTAGTTTTAGAAATTGTTGCTAATTTTAATGAGCATACTGATATTCTACATGGCTTTAAATAGTAACAGCAGTCAGCCATTTCTAAATCTGGCAACTTCTTAAATGAGTTATTTAGAGACTTTCAGTTTTGCTTTAATGTTGTCAGTAGATAAAAATGTTGTTTGAAGCGAAAGACTTGTACGAGTATTTGGGAATTAGAAAAGGAGCTTGAAGCATAGAGGAGGAACATTGAGGGAGGATGTACTGAAGTGGCAGAATAAAATCTAGAAGTGCTGCATGTTGTTTTCTGATAATCATCCAACTGATACTTGACACCTCTTTAACTGACCAGTGGTGTTTGGTTATGTGCGACGTTGCTGACCAGAACGCTCCAGCTTTAGCACAGAATGCGTATTACAAGGTCAGGAGGGAATAAGGGAGCACATGAGCAGATAGCTGGCGTGACGTAGATGAATGGGAAGGATAGGCCAAATCCCAGGGATTTTAAATTCCGTTTCAAATGCGTGATAATTTGGATGTTAGTAAATACAAGTGATTCTGCCAAAAGCAAAGCTATCAAGGTCTGATTTCTGTATTCTGTGATCCAGCCTGTTACCAGAACATTCTCCAGACTTTCCCATATCTCCAAAATCTCCATCCTCGCAATGCCCCAGTCTTCCTTTGCTTATTACTTTGGGCAAGCAGCAGTGGGGCGATGCGCAGGGCAGTGTGTGGGCTGGTCGGCACCTCAGTGCTTACATGCTGATGGATCCTGTCTTTTGAAAAGTTACAATTGCCTTTTCCTCAGTGGGGTCATTATCTCAAGGCTTTCCTCTCCAAACAGCTGTCAGTTATCACAGAAATTGTGGAAATATAATATCTTCGGCATTTCTGCTTCTTCATCAGATTGAATTGAAATAGATCCAGCACTTTCAAAGTTGCTTTATGGGGGGAGAGGGGGAGGCGGTTGGACAGGCAGCACAAGTCATCAGCCTCATCTTGACCTAAAAAAGGAAATAAGCTAAAAAATCTCAACAGAAAAATCTTAAAACTTGGAGTTAATGTTAGGTACTTGAGTCGCGTGCTTTTTCCGAGGCCCCTTGGCAGTGCTGTGTGCTCACACGTTCTGCTGTGATCTGTGAATCGTGGGTGCTCAGCACTCTTGAGAGTCAGATGATTTGGATACAGGTGGTGTAGGTAAATTTAGGTGCCCTGAATAAATGCCCCATGACAGGCTATTTAAGGTGCCCTGCGTGCAGAAAGGGAGGGATTGTACATTTGGGGCTTTCCCCGTAGGGGTGATTCACTACTGCCTTCACCAGGTTGGGCAGCAGCGGGTGCCTTTAGCTTGTCCAGGGGTTAAGTTGGCCACCCTACAATCAGCAAGCCTAAAGCTGGCTGGCATCGTTCTCCGCAGCCCTCAGCTGCAGACAGCAGCCTGGTGCAGCTGGCAGTCCAAATGGAAATTTCTCAATAAATTGATCAAGGAAAACAGATACAAACCTATTTTTCTCAATCTCTTTTATTTTTAAAGTGCTTTTATGTTTTTGTATCATAAGTTTCAAGAAGCAATGTGTGTGTTTGACTTGGACTCCTGTACAATTTCATTTTAGTCTCTCGCCTCTAAAAAAACCTTTTTGGGGTTATCTTTAACAGACTTTTGTCCTGTATTTGTTTTATCATTACAGATAAATCTTTCTGGATTTCTCCCAAAAGCTGAGTCAAACACTTCTTTGACAAGCCTTTCAAGTTCAGAAAGGAGTTTCATTTTCATTAATAATCGTCCAGTTCATCAGAAGGAAATACTGAAGGTAACATTCTCTGGCTTTTTATTCAAGGAGTAGAAACATGACCTCTTTGAGGACAGAGACACCTATGCAATCTACAACCTTTTTCCCACATAACATGACTAGCATATTACAGGTGAAGATGCTGGCATTCACAACAGAAACCTCTTCCAGAAGTCTGATGCTCCTGGTGCCTCAGTTCTATTTGCCACAGTCACTTTCAACCACAGAGCTGGAGGTTATGTTTATGGCTGTTTAAAAAAGTATAATTTCAGATACTCTGTGTGAGAGACCAGAATAGTTGATTCTTTCTTTGTATTAGCTTGTAGAAATACACCTGTGCAGTTTTCCATGAGGGAACTTTATGTGGTTTCTTGTAAGAGAATTCTTCTGAAAAGAAAGTTTTGATTTTTATCCACTTCTTGCTATGGGCTTATCAACCAAATACACGTACTTTCCCTTTAAATTTGTGTATGCGTTGGATAAAAATGAAAGTGATAGTGCACCAACATTGACTACAGCTAGGCATTGTGTAGGCAGAATTTGATACTCTTGGGTTTCTCACACTACTGAACCTTGCAGCACCTCGCTTGGAGCAGCCTTGCTATCCTAATCCTTCCCATCCCAGAAAAGAAAAGTGTATGTGTAGGTTTTAAAGTGGAGACAATGAAGTAGTTTTCAGTTGGCAAGCAAAGCTTTGTAGGTGTAAAACCTGAATGCATGTTGGTACGCTAAGTGACAAATAAGGCTAATCCATCTCCATGCAGTATTTGATGTGCCTGGTTCTCCCAGGAGTTCAAAGCTCAGCTTGAATCCCATGACAGAGACAGCTTTTTAACCAGACCACAGAGGCCTAGATTCAAGGTGGAATTCAGAGAACTGTCATACAAAGGAAAAGCACGTTGTACGTCATTTACAGCTGTTCTTGTTGTAGTCTAAGTGACAGTCTTCCACTGCCTTTTTTTCTTCCCAGTTTTTTGATAGGGTTTTTTTGGCCAGGTAAGGCCAACAATACATCTGTAAGAATACGTTTTGATGGCTTTGGAAAACAAGCTATAGATGACTGACTTTTATCTCCAGGCAGTGTATGGGGAAGAAGTGCTGGTGGACCTCTTATTACTACAGTTCAGTGCCAGCTGGGGACAGACTGGGGGAATATTAAGGTTAAAATAACTTGAAAATATTTAAATAAGTTTAATGTTATTTGAACAATACTTAAGAAATAAAAATTAATTACAAAAATAAAATTAATCTGCAGCAGCTCCTGATTTTTTTACACTTTTACATTTTTTTTGTCTCATTAATGTATTCTTTTCTCCAGTGTGTATGTCTGTTGAGGGATCCCTGATACTAGAGGGAAATGTGAGGATCTTTGATCCTTCTAGTTAACAAGACCAAAATTCTGAAACTACTAACTAATTTTGTAGTCTTTTGGAGGAGTTTTTGGAAGGATTATAGAGAAAATAGTAAGGGCAAGCAGCATTTGAGAAAACCCATACATTTACAATTGAGTTAATAAAAGGAACAAATTAATCCTGTTCTGGGAAAAGGGCAGGTCTGTGGTACAAGTGCTGCTTTCTCAAACAGACTTTAGTTTGGCTGAAATAGACAGCAGTGTTACAGCAGTGCTGTAAGAGTTTCTTTAAAAATATCTTTTCTTCCAAGAGTGATCAATATGTTCATTCAGAAGGTCAAAGTAGCTACCATTAGTGTCTTGGAATTGGTTTTGTGGTTGGGTTTTGTGGGTGGTTTTTGGGTTTGTTTTGCGGTTGGTTTTTTTTTTTTTTTTAATTTATCTGTGAAGACGTGGAAACCACCAATAATTGCCTTTTTGGTGATTATTCCAGCATACATGTATACTCACAAGGACCTTTTTAGCATTCCTTTAACTTCAAAAAAAACCAACCAAGACAAAGAAACAGTTATGCTTTTATAATGTCTAATTTTGTTTCTGTGCCTTTGTGTCTATTTTATTGCCTTTACTGACACCTCTTTATTAAATCAATCTGTAGTTAATTCGACAGTACTACAGTCTGGTGACACACAAGGACTGTACTCGTTTATATCCTGTTTTCTTTTTGAATATTACTGTACCTGCCTCTGCTGTGGATGTGAATTTAACACCTGACAAAAGTCAAGTTTTACTGCATTACAAGGTAACTAAGATTTTAATCTGGTTTGGAGTTGTTGACCTTTTCCTTATGTAAGCATAATAACGGCTTCTGGAACTCCTGAAATGTTTGAAAGCAAACAGTGCCACTAATTTATTTTTTTGTAATTACATGATAGCTTGCCTTTATCACAGGACTGTTTTATTTGAAACGTATTGAGCAGCCTAAGAGGAGGATTGTTCAAAATTAATTTCCCGGTTGATTTCAAAGATCACTTTTTGCACTGTCAGATATATATGTATCACTTTGTTTTCAGATGGCTTTACAGCGAGAGGGGCCAAGTGGAATTATGATCTGTGTCCCTACATAAATCTCATGGTTAACTTCATAATTATACCAAGTAATCAGGTTTTTTAAACACCACATACATTAAGGTGGGGGGGAGTCAATTTCTGGTCAAAGCAATATTTTGCCATTATGCGTATAGATTATTGCTGACATCACTTAAGTTTCAGGATAACCTGTTGATACTACCAAGACCGGAAATTTAGACCATATATGCCCATGTTTTAGAGGCTGTGTAGTGATAAATTTCCATAAACTCACTTTCACTTACTAGCACTTCATGTGAAAAATAGTGCCACAGAAATTAAGAAGGCTACGTAGGTAAGGTGATTATTCAAAGTGAATGTAGGTAGTCACACAAGTATGTTAATCCTCCTCTTCACTGAAAGTTTTTGTGTTTGTCTGTGTTAATCTTGTAAATCTACTGCCTATTAAGTGTTACTTGTATGAAAATTAACACAGCCTTCTCACATTTCTTCTAGTTTAAAACTTTCCTTTGGCATTAGAAAAAGGGTTGGGTTTTTTTTATTTGGGTTTTCTTTATTTATTTTGTGGCTTTTTTTCTTTTTCATTTCCATCACTTGGTGCAAAGTTGTTTGGGAAGCATGCACCATAAAAGCACCTATGCAAACACGCTTACATGAGAAGGGATATTGTTGGTTCATCTGTCTTCACTCTTAAGTTTCTAACTCTATTATGTGGGAGTAGCTGTACCTGATACTGGTTTAAGCAGTCAGTACCCCATTATAAAGAAAGCAGTAAACCAGTTTTGTGATATCAGTGTAAACCAGTGAAGCAGAATACCTATCACAAAATATGTGAGGCTAAAGGCGTCCAGTTCAGTGTCTTTTTGAGCATGTGTGAACAACTGAAATGCAATAATCTGGCTAGATTGTCTGAAAAGTACTCTAAGATCACTTTACTTATTGTTCTATATTCTCAGTATCTGTCAGTTACATTTTCAGGTGTGCTTGTGTGTGTGGCTTCTCTGTTTTGTTTTTTTTTTTGTTTTGTTTTGTTTTCCCCAGGAATCTGTCTTACTTGCTGTTGAAAATGTGTTGAAATCACTGTATGGGCCACTACCTGCTACAGTCCCTGGTGAAAGTAATAAAACAGATGTTACCTCAGAAGACATGTTTGTTTATAGAACAGAACAAACAGATGTGGTTGTTAATGAAATGAGACCATCTGGAAACGATGATCTACATGCTCATACTTCATTCCTTTCATTCAGCAGTGATGTGCAAAACTGTCAAGCAGGAAAAAACACAGAGATCTGCTTAAATCATCAGACGTTTTGTGGTGATAATGTACATAGTTGCCTGGACAAAAAAGAGGTTTCTAAGAGTGATGCCTTTCCAGATAGTTCCTTAAATTTATTGTGTGAGAAGGAGCAGAATGGGCAGAATATGACTGATACTCAAAGTAACAGTGTTCCTGTGGACCCCAAGTCTAAAAAAGCTGATGAGCATCTTTTGAGTTCTGATAATACTGAAGAAATAGAAAAAAATGCAGAAGCCTTAGTCCCTAAAGACTTACCTGAAATCTCTGCTGATAATTGGAGTATGGGAAGTGGATTTAAAAATCGTCTAGGAGGCAACCTGGAACCTATTAAGATTTTGATTCCTGAAGCTGGAGGAAAAATTAATAAGCAAAATGAACATACTGGTGAACAAAGCAATGATACACAAATCTCAAATCAAAGCATAAAGAAAAGAAATGTGATAAGTGAAAAATTTGGACATGTGACGGCTTATGACTTAATTAGTAGTAAAATAATAAAGAAACCGAAGTCTGCAATTGGGTTTTTCACTGAAGAATGTCGTCCACAATTGATAGCTGACAATCCAAAGTCCAGCATGGAGGACATCCTGCTGAAAATTGAAGAGCAGTGGAAGAATTTGAATGAAGAGGAAAAAAAGAAGTAAGTTTTCTGGCTGTCTTGCTTCTAAATCTGGTAGTTACCAATGAGTCACCTGTAGTGAGTTAAAAAAATTGTAACTTCCCAGTTATGTATGAAAAAATAGAAAATTATTTTTGGCTTTTCAAGATCAGCATCGGCATTCTGAGTTGTCATCTCTTGCCGCGTGCATACGTGGCTCATGTTGCCACTGTGCCATGCAGCTGTTAGGTAGGGACAGTTTTGCTGAATTGTTATTTAGAGACAATAGGCAAGAGAATGTACTATTTGAATCCTACAAACCTGTTTTCTAAGGGCTGCCTGTATATTGTCACTCCCAATGCACTGTCAATGAAAACCAGCACGATGATGGATGAGGCACTGTATAGTTCCTCCAGAGCTTTTTCCAACCAACAGTTCTTTTTTATTGCTACAAAGTGAGAATTCTTTTTCAGGATCTTTAGTACTTGAACATTTGGTAAACTCCTTTCCTCTAAATTTAGTACATAACCCAACCCAGGCTACCTCAAAATTGTATTTATAAAACCCAATCAAATGGCACTAGGAATTTCTTTTTCCCCCTAAATAGCTATTCCAGTGCTGGTTCAGAGTGTGTTGTACAGTTTGAATTTTAATCTGTTTCATTCAAAACCAAATCTCTTTTAGGATTACAATCTGAATAGGTAAATTACATATTTTTCTAAAATTAATTCTCACTGAGTTTTTGAAATCAATCTGCAAGTAAGGGAAATATTTTAGCCTAATTTGTGACAGGGATTGGAATAGCTAAAATATTAGATATATGTTGTCCTTTATATGGAACTTAGGGTATGGTAAAAGATGAATTAGAATAACAGATTTTGAGATGTTATAAGACAGTTTTGGAGGAAAAGAAAAAAACCCACCAAACTTTACACATTTTGTAATTTTGTAAAATGTAAAACAGTGTAGGGCATCACACATGAGGAAAATAGTAGTAGTTCTTCAATGGTTTTGCATGTAATGATTTGAATGTGTGTTGTGATTTGTAGCAGAAAGTTTGGGAAATCAAATTTTTATTCTGAAGATCAAACTCATGAAAAGTGTTGTGAAAATGTGTTTTCTTTGTGTTATGGTAGCAAGGAGAGGGAATTAAGACCACTGAAAAGGAAATTATACTAGCCAAAACAGCATAAATTTAACGCTAATGAGAGATTTGATTAGGAGAATGCTAAGAAAGAGAAGCTATACATATTGAATTACTGTTAATATATCTATTTTTTCCGTGACTTTCTTTGAAAACATCTGCATTGTTCTGAATACTAGCTATATCAGAGTTAAGTAAAACCTTTTTATCTTGCTTCCAGTTTATCAAATTTAAAGCTCACTATGCAAGCAACATGCCGTGATCACAAAACCATACATGTGAGAAAGTGTTTTGTCCATCTCTGCATTAGTAGAAATATTAATGTAATAGTAGAAATCTACTCCAATTATATTCATGCTTTTAATGAAATGAAACAAAAGGTTCTGCCAGCTGTTTCAGAAAATTTTAATTTGCTCTGCTTTAGCTTTTGAGATTTCATGGTTGCTTTCCTGGTACAACTGTTATGTTTAAGAGTGTGCCTACAGATTAGCTTTGTATTAGTTCGGAAAGGGGACCTCTCTGGTAATGAAGCTTTCCTTAGATGCAGGAATGAATGCAGTATGGGCCAGTGGATGTTTGAAGTGACTGAAAAATTTGCCACTAGTTGTATCCATACGTTTCAGCTTTAGTGTACCTCTTTTCCACTTTTAATCTTTTAAAATTGCCTCAAAAAATAACAAATAGGAAGAGATACACAGTCCTCTTTTCCTCCAAGGTAACAATCCAGAAGAACTGTTGTATGTCTGGCAGAGAACGTTAAGTCTTGCCTACCAGATACTCTGGATAAATTGGGCCACCTAGAGGTAACAACAAATGTATATACAACAGGGCAGCCAAAGTGCCTCAGTTCTACTGAGCGCTCTATACCTCCAACTTGATGCAACCTTTCTGGCCAGACACTGCTTTTCCTGGGCTCTAGTCCTCCATCCTTCTGTGATAGTCACACGTTTACATTACAATGGATGTGCTTGGCTTCAGCATCTCTGTTTCTCTCTGTGGCTTCTCCAGCAGGTCTCAATGAGTTTAAATCCCTTTTGGGAGCAGTACAACCAACAGATGTCTCATAGTGACATAGGATAGCCTTTTCAAAACAAGCCAGCATTTATTACTCAACCGGAATGTAAAATGTTATGGTCTTTAGGTTATAATAGAAGAGGAAAGCTTCCATGCATGTCCATGTTGGCAGCATCGTATATCTCCCTGCTTTGCAAAGCCAGGATTTAATTTCTTGCCCTCACTCTGCTCTTACTTAATACAGCTTGCCTGTGTTTCTGGCCTTAATATTTCTTGTGTAACAGGCTCAGGTGGGAGCAGGAGAAATCCCTGCAAGTGCCATGACAGCGGCAGCAGAAGTTATCCCGAAGGTGTAGGAAAGGTTCAGAGCCTCAAGCCCATTATCATGGGGCTAACAAATTACCTTGTCAGTGCTCTACAGTAATTCTTCATGAGTATGTCTGTACCTTGGGAGAAACAGCCTTTCAGGTAGCATGGCCTTTGCTGTCTGTTGACAGGTGAGAGTGTGCACACAGACAGTCATTAGTGGCTGGGATTAAGTAGCTCATGCGTGGTAGCTTTTTATTGCCTGGTAAACTTTCCATGCATCTCATGGCTTGTGTGTGCATGTGTATGCATTATTTGCAACTTTTTTACATTGGGGCAAATATGCTTGCTTAACAATTCCATAAAAATTCTTTTTTTACTGTATTTTAACTTTTTAGTTAACATGTTCTCTTTCCTTTGGGGGTAATTTGGTGGTACCATCTGGTCATTTGCCATCCATTGTGTCTCTAGCCAGCTCCATTCAGCTACTGCCAGATATTAATCATGAATAATGGTATTAATAACTGGTCTGTTGCTTGTCCCCAGCATCTGCTCAGTCATAACAGTAGGTCCATATTCTCGATTCCTAGGAAACAGTGCTACTAGCTGAAACCTACGCATTTCAGAAGACAACTGAAAAGCTGATATAAGCAATTAAAAGCTTTTTTGTTTTCTTTTTCACAAAGGAAGGAAATGATCATTTGAGTTGATTTGGTTTCACTATGTGAAGAGGCTGATGCTGAGAGGTATTGCATTCAGAATGGGATGCCTCTCTATTCTGAAATGTATAAATCTACACAAGTGGCAGTCTCCAGTCAGAGTTCACTCCAGATAGTCAAATTCAGTCTTACTTGTTTTATGAGGTCTGAGAGACCTTACATTGAAAGATTTTTGTACATGCTAAATATTTCATTTAGGCTTAAGAAGCAAGGGGAAAATCGTAAGTCACAGGATCTATTTTTTCTAGTTAAACCAAAGCTGCCTTTGAAATGAGACGTCATTCTAGTCTTCCACTTCCATCACTTCCATCCTTACACCCAGTTTTGCAAGCTTCCTTGGTTTTAGGTTTTGTAGCTTGAGGCAAGAATCCTGAATTCACAAAGCAATGAAGAAACTGTTCTTGTCGCGCTTGTTGCTGATACTTGCCTCTGTGGAAGGATTTTTGGAAAGGCAAAGGTGTTCCCTTGTAGTTTGCAAACTTGCTGTTTTCTTTGGTTCTGAACAAATCACTGATAGTGATGCATATGATATTGCAAAACCCTCACAATCAAAGCTAGCAAGGCTAGAATTTTTTCTGGTAGCCTGTAGTGACAGGCAAGTTGGGCTTTCTTCGCAAGTGCTTTTGTTTTGGATTATCAGTGTATCACTGAAAGCTCAATTCTCTTACAGTTTAATATTCTCCTGCATTACAATTGGGTCTATTCAAAACAAAGTATTTATTGATCTAGTCAAAGCTATAAATGTATTTGGGATAAAAAAAATTCTGTTTGAGTGATTTCATCCATTCATTTTAAAAGGAGCAGATGTTTTTTATCTTAACGTTTACTCCATATTTTCTAGGACATGATTTATTGCAAGAAACTACTTAAGCTGACTTTTTTAGTTAACTAAATATTGGTACCATATGTGAATGCTAGCACATCATAATTAATTGCAAATGGTGACCCTTTTGTTGACCTTAATTTTCCAGCATGCATACACAGAATTGAATCAAACTGTTCCAGCAAGCAGCAATAAATAAATATGACCAGCTAAAATAGTTATTTCCAATACTTACATATGATAGTACTACTTCTTTTATTGAAGGTTGGACTGGTTTGAATTACCTGCTAGAATTCAGAATATCGAATAAGGGCAAAAAGAGAGAATTCAGCAAATCACTCCTTTGGCCTTCAAAAAAGTGAGATTCGTGTGTATTAGGCAAGTATAAACCTGGATCTATAAAAGTTTAGCCGTCTTCCTGACGTTTGCAAAGTCATTAAGAATCCATTCAGGTTGTAGAGCTTTAGTATGTAGTCATATTTTAACTTTTTAGCATCTAGGAGTAGCTCATTATTGAGCTCGTTATTGAGCAGTAAATTTATTAGTTACAGAATTCTGTGATAATCGTATCTATGCTGTATTCTCATACTTTTTAGTTGTGTTTAATTTTAGGCCATTTGAAGTGAAATGTACTTCTTCATAAGCCTCAGGCTTTATTTAATATAAAGTTAGTTAGGTTCCCAACTCTTACCTAACTGCACGGACTCCCCTTGAAGTCTGTAGAGCTCTAGAAACTTAAATGACTTTATGAATTGGGCTGGATGTGCCTGGGACAAAGCTCCAAAACTATCTATGTGATCTGATTGTGAATTAGGGTTAAACATAGTCTTTGGGACTGAGGTCAAAAGGAACCTGCTGTAGCTCTTTGTATGATGCAGTCTACTCCTCTCCCTTCAGTTATTCAGGTTTTGCTGATTGTCATGATGAAGGAAAATTTCCAACTTATCATCTTCACAGGGTAATGTAATAGGGGCGCAGCCCCTGCTCTCCTTCCACCTTCACTGTAGTGGAAAGCTTACTGATGTGGCTACTTGAACGTACCACGGGAGATGTTCTTGTCTGCCGGAATGGTTACTTTGCCTTTTGGTTTACTGTGTCAGAAGTTAGGGTTTGGGGTTGGTTTTAGCTGATTATGCTACTGATTTGTTTTCTCTTAAGTTATGAACTAAAAGCTGATAAAGACCTGGAACGGTACAACAGAGAGGTCAAGAAAGCTATGGGACAGACAGCACACCAACCAACGAAGGAGTCAGAAAAAAAGAAACCCAAGCTGAAGAATTCCCCACCTGGCCAGCAGAAGCTTGACAAGATACTTCATGTTCAAATTGAAAAGAAGTGGAAACCTCAAGAGCCTGCAAAAATTGTGACAGTGCCTTTTTCTCTGAGTTCCTGTAGACGTCACCTTCAGAGACGTGAGAAAAATGATTCAGATGAACACGAGCTCTTCCAGATCCATCGTCAGAGTTTTCCTGATGTCTGGATATTTGCTACTGAAAAAAAGTTAATGTTGCTGAATCCATATAGATTGGAAGAAGCCCTGCTACATAAAAGATTACTGATGAATCATAAGCTTCCAGTAGAGAAACTGGACAAGCCAATTGTGTTAACAGACAGGTATAGTACAATTGAGCAAAACTTTGTACGTTATTTCAAGTAGCATTTGATCACGATTTACAGAAAACTCTAGTAAGGCCTGGTTGCTAATTCTGGGAATTTTTTTTTTTTGTGCATTTATTTATGTGTAAGAACAGTTTTTGTTTTGTGTACTTTTACCTTACAGTAATGAGCAGGCCTAGTCATGCTCCAGTTGAAGTAAGTGTGAATTTTGACCAGTTTCATTGGTAATGCAGTGAAGACAAATTTCTTCCCCCAGAGGAAAACTAAATGTTCCACATTTTCACAAGTTCACTTTAGCTAACCTTCACCCGTGGATTATGTAATTATTATGCCTAAAGTTGGTCACTCTTTAAGATATGTAATAGTTGCTATTTTGTTTCTTTAAACAAATTACTTTTTCAGAATACTTTTAAAATTCTTAATCACTTCTCATCACTTAACTACTTTTTTCTCTATTTTTCTCACAGTTTTAATTTTCAAATTAAGGATTTTGGCTTTTTAACCCTCTGGGGATATTTTTTTTTCCAGTCTTCTTGGTGGATCTCAGTATATGGCTGCTCTTCATAAAATGGAGAAGGATTACCAGAGTTTCAGTGGATCAGGTTATTTGACAGACCCAAGGCTTGTAGCAAATGGATTCCAGATAAAAGTTATAGAAGGTATGATGGTTTTAAAATCTTTTAGTTACATTGGATCTTGTTTCTTCTGATTTAATGCTTCAAATGATTATTAATGTAGATCTTGTTATTCTACATCACTTTATCATTTAAAGCACTAACATCCTGCGTAATCTTCTACATGGAACACAGAGCAAAGGAAACTGATAGCTGAACAGAAAACTTTTCTAGTATTTCAAAGAATGCTCTGAAATTCACATTTTCCTGACTTTTTCATTTTTTCTTCTTTTCTGAAAATAATGGATGTCGATGTCCTTAATTGCCATTTTGACAGAATTTAGATCAAACTGATGAGACTTCCTTAGTCTTGGCAGCTTCCACCAAGGTGCTACTTACTTGCAGAAGCTTCTGTGAGTACGTGCTTTAGCTGATGACTCCTCTGCTGTTGAGCAGTTGAGGAGGTCCAGTAAGGAGCTGGATCTGGTTATTGACTTACTTTTATATCAGGGTTGTAACACAGAGCCCAAAGGGGCCAGTAAAGAGGAGGTGACAGGATCACCATCACACCTTTTGCTAGAGTTCAGTCTGAACTTTTGAGACAGCCTACTCTTCAATGTCTCTGTTGATTACAGAATAAATCTGTTTCATATAAGATCCTTTTACCTTAGCAAGGGAGATCAAATGTTTTTACATTTTTCTGAAGAATGATTTATAGGGATGCTGTTGGAAACGCAGGGGCAACCCGCTCAGGGTCCGTTCTGCAGACCAGGATTTCTCTAGCAGAATTCCAAGAAAAGCAAACGTCTTTGGGGGTAGTACCTAGCTGACAGCTCACAGAAAAGATTCGCTATAAGAGCTGTTAGAAATGCTATAGCTTCATGTGTTACAGATCCCCACATATGTACGGTGATGACAGATCTACTGTAACATATGGGATCTTTTAAGGGTAGGTACAAAAAAGGGATGTAGAGCAACTCCTTCACTCAGAGGCTGGCTTTTGGGAAGAACAGAGCCTAAACTGTTTTCTTTGCTGAATCATCCACAGCAAAACCAAGGGAGCTTCTTCCTGACTAGCTAAATGCCTAGATAAATAGCAAAACCTTTGTAGAAGATATGTTCATGGTGATAATCTCAGATTGAATGATAGAGAAATAAAGTGTGTATTGTCAGAGACAGCTCTTAAAAGAATTATTCAGTCTAGTGAATCAAAAGCTGAAGAGGTCTATGGTGTGTCTCTAGACAAATATGGGAGAAAGGGATTGTTGCTTAGCCTTTTTGTTCACATACCTTTTTTTTTTTTCACCTCCTGATATCCTGTTTGCTCAAAATCTAATTAATGTAAACTGGATGTGAATAAATTGAATATGAAAATTTGAAGACAGTTTCTAGGCAACAATGGAAGAGAGTGATTGACCAGTCTTGTGGTGCTGGAGATGAGAAACTAGTTTTAAGATAGCTTGGCTAGTTTAAGAGCAGTATTGTACAATATAACAGCAAGGGACTCAACGCAGTAACCGGGAAGTAGTAACCATCTTCCAATCCTGTGTTCCTAAGTATGTAAAATTAAGGAAATGAAATCTTGTGGGGAAACTGTTCTCATTTAGTTTACAGTTAGTGAAAGTAAAAGTGCTTTATATGCACTATACAGTTTTACGCACCGTGGTCATGGACTTGATCAGTACCATACGGCTAGCCCATATGAAGAATGGGAATCTAATTCAGTTCTTCGTCCCAGTCTTGTATTTTAACTACTTGAATGAAAGGTTAATAACATCTGAGGCTTGTCAGTCATGTTTATAAGCTTCTGCTGATGACATTATAGCAGTTACAGCCTCTGTTATTAAAAGAGCATACCATTGCAGATGAAGGTAGAAATACCAGCAAACAAATGGAATTTCTCCCAGCCTTTTTTCCAACTGGCCCAAGGATTTTTACTTAATACTTCATCAGTCCCTCCTTTTTATCTTTTTTTTCTTAAACTAATCCATGAAATATACCATCTTCTACAAATATGCTACTATCTTCTACAAATATTCATGAAAGCTGATTTTTAGAAACACGGATATTAATTATTAACACTCCTTACGTGCCGTTATCAGGGAATTTCACTATGCAGTTTGAGGATCTCTAATTTATAGATTCTTTTATAATCTTTACAGAAAGTGACCTGCAGACCAGGAGGAATTTGTCTCACTTACACTTGAATATTCTATATGAGTTCTCAACTTTGAGAGAATAAGTTCATTTCATTAGACATTCTTCACTATCCTTACAGTAGTGTTTTGGTTTTTTTTTTTGTTCGCTGTCTGAATTCAGTGTCTATTTATGTGGTTTTTTGAAACTCAGATACAGCCTGAAAGAGGGGCATTCAGATGTTGTTGAACTAGAAGTTGCCTCAGAAAACTTTGTTTCTTCCATTTATATTGTTAATTTTTTGGGACAGGGATTTCCACTTTGCATGCATTGTAAAGTACCAGCTTGCTGCAGAGAGGTGTCTAGACTGCAAACGTGTACTTAACCCACAGTAGCTGGAGAGTTTCACCTTAGCTGCTTCCATAGGAGCACACCTGAACCCCATTCTCTGTCCATGTACCTTTATAACTAATTTTTCCAACTTTTGGGGTGAATTGGATCAGTCCTAGTATTTGCTGTTTCTCAACTGACAGCTCTTTTGTGCTGTCAAGGTCCACTGTAGTATGTTTGAAGGTCTGTACTGTCCTTTGGGATTTCAACCCTGACGTGGTCATAGTAAATGTCCCTTTCTGAATGCTGGTTGATTTCTTATTAATAGCCACTAGGGCATGGCTTCCTTTTTCATCCTGGGTTAAGTGTTTTATTTTCTGTGGTAGAAAATACCTTTTTTCTGACAGAGACATCCTCTTTTCTGTCACAAGCAAAGGTTCCATTTCTTTAGCTTTGAATTTGAATGTGAAAATGATATTTCTGGTAATTTCTTCTTGTAAAATAGCAAGCTTTTCTGCTGATCCATGTGGATAAGTCTGTGATGCCATTGGTAGCTCTAAGATTCCTTCCAAAACAAGAGCAAAGGAAACTTGGCTGCTCCAATTTGATGTTTGGCAGTTTTGGCCATAGAAGAGGAGGCTTTCCTTGACCCATGGTGATCTCTGAAGAGGACTATCAGTCTAGTAGGTTGCATTGATTATTTTTTGAAATCTTCACACATTCTGCCAAAGGAGAAGAGAAGGACCCTGAGAATTGCTGCCTATTATCTTATATTAAGTCTACTCATGATACCCGGATATTAATTTGGAATGCAAGATCGCGTATTTTGGTATTGAGCACCTCAATAGGAGTGTTTCCTAGGTGAGTGTAATGACTTTAATACAGGACTATAGATTCATTCCTCGTTTCCTCTTGGTGTTTGGGGTATTTTACAGAACTGACTCTTTAATAACAAGAAAATCTGAACTGCTGCCTTAATTTGGAAGGTGACTTTGGTAATTCCCTTGCGTTGGGCTTGCATCTCAACTGATCTTTGTTAAAGATGCTTCTTTGCAATTTAAATTCCTGTCTTTTGGCAATTATGGCACCAAGGAACTTCTTATAAAGATTTTGATTGTGATAGTTTCTTACTTGGAGAGAGAAAAAAAAAAAACCAAACCTAAATAGTATCGGTTTTTCCTTTTTCAGATGACTTGTCTGTAGGGGACAACTTCTTTCATAGGATTAAAAAAAATAATTCATTAGTCTTTCACTGAATTTGGCAGGTCTTGGGATTAATACTTGGAAATTGAATCTTAGTCCCTCACAGTGCTTAGAATCACAGAACTACAACCGTACTCTTTAATGGCCAAAGCCTTTTAGCTAGTGGGGTGGTACTCAACTTCAGTTACTCTAACAACCTACCAGGAGTCTTTCTCATAGGCATAGCATGGACATGCCTCACTCTGAACCCCATGGCACCATATGACACCAGATGCACAAGCAGGCAGAAATTCACCTGTTTCTGGAAGACTGGGCTGTGTTCCTAGTATTGGGTTGGAAATTATGATACTTGTCCTAAGTCATGTCTTCTGTTCTCTTTGTTTTGGCAGGTCCTAAACAACATCTGTATAGTAATACCATTTTGTTCCCCTTCTCATTCTCCTCCCTCTTGTGGTCCACTTGCTTAGTTGCAGACGCTTCCTCTTTCTGACCGAGGAGTCCATTCTGCTGTATCTCATGCATTTCTGATCCCACGGACAGCAAGATAAATATACTTGACCTCAGCTTTAGCATTGCCAATACTGTTAGTTGGTCAGTGGTAAAGCAGTTTTAATTTCAGAATTTTGTGTGTTCTGCCCTTATTACCAGATCATCTGCCCCTGCACATGGGCAGCTCCTGCCATCTTAGAGTTGGGATGTTGAACTGCTCTTGGAGTTAGAATTGGGCCGGTTTTTTGTTGTTTTTTTCCAGAGATGGTCTTTTGATCTTTCTTAATATCAGAAAGCTATGAACTATTGATTTATTAGATTTGTTTAAATGGTTACATTTTCAATTATGTCAGCCTTATATTTCCAAGGTGTTTTTCTTAGACTACTCCTAGCAGGTTTTTGAAAGGTCTAATTAGGCCTTTTCTTCCTATCAAGGACTCAGTGCCACATGGAGTTTCATTCTTATTCTGTCATTTTGGTGGGAAAAGTGAACTTCTCGCGATGTTTTCCTTTTTCACAAATGCAGCCTTTGGATAGTTATTTTTACAAGAGTGCAAGAATTTCAATCCTTAATTGCCTGTTGTTTCATTTGAGGATAAGTCTGTCCGTTGAATGCTCTCTTGTTCTAAGAGAGGAATGTAATTTACCTTTCTTCCATATTGTTCAAAGACTCTGATTGCAGCCAAAGTTGTTCCAAGTATCCTAGATCTTGGATGTGCCCTGACTTTTTGTTTTGGTAGACTAAGATCTTTTGTAATGTCTCCTTATTGCTCTTTCTATTGACTGCTTAGCAGTCTAAGGAGTTTTCAACCAGATTTTTCTCTGGATAGCTGACAGTGAAAAACATGTTGTGAAATAGCTCAGAAAAAGCTTCTTGCTGTAAGTATGTCAGTTAGGCAAAATCAATGGTTTCTTTGTGGAACGTGCCAGTTGTTGTGATTTGCAAAGCTGTGACGCTGGGCTCCAGTCAGTCTTCCACTGCCCTCCTGCCCCCTCATGTTCTGGCCTTACTGAGGCTTCAAGTGATGCTACCTTTGGGAGAGCAGTCTGTTTGCTTTTACTTAACTCAGTATTCTGGGATCTGTCAGGCATTTGTTTGCTGGGTATAACTTGCAATGACCCCTACATACAGAGAAGCATTTCAAGAAGTAAGATGGATTACTTTCCAGGTCTTCTTAAGATGTGTTTGTTATGTGTGCCTCCACATCTGTCTGTTTCCCTCTGTGAAAGTCCAAGAGAGAGATGTGAATTCTTGGCTGGAAAGGAACTGAGAGTAAGGAACACATCTTACCTGTTTTTGTAACAATGGTGGGCCGTGGGCCATACTCCCAGGCAGGCTTTTAGGGTAGAATTGTCTGCCTATGCCTATGTGTACCCAACATATGTATATATGAAGAATGTGCTTCTAAGGCCTCAAAGAGCAGTAATAGGTAAATAACCTGTCTTCCTTGGTAATATAATCTGCCTCAGTTCTTGTAACCAACCAGTGGAAAATCATGCTGCTACTTAATTTCAGTTTGATTTTGACCATAGACTGGAAGATAGATAGTCTTATAGTGTCACCTAATCTAGGTGGCAGCTGGAAGAGAACAGTTTTTCCTGGCCATCAAGAAGGAATTATCCAAAGATGATTGTGAATGCTTTGTTTGGAAGGAGAAAGGGGAAATTTGTAGCAATGAGAAATCCACATTTCTAGTCAATTGAAAGCTAGTTTATTTGTTCACGGAAATATTTTCCTTGGAAGTTGCAAAGCATTTCATAGAAACTACTATGGAAACTGCTTGAAGACTGCTGTTTGACTACTCCAAAATCTTAACGTATATTTGTCAAAAATTTACAAGTACACTGAGGCCCGGATGTCTGCTTATATCATCAAATGTTGCCAATATCGGAATTCCTGCAGACTTGCAGGTAAGTATATGTTAATCAGCATGCAGTGGGCTACTTTTCAGTCAAAAGAATGTAAGCAGAAAAGGAGAATGACACACAAACAGAAATACCAAAGAAGAAAACTTCTCTCAGCCAGGATTTGTATTGTTTGTTCTTACGTTTGACTCTTAAAAGCCCCCTTTGACTTTCAAATTAATGAGCAGTGAAGTCAAATCTGACTGTCAAAATGTGCAGACAGTAAAATTGAACTGAAGAGTATCAAGCATTAGCAGTCTAGTTAGCAAGCACATATGATTGGTTTACTGGATTTGCAATTAAAAAAAGTTCTGCAAATCTAGAACCTCCTTGTCATGAAATTTTAAGCAGCAGCACTGGAAATACAAGTTTTTAAACTGAAAATCTTAACCCTTGAAACTTAAGAACATTTTCTGTCCTGTCTTTGGTAGCGTACAGCAAGGTAATTATTCAAAGCTTGTCAAATAGACTACGTTCTCATTTTAGAGAGAAAGCAGCATAATCAAATGGTCTGGAACAGTTACTCAAATCTAGTCTTTCATTAAAGCAAAATTGGGATAAAAATGAAAAGAACTGAAGGAGATTAAAAACAGACTTTATCTTTTGCTCCTGTCTCTTACTGGCAGTCTTTCCTATGGAGAAATATTGGCATAGTATGTCATCTTAGGTAACCTTTGATAACTGGAGAACTTTCAGATAGTTTAACATTTTGCTTTAAGCTGAATCTGATCACAGGCTTACAGCAGTACATAAAAAATATGCCTGTTATTGCTGGCCACGATTAGGGAAAGAGCTTGAAAAAGAGAAGGAAGACAATGCTGGGTGAAAAAGGAAATAAAATTTCAAATTTAAAGCAGTGTTAAATATGTAACTGGAAGGAGGTTAGGTGATTTATTTTGGGGGGACCTGGGGAGTTTGTTCCCTATATCAAATTCCCACTCTGGTCAAAGTGTCTCTTGCCATGAAGCTTAAAAAAGCCCCAACAGCATTATTTACCTGGCGACACATCCATATTTAGAAAAAAAATTCAACCTGCACAGTCCTCCTGTTCATCTATGCTCTTATTTAATGACTGTCAAATAAACGATGCCTGGTCATGGATAACATTCTCATTCTACTAGCTAATGAAAGTACATTGCAGTGACTTATATTGCATGTATGTTTTCTCTGACTTGTGAAATCTTTCACGTTGTTTAGGTTAGGAACATGAGTGATCCCTTCTAACAGTTTGTAGTAATCTACTTGTCTCCAGCTTTTTTGACTTTGCAAAAAACAATCACGACCCAGTCTGAATGTACTTTATCCTACCTGGGGCCATTACACAAGAGTGGGTTTCGTTTCTTTATGAATTGTATTCTTCCATGCTCCCCCTGTGAAGCTCTTTACTTCTTAGACTTGTAGCGGAGGAAAAGGGAAGGTGGCCATGCGGGTTGGGGTGAGATTTCTGTGCACCCAATGTGAATGAGAGGAGGAGCTCCAAAGGACTGCATGAGGCTATGTGAACCTGACCCCTAGAGAACTTGCTTCTGACTGGGAGTGAAAGAAAAGCTACCTGTACAGTAGCAATTTCATTAATTTTCTTTGCAAGTAGTGTGAATTAGAAGTGAAATCTCTTACATCTCAAAGATTGAATAGATATTTTGTTGGGAAGGTTGTTGAAATGTTTTATTCATCATTCCTATTCAGATCGGTACCTGCAGATAGTACGAAGTCTGTCACAGAGCCTTTAGTTATATGTGCGTGTGTTCTTCCTCTGCTGTGGAAGGGGAAAAAAACCTGCTTTTTATTTAACTAGAAGCTGAATTTGTTACGATAACATTTGAACTCTACAGAGATTTAAAGCAATTACATAGGAAATAGTGCCAACAAGTCTGTTTGATTTTTTTTTTTTTTTTAAACTAAATTGTATTTTATTACTAGCTTCTACTTTAATTTCATATATGTTTAATTAAAGCCATAGAAGCTTTAATTAAAGCTATGATGAAGACTGGGAATGCTGCAAAATGTTTTAGGCATTTAAACAGTGCCAGCTAGAATTTGCATTAAAATAAGCTGAGACATTTGTGATGTGAATAGGCACCCATCATCATCATGAAACATTGAACAAGTACGTGCTTTTCACTCCAAGGGAGGAGCAAAAAAAGTTTCCTAATTGCATTGAATTTGAGACTAATGTACTAAGTGATTTTTTTACATCAGTTTAATTTTCTCTGAATTGCTCCAGAATAGAAATCAAAGCAGTGTAGAAATTACTGTTTGTTTTTGTATTTTCAGGTGCTTCAGCTACAGAAAGTCATCTGGAAATAGAAGGGATGGCAAATTGTCTCCCATATTATGGTACTTCTGATTTGAAAGAAATTCTGAATGCAGTAGTTAATGGAAATGCAAAGGAAGTATATGAATGTAGGCCTCTCAAAGTGATAAATTACTTGGAGGTAAGACAGAAGTTTGCTTTTAAGTATTGGCCAGCTAAGCTTATAATAAATCCTTAGCAGCTTGAAAATGTTTTTTTCAGCTTTAATTAATGTAGTTCTGTTCTAAACAGAAGTTACTTTTGAAAAGGAGAATGCTATAACCTCTCTGAGGTGTATGGATTCTGCACTGCTTGTCAAAATATTTCCATCAGACATATCCAAACCCAGTCATCCAATGTGATACAATACATGCTGAAAGCTGATGTTCACAGTATTTCTACATAGGCAGCTTTCAGACAAGAAAGGCATTTCTCCACATTAGAATACAGAACTGCCATAACATTGCTTTACAAACTCTAAAGGCATTTGAGTCCAGAACAGTCATCAAGATTTAACTCTTTTATAAATAAATCTATGAAGAAGTTATAAAATTATTTACGGTAATAGTTCATGAAAAGTAGGCACTAATTGAAGCTTAATTCTCACGTAAACCTCAGTGATGTACATCGTGAAAATCAGAAAGTGCACAATTTCCACTTAAAGAAGAAAAATTCCTATGATTCATTCAAAGAAAGGGTAAAGAGAGACAAATGGAAAGTTTTTGCGCCAGAAAAGCAAGCTGTCACTGCAATTAAGATACTGAAGTAAAAAAACGAAGTCTCACACACGGTGTACCCCATATGCCTCTGCAAATGCTTCTATTTAGTTAACACCAATAACTTGTGCAGTTAAAGGAAGCACATGCTGACAACCAACAGTCTTGTGAGTCCACTCTGTTCAATGCAATAGTGACTTAAGTTCTGCAGTGCGCTGACAGGGAGGAAACCATGTGTTATTCACATGCAGCCAGCTTTATTAGTTGCCAGAAACGCGGTACTTGAGTAAAAGAATCTTTAATCTGTTTTTTGTACAGAAGTAGCTATGCAACGGAGGGAACAGGAATGACTCTTGTTAATATTTGATATGCAAATAGATAACATTGTCCATCCAGAGACAATAATGGGCGTGAAGTTTCAGATACAACTAATATATGTGGTACTAGTTAAAGCTGGAGTAACTAACAGTAGTAGTTTTCTATCGATTCTTGTCTATATGTTTCCCTAATGCTGTCCTCAATCCCAATTCTTAAGATCTCTGTTCAAACAGGTTACCAAAATATATGTTAAGTCTCTTCTTAAGCATTCCCAAACATGCTTTTATGAATTGGGCTGCTTCAAAATGGGACCTGGGCATTTACACAGAGTATGTGTTTTATCTTTTAAACATCTATTATACAAATCTTTCCCTGTCTTTTTGGGGGCCGTAAATTTACAGCTGCCTTGGGAGCAAGTGATTCTGTTGTGTGCTTCTGAACCATTCTCATGCACTCATGAAAGAAGCTTAAAGAAGGGATGAGTTCAGGGTTGAGACAGGAACGGTTTGTAACTTGGTTTGGAGGTGGAAGCTTTATTTCTTCTACTTAAAAATACCCATCATCCAGATTGAGTGGGATGGAGTTGGTTTATATATAGAGGGGTACACTCACACATACAAACGTGTATATGTCTGTATACAGACAGAGAAGATATACACGCACACATACATATAAAAGTACGTATCAAGAGATTATCAAAGGAGGGCTTTTTAAGAGCAATGTTGATTCTGTAAGAAAGAAGAGGCATGTGCCGCAGTAACAGGACCAGCTAGAAAATACATATTAACTAGGAAGTGTATGGTTTGCTGTCATTAAAAAATACAAAAATAAACACTGAGTTATTTCACCATTCTAGGGGGTAAACACTGGAAACATCATTCACTGTCATGTTCAGAATTGCAGCTTTTATCATAAATTTCGTGTTTGAGCAGGCAGCATGTCTGTAGCTTTTGCTGCCTTTTGGTAGAGGCAGAAGAAAGAATAGAGTAATGGTTAAAGAGGCAGCCTTCCTAAGTAGAGAACAGTCCACAGTGATCTTTTTCCACTTGGAAGAGTGGGAGAAAATCCCAGACAAACAAAATGAGAACATTCAGAAAAAAACATGAACACTGCTTCAGGTTTGTACAATGTGAAGGGAGATTGTATGCCCCATCCATTTCTGTCTAGGCAACACTACTAAAGTACAGAAGAGAAGGCAGTGGCAGGAAGGCCCGACTTGGAGGAGGAAACAAAAACCTGACAGCTGCTTTTTGAGGTTGCTTGATTCTTTGAGGTGCTTCAGTAATGGTTTAGCAGTCACTTGTGTTTTCTAGTATTGAGAGAACTGGATGCAATAGCCAGTAGTCAATACAACATTAATCTAAAATTTCACTATAGTATTTTTAAAACTTTGTGTAGCTGACTCCATTTATGTTAGTGGTATAGAATGTGTCTTGTGAACTGGCAAACATCTTCAGCTGATACTGGTGCCAACAGGAAATAAGTTACTCAGAAACACAAAGCAACTTGCAAAAGCGGACCCTAAAAGACAAATTTTGAGTGCAAACGTGACCCGGAGACTCTGTGTGACTCCGTTGTAGAAGTGTCATGAAATGACCAAAAATATATGTTTAGAGTTACATTTGTGTTTCTGGGATTTGGAATATTTATCAGCAGAAAAGAGCGACCTTTAAACAGAAATGCTTAATCCTGCTTTCTGGTAGCCCCAGGTTAATGTGTTAAAAAGTGATACTTAAACCTATTGGGGTTTTGTTTTTGTTTTTCCTTTCCACAGGGAGAAGCAGTACGTTTAGCTCGGCAGCTGCCCTTACATTTGTCAAAAGAGGATGTACAAAACACAATTTACAGGATGAAGCAACAGCTTGGAAAGGAAAATAAAGGCTGTGTTCATGGTCGTCCTTTTTTTCATCACTTAACAGATATTCCAGAAGTTGACAAGCACAACTCCACGGAAATTATTCAGTAAATGGAACATTTTGTTTGGGATCATATTTCTCTTGCTTAATTTTGATCATTACCCTGTAATTTCAGTGTGTTTTGTGCAAAGTTTTTGTATAATGACTTTTCATTATCATATGTTCACCTCCTAGAGACTTTTAAAATTTAAAGTCAAATGCTACTTGAAGACTGGAAATAAATACTGTAGAGAAACAACTCATTACTATTTTTTTAAAGAATTTATTAAAGAAATGTTCTCAACTGGTTTGATGTTTTTCTTACTGCTGCAGGTTTAGAAAACATCAGTATGTCACCATTTTTTAGATTGAAGTGGTTAGAAGTTGCTTTCAACAGAGCCTGGCAAAGTTCATTCTGCTATGGACATGAGATGTTAATTTTCAAAGGAATGCCAGATAGGCGTAGGCATTTAAATGTAGCATTGCCATACGCTTTTATGGTGTTGGATTTCTATTTGGAAATTGTTAGCTTGTGTAAAGGAGTATTGAAATCCCGTCTCCAAAAAGCTTGTCTCTGAACTGCAAATAATTCATAGTATTTTTAATGTTAGCTTACACAAGTGTGATTCTGGAAAGCATAGTACACTCTTAAAACTTCAGATCAACAAAAAGTGGCCAATGACTTGAAAGAGGAAAGGGTCAGAGTCACAGGAGCACAGGTTAGCAGTGACAGCGCGTGCCAGTACGTGTGTGTTGGTGCCGTGCTGCTCACAAATTGTGTGGGAGTGGGAAACACAAACAGTCCTCACGTATGGAGAATGTGGCATGACGGGGGCAATGTCTACTGATTCTGGTGAACTTGTTCGTTCTCTTCCTACCAGAACAGAATGTTTACTCCGCCATTTCAAGTAGTGGCCTACTTGCGTGAAGCTACCCAATTATGTCTTCTGTGCATCACAGCTGCAGTGTCTCTGGAAGAGTACGGTTTAAAAGTTTCAAGAAAGATTACCTGAAAATTCCTGTCCTTCCCTAGTCGTTCTGTTGTTAGCAAGAGCTAGCTTTGTAGTGTTTCTGTGGCTGCTAGGTAAATGACTGAAGGTTGCCAAAAGACCCAAGTGCAAGCTCGTGGACTGGAGTGTCGGACCAGACAAGCAAATTGTACAATCTGGAAAAGTAAGATCACTGATCTATTGCTCTGTATCAAACAATGCTGAAATGAACTAAGGTAGCATTGTAGCAACATTGTAGCAACACATGTCAACATACAAATTCTAAACTGAAAGGTAGTCATGTTTTATGCTGTTAAAGTAAGTTTATCCTTTTCATATAGGAGAGGTTTATAACTTCAAACTGGAGAAAACAAAAACAAGTACAGAAAACATCAGCTGCGCTCTGTAGCTGTCATTTTAAATCACAGTGCTCATTTTAAATAGCCACCCCCGTTAATTATAGTATGTTTGCCTCAAAGTAGCTCTGTTAGCCTTATGTAGAGTTCATGTATGTGCGTTTGGGGTGAACTGCCTAGGGTGATGCTCTTGACGGCGAGCTGGGACTACCTTGTGCCCCCACGTAGGTGAAAGGCAGGCTGAACTCGAGGTCTGCTCTGTTCAGCAGCCGGGCGCGGGACAATCGGCACACGCAGACTTCTGCTCCGAGCACGGCATGTGCTGGCTTTTGCCCAGGTGGGGCATAGAAGAGGGTTTAGGGGACAAAGAATGCAAATACATAAGTAAGTTTTATTTATTACCTCTCCTGATATGTGGCAGAATGGTGCAAAGGCCTGAGCAAAGATGAGATGTAGTAGCAATTAAGGTGCTCTCTTGTTCCTGTTCTGGTGCGTGCATCCTCACAGCTGCAAAGGAGTAGGAGCACAAGAAAGTGTAGCCTCCTCTGCTGCCGTTTCCTGCCTCTGCCACACACGTGTGCAAGGTCAGATGGGAGCATCGGAAGGGCGTCAAGTGAAGGGAGCGAAGTGTCAAGAAAGTTTGGTATGTACTGCCATACTGAGGGAGTCTGAAGGTACAGCCATGAATGAAATACCTTTCTGGTAGTGGGCACTGAAGGAGGGTGGGCAGCACGGGGACTGATGGGGGGAAGGAGCAGGGATGATCAGAGCGTGCAAGCAGGATATCTTTCCAAACTGAACCGGTGAGAGAGGCACAAGATGAGAACGTCACTGGAAAACTGGACACTTGGCTGTAAATGTCACTCAGTGCGGAAGATGTGAATTTTTAGACTGGAAGTGAGAAGGTGGATGGAGACACAGGAAGGAGACGTGACTCTTGGCTCTGAGGGGGAAACAGGATCCTAGCCTTGCCATGGATGCAGAAGGTTATAGTTTGTTTATTTTTATTCTTGTTTGGATACAAACTGTGAGAGTTTAGAGAGTAACCATTACAGTGAGAAAAGCCAAAGGCAAGCTGGATAACAGAAACTTAGCTCAAAGCTAAGTTTGTTGGAACTTACATGTCTCTGTGCACCAGTTTTAGTCAGTTAGGAATATAACATGTAGCATGTCATGAGATTAATAATTGCTAGTTCTTTTCCATAAAGGTAAAATAGCTGCATCCTAATTATACTGCAGCAAATGCTAGTATCTGCGCTAACGACTAGGCCAACATCGAGCGCTTTCACGTAACTACCCTTGCAGAGGAGAGCTGTTTGCCAGAAGGGGCCCGAGGCCGAGGAGGGAAAGGGTCGGAAATGGCTGCGCGCAGGTGCCAGGCCCCGCTCATTGCTATGGCAGCCAATTGCAGTGGGGCTTTGCTGTGGGCGCAGGTGCACCAGGTTAGGCAGCTGCGCCTGGGCCTGCCCGCCCGCCCTCGCGGCTCTCCCCTCATCCCAGGTTTGCTGTGCTTCACCTCAGAGGGCTGCTGTGGATTTCTTCCTTGGGTACACGTATGTACGGTTTGTTTTCTCTCTCTGTGGGATGTTGGGGATTGCTGTGTGCAAGCAGCGAGCATGGTAGTATGGCTTTGGAGCTGTAAGTCTGGGCGTCTGCCCACTGTGGTACTTGTGGTGTGGGGGCAAGTTGAAATTGTGAGTTGTACTGTGTGATGGGAGATGGCTGTAGGTAGGGTGGGTCTTTCCTTGCTGTATCCAGTGTGGAAATGCTACTTTCTGTTTCTAGAGATACTCTTACAGATGCCTCTGGTGATGCATGTGGTTTATGTTCCTTATTTAACAATAAAAGTACTCCAGTTCTAGATTTACAAGTTTAAAAGAAGTCACATGGTGTGCTTGATTTAATGGTTCTCAAAAAGGAAGGCACATCAACTTACTGCTATTGCCCTGGCACCACACAGAATTTCACTGAGGGATGAAGCCCCTGAGGCTCGCTGGAGAGCGTATGAAGGCTGCCTGGCCTTCCAGTCAGTCTGTGCCCTGCGGAATGGCCGCGTGAAAGGAAGAAGAAAATCTAAAATGTGTATTGATGAGTGGACTTGGTAACTGCTGTTGTGCCTGACCCCTTACCTCAGAGGAAGGGGCCGCGGGGCAGGGCCCGGTGGGCGCAGGTCCCAGCAGCGAGCGGACAGGCTGCGGTGTGCAGGGCCCCACAGCGTGTTTCCACCAGGAGAGGCCAGGTCGGGACTTCTAGTATTTGCGCTGCCCTCTGCTGGCATTTTATTTTTGTACAATTTGGGCCACTTGAAATGCTGGGTGGGCAGGTCTGAGGCTGACCAGGAATGAGCGTCGTTCCTCCCTGACTTTCCGTCCAGGTGTTGTCGCTTACGGTGCTTTTCATGGTGTGCGTGTTTGCCTTCCCAAAATATGCCTAATGCAGGTAGCAGTGTTCCCTGTGTGATAATCTGGAGCTTTCCAGCCTAAAGCATGATCTCATCATAAAAATTTAAAAAAACTTTTGGTTGTGTGTAGCTTTTAACTTTTCAGAGGATCATTTGTATGGTTGGGCTGGGCAGATTTGGTTCTGGTGGTGTATTTGCAGCTCAAGTGTCCACCTTCTCCAAATTATGAAAAGTTGCTTATTCTTTAAATAGGAAACCATTGAATACCAATTTTCTTTTTAAGTATGGGAAAATCTCATTGTGAAGGGGGAAAAAAAAAAAATTTCCCTGCACATAAATACGGGTCTAAGCATGAAATGGAGGTACTGCCTTTTACATGTTTCTTTTCTGAATGTATTAGGCATCTTAATGAAGTTTCCGTTTCCTCTCAGTTAAGTGTGTGTGAAGAGATTTGGAGTATCTATGTGGATTTTTTTCTTCCTTTACTATGAGTAGTAGCAGTTCAGAGAATAATAGCAAAAACAGAGGAACGCTTAACTTATTTCAGGAGCACTTAGCAAGTCATTGGCAACAATAAAATCTGTATGAGGTATTTCGTGATTTGTTAAAATGGGCTTTTCTGTATTTCCATATTCTAATATGGAATAATTAAAATAACTAGCAATAGAATCAATACTCCTAAGCAAACCACTATTTAATTATACAAGCACTCATTCCTCTGTCTCAATTTCTGCAAGTGGTTTCCTTCCATTTTCCCCCCCCCTATAAACAAATTGGTATTACTGTTACTAGTTTCGTGAAAGTAAGCATCAAAGACCAGCTTTTTAGAGTTTTGAAAGGGTTGTAATATTTGGTCTTCAGGACTTGTTTTATCTTGCATAAAGAAAGTCTGGTTTTGGTTTCATAGGCTTTTTTGAGGTTGTTTTATTAAACCTATAACACCGAATTAACTTTTTGATTGCAACAGCAGTATTGAAGGATTTTGAATGTTTTGTTTCTTTTGTACTCAGAATATAACAGCCTGGGTTAACAATTGTGAGAAACTTCAGGTACATCCATTTAATTTTGCAAATGGAAAGCTACCAGAAGTAGCTTTTATTTTTTTTTCCTCTCTCTGTCTCTCTCTCTAAGTATGGAGTATCATATCTGAAATTATGGAGAGTATAAATGTGGAAATGTTAAATCTTTTGTTAATGGCCTCGAATTAAGCACACATTGTTGCAGATGATTTGGAGGACTTATTTAAAGTAAATATACAATTTCAAGCTCAATTATCATTCATAGTTTAACTAAACATAGTGAGATACTGGGTCTGTGAATTTGATACAGTGTTACTTCATAATTACGATGCTTTTTTACAGTAAATTTGATATAGAACAGTTGCTAAAGGAAAGTTGCTGAATAGTGTGACCAACCATTTTATGGGACACATCTGGTGCATTAGTTCAGGATGTGCACTGCAGAAGAACAGAGCCTTTTGCACAAAATGAGAAGGAAGCTAACTCCACATGTATACGTTTTGCGGACATGCGGAGAGGTTAAACAATTACGAGTTAATTGTGTAAGCTAATAGGAGGGGTGTTTGTAATGTCATTTCAAAATAGCTAAGGAGGAAATGGAGGAGAATTATTGTTTTAAAAATCTGGAATGGTTTACACCTGTTAATGTTACATTTAGAACAGCTGTTTCTTTTATTATCAGTAAACAGATGCAGAAAGTAATGGAATGTTTTAAAGCAATATGTTAATCCTGTCTTCCACTACTGAACATTCTCACAAGATCATGATTAAATATTAACTGTAATGCTGCTGTCATCCGCAGTTACAGAGCTCTTATTTTTTAATCAGTTTTGGATCTGAAGTTGTAAATGTTTCTCCAAACTTACTGTAGTCTTTCATCAACCCATCGTAAGTATTGTTGCACATCAGTAATTTTATTGATGATTTCATTGGGCTGAATTACTCAGGCAAAGCAACCTTGACTTTGGTTTTGCTTGAAGGTTATTTCTGCATTTGTAATTTCATCCTGAAATGAAACAAGCTGTCTTTATAAGGGGAGAGAATTGCTCATGAGGGCCAGGCTAAAGCACAGTTCGTATGAGCCCCATATTACAGGTGAGGCTTTGCCAGAGCATGCTCAGGTGCAGCACTGCGCATCCTGATAGTACCAGTCAGGTGCTGGAGGAGAGGTTCATGTTTAGTGCGTGGAATTTTGTTGTTTTATGTGAAAATCACTTTAATCTTAGTTCATTTATTTTCTGTATGTCCTATGACAAATGTATTGTGCTACTAAGGTTTTCAAATATGGAACAGCTACAGTTCTGACAGCCTCTTGGAAAAAAATACCTCAAAACTGCAGATGCAATACCACGTGCACCTAGAAAAAAACAATCCACTGAGTATTTCAAAATATTTAAAAGTTAGCGCCTAAACTGACCTGAAGCTTGCTAGAAACCAGTACCTGCCACTCAGATGCTCAAAGTAGTAGTGCTTCAGCTGGAAAATATATCTGTCTTAATTTTAGAATTATAGTATCTGTAAATGTTCTTTAAAATGTGGCTTCTCAATGAAATAACATGTGATTGTGGAGCATTACTAACTCAGCACTCCAAGAACGGAAGCGCAGAAGATTAATACTGTATAACTTGTTTGGCAGATTAGTTTTCAGGAAATGTAGAGACCAATGAACATGGCAGCTGCGTTATTAAAATACTGTATTTGAGCCCAGGTCAAATTGTTCATTCATGCATGGAGTAACTCAGCATTAATTGAATCATTACATTTGTTAGATATTTTAGATCGCCAGTATTTTTTGCTCCAGCACTTAAGATGCCTGTTTAAATTAAAATATTCACAAGGAGCAAGCGTTTTGACAGAGGAACGCTGTATGAAGCGTTTATACAGGAGCGTTCACTTGGCAGGTCATTGCAGTAATAACATTGCATTGGTAGAACTAAAGTTCTACCTTATTTTTAACATCAGGACAGCCTGGTTTTGGAGGATTTTAAAGATGCTTAGTCAGGTAAAATTATCTAAGTTGATATGACATAACAAAGAGGTAATGACTCCTTGTTAGCCTGGTAGTGTTTACGTTAGATAAATGAGCGAATGTTCCTGATGAAAGGTAAGAGAGTTTACTTTCTCAATTAAAAAAAAGGGGAGGGAAGAACCCTTTTCTGTTTAAGTAGCTTTAAAAAGAGTCCTGCCATCTCACTTCAAGAGAATGGAAAGGAAAAATCTTTTGGAGATAATTTGAGTTTATTTCATAAAAGTAGTTGTTGAAAGGCAAATGGTTTCAGCTGTGAGGAGCGGATTTAGGTATGAGTCTTGTCAAGTTTGGCCAAAACTGACTTGTAATAAATAGATGTTTCAAAGCAACATGCTGTTGGATTTCTGTTCTTCTTCACTTAAAGCAGGCAGAGTTTAACTATTAGTCAGTCCGTTAACATTCCTGATGTTCCCTGACAGCTCAGATGCGTATAACGTAGAACAAGAACCTGTTAATAGTTACTAAGACGTGTGAAACTCTGTGTGTAGCTCTAGAAAAATGTTCCCTCATGAGAGGAATTCATACAGTTACTTCTCCCACAAGTAGTCCTCTCCATTACAGAACATTTCCTTAATTGTTGCACTTAAAGCTTTGCATTCAGCTTCAAAATCCTCTTTTTCAGAAATACTTGCCCGAGATCCCATTGCCATTTAGGAGAGCCATAACTTTTATGCTTTATTTATGAGCAACAGAAAATGCTGCCAACTCCTTTAGGAAGTGTGGGTTTGAAACTTCAATTTTGGTCTACGTTTGCAGATAAGTAAATGTGATTGTGCACCAACTACATCAGCAATAAAATGGAGACTGGCCTTTTAGAATTGCAGTATTTTACACTATTAGTGAGCTTTACCGCAGAACCTGAAAACCCTTTGTAGTGCACCACCCACTTGTAGATTATGGAAACTGAAGAAACAGCTCAGTCAGCCTTGAGCTGGATGCAGAGATTACCGGGGGACGGGGAGGGCGGAACGACCCAAACTCTGCAACTCATCTCCTGCTGTTGCATTTTTACTATAAGGAGCATGAACCTAATGGTTAATGGGTGCATGCAGTTAATTCTTGCCTAATTATGAACTCTTTGTGGAGTCCTCAGGACTGTAATTTCTGACTCTATACTACTTTCAGTCACTGAAAGTTATGCAGGTTTTTATTATTATTGTGTCCTGTTTCTTCTGAATTTATTTGGATGCTATATAACAAGAAAGTGCTGTGTCAAATTCTTAAATCAGGTAAAGTAATGAAGGTTTCAAGCACCACTAGATTTTTTATTTTTTTTTAAACCTGTGTAGATGCAGAATTAATAAGACTAAAATCAAGTCCAGGTAATGAAGGACTTAAATGATAATATATATTGCTATAATAACTGTCTTACCAGTTTTCTTCTGGTTGTCAGTCTAAGTTTTTTAACTGTAGCTCAAAAATCTGGAGCAAGTATTTTGGCATAGCACGGTTTGTTGTAAGGAAGATTTAATAGCTTGTTGTGTCCTATTTCTATAAACAGAAGTCATTTAGAGTTCAGCAGATATATTTAGAATCAGCATTTGTGCTGGTAGTTACAAGCTGAATAAAATAATCTTTGAAAAGCTGAATATACAGAAGGGAATATGCAAGTTCAAATTTACCTCACAACTAATTCTCTTTCAAGATGCTTTGGCATATTCATTAATACTAACCTACAAAATTGGGAATCACATTTATTATTTTATTTACAAATCTTTCAATAATGAGTTGAAGTGTTGTGTGCAAACTTTGATACTTTTAAGAGAGTTTTATGATTATTGCAGTACAACAAGTCTGACCTCGCACACTTTATTGCGGCAGAATTCCCTAATCTTCGTAGAGGAAGATTTCTCTGTCTCAAGGAGTGTAGTGTAAGGCCCAATAAAATGGAAAGCTGGAAGTTCTGGAGAGGTCTTCTCTACTTTGGGCTTTCTTGGGTCAAAATATTAATAGGAGTTTATATTAAGTGATTTCTAATCTAACTTGAGATTTGTTGATTTCGAGGTACACGTAATATCTGAAAAACATACACAAAGTCCATTTAAAGATACGAGTTTTACAGCAAATAGTAAATTAAAACCATAGTGACCTTTTGCTCTTGCTGATCATGTGCATAAAGATGTTCATCTGCTGGCCTGTACTAATCACAGTAACAGGGCTATTGCACAGGGGACAGCTGGCATGAGCAATACTCCTGTATATTTGTTCTTCACCTGTGCCTTTTATTGAGAAACTTCTCAATTAAAATGTTTGTAATCACATCTTGATGCAATTTTTTCATATTCATTTTTTGAAAAAATAGTAGTTGTTTTCCTATGAAAATAATGTTCATTTAGTGGTGCAAATGGATACCAGTGTCCTAATTTAAAATTCAGTTGATATTTCTGCCCTGCTGCTGGCTCTGGCAATGTGGTGTGAAGTCTGATAATGTTTACTATATCATTTCTGGTATAGATTTTGCCAAACACAAGTTTGAAAATATTGAATTGAAAGCGTATTATGTGTTGTGCTTAAGTATCTTTTTCCTCCTGTATTTTAACACATTAACAACTGGTTTACTTTCTCCTATGTTGTGTCCATACTTTCAGCATCACAAAAGATGTCATCCGATCATGTGATTGCCCCATCACCTTACTGAAGTAGTATCTTGTAAAGATTGTTTTGCAAATAACTAAAAACTTCATTTTATATTATCATATCAAAACAGGACTTTTTCAGTTTTTACTGTATTTGAATTTTGATTGTTTTGGTAAACATCAGAGCAGTTTTCATATAGGTGTATGGTTTTTCAAATGTCATTACTGAAGAAAGAAAACATGTTTTCTCATGTTACTTAAAGAAACTATAAAATTATGCTTTATAGTGTTCGTTGCTGTTCATACAAGTGTCAGAAACATGCAGTTGTATACCCAAATGAGCATCGTATCATGCCCACTTGTCCCCTCATTGAAGTGGCGTATTGAAAAGAGGACTGGCCATGTAGCTGGCTGTTGGCAAATCTGGGAACAGAACCGAACAGGCTGATAGTGTTTCCCTTCTTTAACTACATTGGAAGTCTACTTGTTGGGGAGAAATGATATGCCGATACCAAATGATATATACGATGTGCAATAGAAAAGATTTCCTGTTTTCAGTTTATATGACATGACCTGTGGGCTAACTGAAGAAAACATGGCTGAGAAAGTGCTATATCTACATATACAAGTGTTCCTATTGATACGTTATTTTTCTAAGATTTTGCTGAGTAAAGCTATTTCCATACATAAACGTTTTGGCCATCTGCAACTGCTTGTCAATGAGCCTGGTTTGAGAACACTGGTTGTAATTGTAACCTCAGGAATGTGTGACCAGCTCGCGGCCAGCTGTGCATGCCCTGACTTTTCCCAGGTGTTAAGATACATGACCACTTTTGTTCACTTTAACCAATGGGGCAAAATACAGTCCTTGTTTTTCCCCACCTTGTATTAAACCTAAAAACTGCTGGTTTCTCTTATTTCTCTAATATGTCATAGCAAACAAATAGATGAAGTTGTCCATGTCGTTTAATTATTGTGCATACGTGACACAGTGTGCTGCATCTGTATGATAGTATGTATTTAGAGAAATACAAAAAGGGTCCTCAATGTGCCATGCTCTTGCTATAAATTAACAGTGCTGACCCTGCAAATCACACCAATGCTCTTTTTTGTTTGTTTGAAAAAGAATTTCTTTATGTTTTGATAGCATAGATATTTCTGCAGTTTAAGCCTCTTCAGCCAGAGTGAGTTTGGCTACATTTTCTAATTGGTTTTATTTTAGTGATCCATTTCATGATCATAGGAACACTTACTAGCTGTTTTCTGCATGGGAGCCTAATTGGAACTCCTCCTAAATCCAGCCTGGATTTGTCCGCACAGGGATTTCTGTATTTTGTCTGTATCTGTGTAGCATTTTCTGTATTCAAGATGAGGCATAAATAGCTTGAAAACAATATGTATGAGCACAGGTCTCCTCCTTACTGGTGTTGGCAAGCATTTCTAGTAATCAGGAGGACAAAATTTGCTCCATGGCCTGGGACACTCTGTTTAGCCAAGTAAAAAGTGAAAGCATGAGCTTAATTATGGATGTGATAATTTGCACAACGTGGTGGTTATAAAGGAACAAATCCACTTCTCAAGTCACTGCTGTTGGCTCTTATTTGCCAACAAGTTAATGTGATCTCCATGTTGTAGATATGGACAAGAAATGAGTTTGTAACTTAGATTGATCCTTTATATGGTCAAAAAGACAGATGTTATCCCTAAACCCTACCTGTTTGGACCAGTTTCCATGGAATGAACCCAGACCTTCAAGCAGAGCAGGTTTGTGTCTTCTGTAACAAGTTCTAAGTTCACGAAGTATGAATTTCTGGCTTTTCAAAGACCTTGCACTGTTGGTTTTGGTCGTCTTTGAACGTAGTAAGGACACAGATTCTAAACCAGCACTGGGGTTAGTCCTAAATGTTCGGAAGTCAATGAGAGAGGAGCACATGTGAAAGCTTTGTACATGCCTAACTGCTTTTCAATATCAAGTTCTTAAGGACTCAGAAAAGCTCATTTACTCTTGGAAGTCAGTGAAAAATTAGGCTCCTAAACACTTGCTTAGCCCTTCAAAAATGTACCAGAACTGTTTGGAGAGGAGGAGAGGATCGTACCGATCCAGTGCTGAGACCTGCTTAAACATGAACTAAACTGGTAGCAAGACAAGTTCTCCCTTATAACTGCAATTATATGAAGCACTCTTACATGATGGTCTTACATAAAAGACTGAATGATTTGCTTTTTCAAGGGTCATGTTGTAGTTAAAGTACCGGTCGTTGAATCTTCTTTAAAAAGCAGGGACTGTCCACTGTTCACCAGAGCACACGGGAGAGGTGGTAAGACCTGGGATAAAACTGCATGGTGCAAATCACTTGTGATTTGTGCCTCTGACTGACATCTCTCCGGTGAAGACTCCCAGATACGTACCAGCGGTGTGAGATTCCTGTAACCACTGGTCTTCGGTATTTCCTGTGAAACTTAAACCTAATGTTAGAAATCTGCATCAGCGCTGAACTATTCTGTCCTTTGTTTTCTGTTCGTCAAGGTGGCTTTTCTCATTAGCATAAATCACAAAGCTCCTGCAGCAGTAGCGTTGTCCATATGATATACAGCATCTCTGCTGTGGCCAAGGAATATTTACAACCCAAAGTGCTCCGCTTTGCTTGATTTGGAGAAGCCTTTCATTGTTTCTTGCTTCACAGTTTCTTGCCTCCTAACAAGTAATTCTGGTTGTAAGAGGGGAAAAAATAAGGGTCTTTAAAAGAAAAACAAATAGAATACCATGCTACTTTTATTGTTACGCACATCTGATACAAACAAAATAACTTAGCCAAAGGCAAATAAAATGCACCCTTGCGGACACTCAGATGTTTAAAAACAATGAAATAAAAATATCTGCAGTGCATTACATTAGACTATGGTAAAGTTAAATGGCTCTAAATTATGTGTAACCTAGTTGAAGAAATAAGATACTTCTGTGGGGTATGGACACATAACGTAAACAATTTCAAAGAGTATTTGGCAGTCTCTTGGAATTTACTCCAAATGCTTTTGGTTCAATGGGAGTGAAAAGCTATGCTCCATTATAGACTCACTTGAGGCTTATTTTGGAGGAAGGAAACTTGGGAGTAAGTCTACTTTTTTTTTTCTTTTAATTGCTTAAAGGTGACAGTGGGGAAAAAAGTAAGATGAGCTGCATGCTTATATTTCTTCCTACCTGCTCATCTTTCTTGCTTTCATTGTTGCTTTTAACTTTCAGTCTTAAGCAAACAGAATTAAAATGCACGCACATATATCTACTAACAAAAGATAGTAAGTGTAATTGGTGACAATTGCTTACTTCATATATGAAAGAAACTGCATACAGGCTTTAGTTTCCTGCTCTTTCTCAGAGGTTGCTATTAGCATCAGAAATAGCTGTTCCCTCTCTATCTTCCTGTCTGTGTGTCTTTATAGCATTTATTTATTATTACACTTGCTGAGATGATCTTGATTGCTTTCTTTACGAGGACTTAGGACTCAGTGGAGTAAGAAACTTTTTCTTCCCGTACAGCTTTTGAAAGATCAGTAACAATTGCTCTGACTCAGGCAACATGATTGAAAGCTGCACTTTCTGCTACTTTTTCATCAGATATTGCAGACTAAGTGGTATTAATCCGCTTAGTAGTTGGGTGGAAACCACAGGGAACAACTAGAACTGGATTTTCCTCTGCTTCCTTTAGTGGCATACAAAACCAGTTGAGCAGAGCTGTTAGCCTGCTCCTGAGGGCTAATATAAACCAAAGGTCCTGAGCACTAAGGGTTGTTAAAATTCTCATAGGGCTCTTTACAAGATGTTAACCCCCATGGTCTGGCCAGGCTCCAAACGGGGTAATTACATTCTTCCTACCTAAATTCCCCCTGCAATTGCAATTCGATGTGCTGGTATTCCTCACTTCCTCTCCTCTGCCGTGCCCCGTGGAACAGTTGTTGCATTTCATCCCAGAGGTGCTTGCTTTCAGTGACTGGTGGGGCGATCTGCGCATAGAGTCTATAAAGCATTTTAAGAGCCTTTTGGATGAAATGTAATTTATGATGCTTAGGGGTTTTTTATTATCTGCTGTTTAAAATGGACTAGGTTAATCTGAGCCCTGAATGCATGTGAACTGTGTGCGACAGACCTGGAATGAGATGGTATCAACAACTGCTCTCGCTCCTCATTCAACTTCTTCCCAGGGGCTTTTAGACAGTAGAAGTAACAGAACAAACTAAAAATACAGGACAGCTTCTCTAAAGGGTTCATTACAAAATAGGAAGAATATGAACTATGTAGTAAAGCTAATGTGATTTTTGCCTCAGTTGAAGTACGTATGGAGGTGTGTGTGTATGTGTGTGTGTGTATATATATATATAAAAATATATAATGCTCCCTCTGCTTAGGGATTCTGTTGTAACCTTAATAGCAGCATCTAAACACTCATGTTCTAAGTTACTCTTTTTTTCTACCACTTCTTATACTAGAAATGCCCTTTATTATACAAATGCTATAATTTTTGTTAAAGATATTGTATACTAATTGGAAGTAGGCGACATTTAAATTTATATATAATTAGTCTATAAGCAGACAGATATGGAGTTAGTGCTCAATGCTTAAAAAGATAGTAAGGGAATATCTGTATCTGCCAAACATACACAGACTTCAAATACAGTGTTCTCTAAATACGGGATTTGCTTATCCTGTATCTGCAATACAAATAGGATAAAGTGATGCTGGGGGACCTCTTTGTGTTTAGTTTAATATTAGTTTCTTTCTTCATTTGTGGAGTGACTCATACTAAGCCTAACTGTACTACATAGGAAATCTTTGTACAGATGCTATCCTGAACAAACTAAACTTTTATTTCATGAAATCGCTTAGCTGGGTCTGTTATCTATGACAGGCCATTGTATTTCACTTGGAATTAGTGTAAATATTTGTTTAGGTGAGATATTTTATCTCCTAGAACATCAACACATAGGCTACAGGTAGAAACAAACAATCACTGTTCATCTGTGCCATACGGTCCTCACTAGTTAAGTGAGATCTTTCTAGTTGGTCTAACCAGGTAAACCATGCTGCAGGGAAAGTTGAAGATTTTGCAGGTGACTTGTCTGGTAGCACAAGAAATGTATTTCCAGATGGCAAAATATCAATATATGACCCTACACAAGTGAATATGGTGCCACTACTTGAGCTCCTGAGGGGATTCTTAGTGTTTTCTGAGTCAGTGCCGATCTCCAAACATCTTGACCCCTGCATCAGCCAGTAGCTCTCTGGTGCTTCTGAGGAAGGTTAAAAAACAACCAATGAACAAACTGAAAAAACTCTTCTTTATGTTAAAAATAAATCTGTCTACTACGATACAATAACTTTGAAAGCTTGAAGGCTAGCATGTCTTTGCAAGGTCTTCCATTGTGTTTCAATGCAAAACTGCGCTGTTAGGAACATTAGATATCTTTTTACTTGGCTGTGGTGAAAGCTGAAATAAATTTACTTAAATATTTGACACCAAATTTAGCTCAATGTGCTCTATTAAGTGTAGCTTAGAAAAGAACCTATACTAACTACATAGTCAGATGTTAATGAGTTCTACCTATATAATCCCACTCAGTGTGGCTTTAATGGATTTTAACTTGGAATAGAAAATGTAGTTCTCTTGCCTATGTTCAATTTGGACACATTCTTACCTAAAAACAGTTTGCCATTTCAAATTGAAATAAGCCATTTGTATAGTTTGAGTACTGTAATCTTTAGGAATGTGCTTTTTAATTGCAATATATAATAGTAAATTTTTGCATAAGAAATGGCTGTGCTACGAAGCATTTCTCTTATGATCACTTATAGTTAAAATTACCAGTGCAGTTTAAAAATACATTTAGTTTGTAATTCTATTACAGCAGGAAGTGTGTTATTTTTAATTAGTTTAAGTGTAAGTAAGTATAAATAGCTTTATTCATGCTGATGGTCTCCTGATAGGCACAAGACCTATGTCCTCTCTCTTGCTCCCAACCCTCACAGGTACTCATGTCTTCTAAGCATCCTAAAACGTTTATATTATTTGTTTGAGCTCTGGCAAATCAGCATCCTTTTATGTTTTGTACTAGCTTCTGTTTCCAAGTTGAGACAAAAATTCCTGGGAACTTTAATGCAGAAAAAACCTGTGTATTTTAATACTATAGGAACATGTCTTTTATTGAATGATTTTTTTTAGGTACAGGTAATCTGATAGAGTAAGGCAGCAAAGGATTTATTTAAACGGGAGATGATTCATAGCTAGATATTGTGGAGGTGCATACCCCATAATTTTGTGCATCTGTAATCTTTCTAGCTTTTCTTGGTTTGCATCTTTTTTTTCTTTACCTGATACTGTGGTGTAACTTTTTAAATATCAGTTTTCCATTAATGTGAGTATCAAATTCAATTTTTCAGAAATTAATATCAAAGAACAATGTATTAAATTTATCTATATTTTGAATTATTTTTTAATTCTGATTTACTATTCTTTCAGCAAAGAGTCTCTGCTGTTTGTGCTTTCCCACCCACAACAATCAGACTTTATTAGTCTCCAGTAAATTCTCTCCTTTGTGGTTTTTTGTTTGTTTGTCTTCTATTGGTGCTTCTTGCATCCTCTTCTCCAGAAAGGAGGAATGTACTCTTTTCTTCTAATCATGCATGACTTTCTCACTGTCTCTTGCTCTTTCTTTTTTGTTACTGTCCATCTTTTTTTTTTTTTAACTCTCCATCTACAGCTTCTTTCCCTCCAGCACTCACTGCTCTTGTGAACAACTTTAATTAGAAATGCCTTTTTGTTGCCCTATAAATTCAATTTTATAGAACTCAGTAGAAGCTTTCATATCCAAGGTCGAAAGAAAAAGTTTTTTTCTGTTCCACACAGTTTCCTACTTTTTTTTTTACTCATTGATACAATTTTTCTTTTGTTTTCAGCCTGACTCTTTAAAAAATTCCCTTCTGTGGTTGCATGTAATTAAAGATACAGTCTGATAATTAAATATTCTAAAATATCTACAAAATTCAGTTCAGCAGATTTGCGCTAAGCTTTTTTGGGAAAAATAATTTTCAGTACTAGTGTCCTAGTCCATGTGGGAAACATACTTTAGAAATTTCAAAAAAAAAAAAAAAGCATTAAAGCAATTTTTCTCAGAGTCCTATTCTCCTCATATTTAGGAGATTGTGTAGTCTACCCAGAAGAGTAGACTATTATTGCCATTCATTGGAGTGAAACTGTAGCAGTATCTGTACATACTCCAAAAATTCATCATCATTATGGGATGTTGTCTTTAATGACTGCTCTAAATTCCAATTTTTCACAACTATTTTGTTAACTTGGTAGTGGAGACAGGTGGATACTTACACAAAAATTTCCTTGTGCTCTTGGGGAAACCAGCCATACCAGGAATACTCACTTTAACTGAAATTGAGATAAATTATTTGAGGGTAACTTACTCAAGTTTTGAAACAGTTAATGCTCTCTTAGGAGGAGATGAGGGGTGTAGATAAATGGTGAACAACTGGGAAGCTGGCTCTGAAGCGCGTGCTCGTGAATTTGGACACCGACTAATCTGTTTTGACTGTTGCTGGCACTGCAAATAACAGCATAATGCAAAACCTTCCTGTTTCTTCCCACTCTGTCATTTTAACTTTCCACCAAGGGCAAGCAGCGGCCGCAGGCCAAGCCCTCGGCAGCAGAAGTGGGAACAGCAGCTTGGCCAGGGCTTCTTGTGCGGCCGAGTCCACAGCCGCCTTCTCCCCGCTGCGGCTCTTCTGGCTCTTGTGAAGATTGATGCACGGTGGAATGTGAGTTTGGGAGGGATTTTCCCCCTTTTGCCAGCCTGGAGTCAATTTGTGACATCAGATGAAGCCTATGACTGGTGAAGGGGTGTCAGCTGCAGCCGTATGGCTTGCCTGTGCCCAGGAGCAAAACCGGACACCTGTAACTGTTTTATGTTGTACCATCTTCGCTGTTTGCCTTGGCAGGCTTACTGGACTGACAAAATCACCTGAAGAGAATTGCTAATACGATGATGCTACCATTCAAAGTTATCTTGTGCTGTTTTCTTATTAACTTCTCACACTATGAAGTGCTGTTGGTTTTTTTTTCTTCCTTTTAATTGTTTATAAAGGTGATGAGCTGTATATGTGACTTCCTCAAAATGTTCTCATATTTAAATTTCTTTTGTTGGTTCCCTAAGAAACCCAATCCTTTGCCTTGTCTCGGAGAGAAGTCACACTCTTCAGAACTCATCACAGACTTAGTGATTTCAAGTAAAGTTTGCCTACTGTTTCATCATATTGTTCAAAAGTTGTTCTAGCACTTTATCTCCTTTAGAGTAGCTATATTTTTGCTTTAACTGATGACTCAATAATCTCAATTCAGCCTTGATTTTTAATTTCTTTAAAGGCATCAGTAAAATGGAATTTATCCTCTACTTGGTCCTCTCAGATGCCTCAATTGTCCGTTTTGCTGTAGGTTGTAGATGGGTGGTAAATCACGTGGTTACTGAAGTGCTCTCTGTTTTGTTCCTGAAACACAACAGCAGTTGGTGGTTGAGGTGTGTATCTAAAGCATAATACCACCCTGTTCCTTGCATCTGCTTGGGCTTCCAGCTTCCGTGTGGCCTCAAGAGAATGTGGAAAGTCTGTGTGACTAATGAAGAGTGTGTCGTGAGGCTCTTGGACACCAAGGGCTGAAGATGTAATTTGAAATAAGTAAAAGATATGCAGAAAACCTATATATAAATGTATAGTAATGCTCACTTCATTCTGGAAGTATGAAATTTCTTGTGTTAGTATATGTGCTAATATAATTTTATGTCTGAATCCTGCAGATGTAGGGTTTGATTATTTCAAACAATGTTGTCACTCTGTGGGTGTCCTCATTTGTATGTGAAAAACTAAAGATAAGTAGCTTCAATCGCATCATCTTGTCCCCCAAACCAGTTTTGCGGTATTTCATGTTCCTCACTGGAAAGGATGTTAAGAGCTGCCTTGCGCTCAGGTCTGATCACCATCTTAATGGTCCTGTCCTTGCCTTTGTGGGCTGTTCTGGTACCAAATCCCTTTTTAGCACTGCTGTTATCTCTCTAGGCTCTGTCCCACAGAACATCTAAAGGAAATGTTCCCTGAACAGCTTCTTGTCTTCCATTCAGCCTGGTTTTGGTTTGGTGTGTTTGGGTATTTGGGTTTTTTTTTTCCTTCTGATCAGTGTAAGTGTAGGACAGAGTCCCTGCTGTTCACATCCTTTCCAGATGCTTCAATGGCACGCTGTCCTGTCCCCCTGATGGCTGCCCCTTGGGAAGCCACAGCTCCATCAGAGCCTGAGAACTTGTAAGGAGCCTCATGTGTCTGTTGTGTCGTTGTACCCACACTGAGAAACCACCCACCCAGTCCTGGGAATTTTAAATTAATATAGTCTTCTGTATGGCTGTTGCCTCAGCTGGAAGAGAGGATATGGAAAGGATCTTGTGGAAAATCTCTTGTATCCTATGTTGCAAGAAGATTTAGGTATGTTCTCATGTTTCTGTAAAAGGTAGTGTTAGACTTTTAATGTAACCAACTGATTTATCTTCTGTTTTTCCTCTGAAAGCCCATGTTTTATTCCAAACCATGCTAAATTTCATGCTCTCTATGTGGAAAAAGTATTTGTGGCTCAATGTAGAGAAAAATAAATCGTTTTCATTATTTCCTAGACCTTTTTCTTACCCTCCATGTCTTTTTGCCTGCTCCATAAAAGTAGTAGGTTTTAGCAATCCTGTCTTGATAAAGCCAGCCTTCATCTGTTTCAGACTCTTCTAACTATATTAAGACTAGCTATCAAATAACAAGGAACATATTAAAGCCCTATTCCTCTGAGGCTCAGACAGTCCCTGCTGCTTCCCTAGGAACTACAGCAGTTCCTTGGTTTTTTTCAGGTATCACTCTTTAGAGTTAGATTCATGCAATAATTTCTTTACCTGTTGATGCAGAGTTGCAGAAAGGATTGGCAGTCTGCTCTCCTCGCTCCTCAAATAAAAGCACTTTTCTATCTTGAAGCTCAGTGTAGAACACCTTTGAATCACATAAACGAGAGTCTGTGTGGGCAGTTGTTTGGGGAATAAATGTTATTTATGCTGAAATATGTATATACCTTCAAAGTAAATTTGTGGATACTTGCAATAATCCTCATTCTGACACCTTGCCCCCACCCATCCTAATCAGCTGAAGAAATATAGATTCAAAACTCTGAAGTCTGGGTGAAAAGAAAAAAACCCAAACAAACAAAACCCAAACCCAACCAACCCTGCTAAAGTGCAGTTAAGGCTCTGCTACCCTTATAAAGCAATAAGGAGGCCAAACAAGATAGTCACACCCAAAGGAACACTTATTCCAAGAAAACTCGATTGCAGGCATATAGCAAATATCAGCACACAGATCCGTGTGGACAAAACATTTTCAATAACTATTCCTCTGTTAGTGTAATTTTTTTATCAAGTTCCCTAAGAACAGGAGACAGTCGACAAATTAAGGAAAAATACATTGACTGTAGCTGGTAAGTGGTGACTGGAATTGATGAGGGTCTTGGTATGGTGAAATTCATACATTTTCCTTATGGTCCTATTTGCTCCTCAAATAACCTCCTGTATTTTTTGTTTTTAGCAGTGATGTCAGTGTCTTGGACAAAGTTCAGCAAAGGAACTATATTAGTTTTAAATTTTCCCAGTAGTTCCTTACATCATATTATGGCTCCAAAATAACTAAATATTGTCATCATGTTTGGTTTGTGCTTTTGATTTCAATTCCCAAGTTGTGTAACTCTTTCAAAATCATTCAAGCCTGATTCAAACTCCAAGAGCAGCCGTAATACTAAAAATGGGAAGAGGGACTGGTCACTGTTTGCATAAATAAAAATGCTGTTCACCTCCATCCTTGTACTTGGAAGGATGCTTGTGTAAGTTACTGAGGCTGAGGAAGAAGATCAGTAGCAAATGACGGTCTTTGGTGAGGAGGTTTCTGTTGGAAAGGGGCATCTAAAAGAAGGTCGTTCAAGAATGCGTGATGTAGGTTGGCAGATGGGTAGCTTCAAAGATCCTCAAGGAAATGCTGAGTGAATGCATATAAGGATTTTGTTAAATTACAGCAGATTGGACCAATGCAAGAAAATAAAATGGCAAGTGCCTTTGGGGTTCCCAGTCATTTAGAAAGGAAAGATTTAAGCTTGGCTGTAAGAGGGCATTGAGGCAGTTGTAAAAGAAAGCGAGTGTGGCGTGAATGTATTTAATGAGATGTAGAGTCAAGGTAATGATGAATAATGACTAAATGCATTTGTAAACAGGTGCAAAACATTTTTTTTCTGTGCCTGGAAAGCTGCCACTGTTATGTGATAGCTTAATATTTCAGCTAGAACTACAGCTGGAAAGGCAATGATATTGAATGATTTTCATTATCCATTCTGTACTGCTGAAATGAACATAGCCATGTAAAATACTAAACCTCATCAAATAGACTTTGCAAAACACTTTTTAAAAAAAAAAAAATCTTTTTTTGTAACGAGTGTACGTTTGTGGCAACCCTTCGAAAGAGGTCTGGGCTGCTGATCAAGTTTTCAGGTAATGTTTTTAAATCTGTATCACTTAAAGTCCTGAGCTACAGCTATAAAAGGCCTTACCCCTGAACCACTGCTGCTGCTCTCTGATGTGGCAAGTGGCTGTTGAAAACGGACCACTGACCAGGACAGTCTGATATCAGCTTGTGATTCTTTTCCAGTATTACTGTTACGGCACTAGGACTCTGTTGTTAATGCTGCATAAGCAGCAGAACTGCAATTTCTAATCTAGGACAATTAGTGACAGTTGCTAGACTAATGCTAATCAGAAAATTAGCAGCAATTTGTTTTCAAACTGCATTTCTGGGATTCACTAGGTTCATGCTACGGGTCCCTGGAAACATGTTCAATTTTAATGGGATCATAACAGTGACCTAGCTACTTCCTGTCCCTGCCTTATATTCAGAGCATCTATTTTTATGCATCTAACATCTGTATGTCTTACAAAAACCTGCACAGTAAAGATTGTAATATTCCTGAGGCTAGAAGGAGAGCAAGACAGCAAAAACATCACTAGCTAACTGAGCATTATTATTTTTAATTCAGTATACGATGCATAAACAAATCTGAACAGGACCACTTGGTTTAAAAGTCCAAGTAGAGAGGGTCCTTAATTATAAATATTTCTTCTAGCCTTGACCTTTTTGGACTTGGAAAATATATTAATGTGCCAGTACTGAATATATAATGTGGTTTAGCTTTCCACCAATGTTTTTAGCTATTTGGTTCAACATATCAAATGTAAACATAATCTTTTTAATGCAGTATATTACTGCCTTGTTTGAGTTGCATTTCAGCTTGATTAGTATAATGTCAATATTGAGAAAGCAGGATGCCAAAATAGACAGTACTGACAAATTACTCAGGTATTTAGAAAACTCTAGTTAATTTTGTCCAAAAATATTATGTTCATAATAGATATAATTTATTACCTTGGAAAATCCATTCTGAATTTTAAATTGGATTACTGCTGTTTTCAGAGGGATGAAAACCACTGCTGAAGTGTATCAGATTATTGATGGCCCATAGGGGAACTGTGTGCTACGGAAAAGCAGGTGTCTCCTTTCACTAGGAAGGCTTTCCATTACAGGAACAAGAATTAGAGTAACACATGGATGCCTGCAGGATCCTAAAAATCTCTGCTTCCTGCTACTCTACATCTTTTTTCAACGACCTTTTGGCAAGATGAGGCAAAATCATATTTACTCAAGTTTTGTACTTAAATAGCAAAACTGCAATCTCTTTCAAGTAATTTTATTTTGCGACACTGCAGCTTTTTGGTGATAATTTAGAAATTCATGGATAGTTTTGGCTGGTTTTGTTGTGTGGGGGTTTTTTTTTGGGGGGGGGGGCAGCAGGGAGGGGGTTAGTGTCATTTCTTCATTTATGCACAAGATGTAGTGACACAACCATGCAAATTTCAAAGTTAACCATATTTAAATAATGTCTGTACCCATCCAGTCCATGAAGCCTGAGAGGTGTAATAGTGGTGGTGTCCTCATGGGGGAAGCTGTAGGGGTGTCTCAGTTTCCCAACCCTGCGCTGCCTAGAACAGAGGAATTCCCTGGGTTGTGGCTCTCCCAGGGCACCCATGGTAGGTAGTAAAGGAAGAAAAGCTAAAAGCAGCAGATCACTGTTGAGAGTCCATCAGAGCTCAACATAAACCAAATTGTAGTGTCTTTCTATAAAGGCAAGAATTATCAAACACTGTACCAAGGTCCTGGGGGACAGTGAAGAAGCTGGTAACAGTACAAAAAATACCTTGTGTTGCGTGGCTCCTCTTTGTGTACATCATGGGGGATGATGATGTGTTATCCATCCTTCTCCCATCAAGGAGTGATTCATATTTTCTAGACATTTTTTCCCATTCTTCGGTATGTTACATTTGAGAGGAGTAATTCTTCCAGAATTAAAGTGTATTTTGTCCTAAAAACAAGTGTCTGTCTGCAGAGGTCATTCTGGAATAGCCTTTCAGAAATGTTTTATTCTGAAAGAGCGTTTGCAATTTGTTGTCTTGACAAGTAGTACTAAATTTCTGCTATTAGTGAGGCACTTGTGATAATGTTCTTGAAGCAGGGGGGAGGGGAGAAGGGTGTGTTTATCACTCGATAGTTTTTAGCTCTAGGGATGGAAATTGAATTTCCAGTTGAATATAGAATAGTGATCACTTAGTGACAAACAGTTTCAGATAGGCACGCTATTGTAAACTATATTGATGTACAGGGACAAGGAAAAAAGAAAAAATGTTTTAGGTTATTGCAGTTTCCTACTGCTCTTGGAGCCAATGCACCTTCTGGAATAGTACTTCCAAAGCAAACATTGTATTTCCATTACTGCTGTATCCTCACTGAAATGCTTAAGATATTCTAAATTTCTCATTCAGTTCTATGGTAGGGAATTTCTTTTTTCTCAAAGGCATCTGGTGGTGTAGGATCCTTCTGCTACAGCAGTGTGTATGTTCAGTAGGGAACCTAAATTAGTCAAGGAGTGTAGGGCTAGTCAAAGTTAGCGAATCTGTAGAATGCACGTTAAAAGTTGAGAAGCTTATTTCATTTTTATTTCTTTAGAGTTTTCATGATTTTGCAGTGTTATGAAGTTATATTGCATATCATGTGGTATTGCAGATATGTTCCGAAGATGTTTAATTCACTGTGGTGTATTTTACAGCTGCTTTGCTCTGAAATTTTCACACATTTGCACATATCTACTGTCATACAGGCTTTAAGACCTGTATGCACTTCTTGATGGGATTTTTTAGTACCAATATTTTGATGCATTTTGGACGAACAACTTTTTGTTGCCTGTTCTCCGCTGTCGTGAAGATAAGAAAGCTTACTACTAGTATTTGGGTTTTGCTGATGCTGCTTAATGATTCTCAAATCTGTTCACAGGAACAGTTTCTTCATTTTACCCTGTACCAACAGGAATGGGAATGTTTTGGGATGTAGTTAATCAGGATAAAATCTTATGTGTACACAAATGCTTCAGTTTTAGGAGTGATTTCTGACTTGCCTGTTGCAGGGCAAGGGGAGCTAGAGTTATCCTGGGAAACCTGCAGTTTCTGCAATTCACTCAACAGGAAGATGAGAGGCTGTCATTCGCCCTCCCCTCACCCCGCCAAGAGTGTCAGTCACCCAAAAAGGTCATGTTGCCCAACAAAAATCAAGCCTGAAGCATGTATCAGCTTTTAACCTACCTTTCACCATCAGTGGTCATGATAATTTCAAATGTTTGTATGATTTAATCTTGAAGGTAGACTTTTGCATAGTTTTGTTTTAAAAAGTTAACTGGGAATCAAAGTGTGAATTAGAGTAATGCAAAGGATGCTTTTTCTAATTTCTTAATGCTACTAATGGGGTTCAGAACAGCTACTGTAGCCAGAGGTACATTTCCAGACCTCAGGATTTCGTGCAGGGCGTGCTCATAAGAGGAATAGAAAATTTTCAATAAGATTATTTCAGTGGCTGTGCCGTTGCTATAGGGTTGTCATAATTTCATTGTGAAATCTTCGGTTGGAAAGAGAAGCACTTCACTTTTTCATTAAGGTTATTTTTGTTAGTGCCATCTTGTGATAAGGATACATATTTGTATTTACGTGATGCATTTAGAAAGGATGGACTTTCTAAATAAGTAATTTACAAATATTCTATATATGAATCAAAACCTATGTATCTAGTGTTTTTAGCTTTCAACAAGGAAATTACTAGATTAATTGCTGGTAAAGAGACTAATACTGTTAAGTTTTCTGTGAATTATTTGAAATTACGTCTCTGTTTCTTCGTGCAGTACTTCATGTGGCTCTGCTATCACTTGTATAAAGCATGAAGTCTGCTTTTAGCATCTGGCAATAGTCTGGAGTTTTTAAAGAGGAGCACAGAAGAAAACAGAGTGCACGTGTAACCCAGTCTGTAGCAGTGGGAGCTCATGCTCACAATATGAAAAATATATCCTTGAAATATGCAACTAATTGTGCTTACAATTAAGGAGTAATCATTCTACTATATGGTATACAGTTTTAGTGCAAATCTGAGTTGATTGACCAATACACATTATCATAATTTTTTTATGATACTTATTTCAACTGTAAGATGAGTCTTTCTAATTTTTTTTTATTTGCGTAGCACCATTCAGGGTAATGGGAACACGAGTTCATTATTCTTCCATTTTTAGAGCAAGCCCTGCACTGGTGAGTGAGTCTCTGCATTAGCTAAGAAAAACCTGTAGTTCTTGAGGAGCGCTTAGTCAACAATCTCAGAATATGATCACTTCGTGCATTGAAGAGCATAAAAGTAAAACCAACAGAATTTTTCACTCTAAGAATAATTTATATTAAATTATAGCCTGTTCTGGGTTGAACTCTTAAGCAGGAACAAGACTATGGAGTAATGCTGAAACTGAAGTTTCATGCTAAAGCCACTGCCTCCCCAGAGGTTTATGTATAGTCAGACTTCCCTTTAATCTCAAAGCTGTGAAATATTAAAAAAGCATTAAAAATATCCCACTAAAAATTTTAACTTTGAACAGCCAAATTCCACTGGCTTACAGCGACAGTGAGTGAAATGTCTTTTTTTNTTTTTTTTTTTTTTAACAGGTGTACCCAAAGTCAAAGGAAAACTGGGTAAGAACAGGTATACAAAGAGCTCAAACCAGAAGTCTAGACTCCTGGTTTCTGAATATCAGGTCAAATAAATGTGTGTGTGTGTGTTTTTCCATCCAATTGCCTGTGTAACTTTCTTGGTATTCCCAACTAAACTCCTGGGACTAAATACATTTATTCATAGTAATCTCTGTAGTGTGCTAAAGCAAGCCACCAGAATGGCAAATTCTCTTACATTCTTTCCATGTGTATAGAATAAAGATTACTTGAGTGTTTTAGCACAATTGAAATCTGGAATTGAAGACTTTCATCTCACTTTATGAAACAATGGTTGTGAAATTTAGATTCCAGTCAGTGATTTTTGTCATTGAGTCCAAGGGAGTTTTATTCATTGTTTTACTGTTTGCTTAAATACGACCATCTGGACAGACAAAAGAAAGAATCTTTCTGTGACTTTTTTTATAATAATGCCAATAACTCTTCCAGTTATTCGTGCTGGCCAAGCATTATTGGAAAAGGTCAAATATTTTTTAAAAAATAGAATCATTAAGGAACATAATTAGACTGTAAAAATTTCACTGGAGGAGTTTCAAAATTTTTTTACAAAAAAATTACAAAACATTCTTCGCTGTCCAAAGGCCATGCAGCTCAGAGTGGGGGGCTTGTTGGAAGTCACGTGAACTGGACCACCAATGAGTGGTGAGAGAAGACTTAAAAATTAACTGGAACAAAGGATGAAAATATTTTTCTTCCTCCTACTTGGTAAACAAGTCTATCATTCTCTCCTTGCCCCATATAATATATGATTACTACCTAATGTAGAATAAGTGTTAGTAGAATTATCCCATAGCTTGAGAGTGCATTCATCCAGGAGAAAAGAAACACAGAATTTAGAAGGTTTCCCATATGTTTAAAAAAAGCTCTAACATACACACAAAACAAACAACAAAAACCCTATCATAAACCCCCAAACAAACAAAAGCCAAAAAAAAACCCCAAACCCCAACAACAACAAAAAAAAATGCAACAGTAGCACAACACAGTTAGGTAAAAGGGAAGGAGGATCAAAGTAATTTTGTGTTATGTAGTTGTACCTTTATAGGAGAGATCTGGTGTTAGGGATAATGAGACTTAGGCAGTTGCAGATCCTGACGTAGAAAAGTAGGTGCATGCGAGTGGCACCTGTGTGTTAGACTTAACTTTCTAAAATGTCTATTTTGAATTTACTCTTTAAATGTTGTTAAGGTTTGGGTTGAAAAAGGGATTTTCAGGGAAGTTTTTTGGAAAATATCAATCCACTGTATCCCTCTCCTGTAATTTACAGTAGAGAGCAAATATTAATGTCCCTCAACTGTTTAAAACTTTGCTCACTAGTCTGCAAGCCTGCTGGCAAAGATGCTCTTGCCTCTTTGCTCGCCTTCAGAACTTCTCCCTGTCAGAAGAGAGCCTTGTTCAGACTACATAAGCCTCATGCAAATGCAATTGTGTTTAACTGTTTAAGTGAAACTTTAATACTTTTTTTAATAAACCATATATGAGCTGGTGTCACTTACAGAACCATGCAGGAACTATGTAGGTGAAGTATGTATCAGGAAGCCAGGTCCTTGTCTGCACAGGATGGCACATTTGGATGCAAAGCTGGCTTTTGAGCCCTGCCTTCCTTGCTGCTAAAGTACTAAACAGTGCCTTGCCTTTGGTATTGTGCCTTCTGCCACAGGGAGGGTTTTGTCTCTCTGTGGACAAGTAGAAAGAACAAACTGTGAGTCTTGGGGAGAGATGTTAGATCAGCCCAGGTTGATCCAACCTCACTAGCTCTAGTGGGAGAAGCTTGGGTGCTTAGTCCTAGGCAGCTCACTTGCAGACAAACATCCAACTCGTTCCTGCTGCATCTTGACTGTTGCTCATGCATAAAGTCGATTATGCCTAACTCAGATATGTCTATCTAGTCTGTAACTGCATATCCTATTTACAAGAAGCTTCAACTTTTTATTGTGAAAACATAGTATCTGGTACAGTTAGAAAAGCTCAATCTCAGCTGACACAGCATCCCACCCTTCCTGTCATTGTAATGTGTGGGATCTAATTTGGACAGCTTACAAATTGTGGTATAAGCAAGCTGAGGGTGTACTGGAGATGTTGGCCTTTGCTGTAGGCTGGTGGAGAAGGTGTTGCTAAATCTCCAAGTGAGATCTGTGGCAATGCTGCCAAGGAACAATTGGCTTCTGAACCAGAATTAGGGTCCGTGGGAGCGGATCTGGAAACGCCTCGTGAAGGCTGCATGGCCAAAACCGAGTAATCGCGTTTTGTTCTAACTGAGCTCCTTCTTAATCACAGTCAAGAGAAATTTGTGGAACCAATTTTTGGTTCTCTTTCAGCTAAAGATCTGAAGTTTAGCCATATCTAATCCAAACAACAGATACCAAAGATTGTGTTGTGCCTTCTGTAAGCATAAGTTATTTTAATGTCCATTCAAAACCAGAAAAGAAGAGGACTATCATATATGATTATGTGGTAGTAAAATTGATGCAGATCTAGTCAAATGAGATCTTGTACAATTGAGGTGGGAAATTTAAAGAAGTGGGCGGTCAAGGACAGCTACAGATTTCTGAAGCGTTTTGTAAAGCCCAGTGATCTTAACACAAGTACACAAACAAAAGTAAGGTAATGGGAGTATCACTGTCGTCAGAAGAAAATGATGGTAAAAGGCGCAGGTCTGTGTAGGATCTTTTACTAGACCAGTATCTTGCTGCCTAAAACTTGTACTCCAAAATAAGAGCCAGTAAAAAGTAATTCACTATTGCTCATTACGTATGACGGAATACGTAAGAAAACAGTCACCAATAAATATCTTGTTCACCAATGGTTAAGATGGAGAATGTCTTTTACTGAAAAATACATTTTTTTTCCCCAATGTGCAAAAACCTGCTATATTTAAACATAAATAAGTAAACAAATCCCTTCAAAAGTTTTTTATATGGATAAAGCACTAAAATGCTAGGGTTTTTTCTGAATACTTTTTTTCCTGGAACATGAAAATTTCTATGTACTTTTTAAACTTTACTATGAAAGTTTCCATGAACAAAGATGGAGCTTTAAAAAAAAAAGAAGGAAAAAGAGATTTTTAATAGTTGATAAAATTTTTGACAAGCAAAGAAACCTAAGATGCTAGTAAGCCCAAAGGTGACTATCATTTTGTGACCACTAGAGCTTGAGTCTAGATCCAAGCTGGTTGATAAGGAAAGTTGAGACAGTTGTTTGGGAACAAGAAGGGTAAAATGCTCTTAGAAATTAGAAGAGAAATCAAATCTGTAAGGGTGCTTTAATAACATCCAGTTTTGATAAGACATTTGAAAACTGGAATAAAGACATTGGTACAAAAGAGGAGATTAATAGGTAAGCCACAAGTTATACATAAAAGCTAACAAAAGCTCAGGCAGGTAGACTGAGAGTATTTCAGAGACAATACAATGGCCTCAAAAGAGAATATTTTGGGCAGCTGCATTTTCTGTCTCCCCAGGAAAATAGCATCATTATAAAGATGTTGTGTCTGAATGGGTGCCACGTAAGAACTTCCTCTGGAGAACAAACAAAACCAGATTGTTTGATTAGTTTGATTTATCGAGTTTTTTGGCAACTGTTGATACATAGCGTTGTGAAGACTCAGATCCATGAGATGCGACGGTAGATCAGTGTATAAAATTCTGATGCTGAGGCTGCATGTGGTGATGTGACTTTAAAGGAATGTTTCTGCATTGGGGAAAAGCCCAATTTTACTGTGCTCTTAGAATAATTCTTGTCCAGAAGGAAAATCATGATAAAGTTACACTGCTGTTAGTTGGCATAACTCATGCTCTTTGGTACTCCTGGACATACAGTGACTGTTACTGTAATCCTATGGGTTTTGCTGTTCCATGCTGTGATGGGTGAGGAACACAACTGAACAGAAACCTCTGGCCAAGTGATGAGGTGAAGCTTCAGTGTATTGTGGTAGATGTCACCTATAGCAGAGAAGCAACGGGCTTTTTTTTTTTTTTTTTTTTTTTTTTTTCCCCCCTGGGCTAGCACCTAGGCTGTGCTATCCCACGTGACAGCAGCATACAGTAGGCAGCTGAGCTCAGCCCGAAGGCATGTGTTTGACGTGCCTCCTGCTCCTCTGCTGCTGCGACCACCTGGCGCCGCGCGCAAGGCGAATCTGCAACCTGATGCTATAATGCGTGACAGCCAGGTGTTCAGTTTTGCTGTTTCATATGTCAGCGTTACCAAACTTGATGAATAACAAAGTGAAAAATGATGACGAAAATGCTAGCAGGACAGCGGATTGCTGTTTGACTAAAATCAGAATAAACTTCTCATTTAAAGATGCAGATGCTATGGCATAAATAAAGTGTTTGCATGCTGTTGTGTCCGATGCTTAAGAGCGAGCATTACTTCAGAGTACTCTATGGCATTGAATTTGCAATGTTACCTCCCTAATACTATTGCTTGGGTGGGAAGGTAATTACTCCTCTCCTAGGTGAAAAACTAATGAGGGAAAAAAAAATGGTTTACTATTTCTGCAGGAAGAATTCACGGATTGAATAATCTTAACTGCAAGCTGTTAGCCAAGACATCAGTAATTATATTTTGGATTGCTATTCCGACTATGATGCAACAGATTATGATTAAGCTAGATTTACTTTAAAACATCTTTTAATCTTTACAAAGAACAAACGCTGTCCAGACTTTTGAGTGTAAGCTTTCTTATGGTAGAGGAAGTCAAAGTTTAAGCAAATGCTTCCAGTATCATCCTGGATTTGGGAACATAATTTTTTTTCTTACTGTCTTGGTTACATCCCATCAAATTATCTGACTCCTTTTCAATTTCAGTCTTTATTATATATTCAGTTCCTTTAAATATATAGAAGCAGACCATCCTTTGCATGGGACTAGTTTACAATAATGTTACACTTTACTAACAGCCTTTTCTAAGTTTTGTGGAAGCTGTCTACCAAGTAATGCCTCCATAATGCTTTCCAGAATACTCTTCCTATACCACCATAATCTTAAGGGCTCTTGTTAATTTTACTGGTGAAATGTGAAACATAAGGTGCATTTCCTGCCAAAAATGAACATTATTATGCTTTCCTGCCTATCCAGTTCTCACCCAAAGGTCACACAGGATTCGTCAGGGAGTAACAGAAAGGACAGTGCTGAGCCAAGGCTTGTCCCTCCGCCTTTCCACAGGCAGGATTCATTTGAGCTGAATCCTTTCAGCTCTTGAAGAGGTGAAGCTCTTGGCTTTACTTTTACGGACTCAAGGCAGTATGATAAACAAAATGGACAAGCAACAGGTTTGAAATTAAACTTTGTTATTGACTTGTAAGTGAAAGGCACTTCTGTAGAGAGAAAAGGTAATAGCTTTTAGGGTCACTGGTTACTTTGGATGCGTAATTACATTTAGAGTGCAAATAGCCTCTAGGTTAAGAACTGATGCATTACAGGTTGACTCGTGGATACTAAGCTATTTTATTTTTTCTGGAAACTACTCTTTTGAAAGCATGCTTACTGGGAATTACGTCCACTTCTGAAGAAAAGGAGCAGTTTTTCCTGTAGCCTCAGGAAGCCTTAGTGGTCAAAGCTGGTGAAAGACAGCCAGATTTACACCCAAAATGCTGCAAAGCCCATTGCTGATCTTGACACTTCATCTACAAAGGGGTTCAAGGCTTGTCATCTGTATTTCTGTCTGTTTTTCAGTTATCCAGTAGAAAACCCACTGTAATAGTTCTTCATACCTCAAGTTCACCCTGTCCAAACACCAAAGAGAATGATTTATCAATATACCTAGTAATTAATTGCACTAGTTTACTGTTGAATGAACTGCATGTTTGCACTTCTCCATTGCTTTTTTCCCCACAAGATTGCTTCAGCAGATGCTGGCACTATCACTTATTTTGTGATTATTTAGAAATAGCCAAGTAAACAGAGCTGTACTTCTTGCCTATTCGAATGCAGAAGTTGGCCTCTAGCCCTAACTTCTTCCTTTGGATCTTGTCAAGGCTTTTATAAACTAAACAGGAGAGACAATTGGTGCTTTAGTGTTTCCAGAGCTTGTTAACATCTTATTTTTATGGATTCAAACATGCTACACGTGCATTTTAAGGGAGAGTTAGTCTTACTGCTTGCAGGGGAAGATTGCACAGAGAAGCAGATGCAGTTGCATTAGTAATTTACTGAGTGGTTCTTTGCCATGTGTCTTGATATTAAATCAATGTATAGATATCTACTTGCTGTTGATAACATTGTTGGGGTGAAGCTGAAGTGCAAGCACATGGATAACTTGGGTCGGTTAAAACAGATAACTAAGGTTCTTCATGACGTTTTTGCTGAATTAGGTACAGTGCTGTTTTGAAATAAACTTGTCATGTAAAGCTTCTAGTTAGTGCCTTCCATAACCTACTATTTCCTAACTTTTTTAAATTATTATTCGCTAAATTTATAAGTGTGGGGGGGTTCATTTCGTTATTAAGTTTGTCCTTCCAGTACTTCACATTATAATACTCTGCTTTTGTCTTGCTGTAACTTTAACAAAATGTAACTGCCTGGACTGAACTGTCCAAGCCTAATCTCAGGCTGATTTCTTTTCAAAGACATGTAGCCAAAACAGCTCATTCGCATCCAAGAATGAGTCAATTCAATAATCTCTGTTATTACAAAAGAAACCACCCAAAAAACCCCCAACAAAATACACCCAGAACACCAATGAAGAACCACAAAATCCAAATCTAGACTCTACAGAATTGAAGAAAAGCTACCTGTGAATGGATTTGGCCTTTAGTTGCTCCTTTGAAATCTGCTCATATTTAGCAAAACAGTACATCTATGAAAAATTTCAGTTCACATATGCTTAGTGGTGATAACTTGTGTCAGCTGTTAAACTCCTCAAAGGCTCCATTTGAGCATATTGGAAGGCTGTTCCTCGCCCGCCGCCTTCCCCCCCACCCCCAANGGGGGGGGGGGCTGTTCGCCCAGTAAAAGGGGCTGCGGGGCAGAGCGTGGAGTATGCTCTGAGCTGGGGATGGACATGGGCAGGGATGGGAGAGGCTGTGAAAAATGGGAGGAGAAGCACTACTTCAACCACAGCGTACTGGCACTGGGTAAGAGGTAGGAGTGAATAGCACTGGCAAAGAGACTGGCTCATGTTGGGAGGCGAGGAATGGGGTGGTAGAGCCAAGAGGAAGAGCTGAAGCAAAATCCAGATGAGGGACTGCCGCGTTGCAGATGTGCACGTGCATCTTGGGGCACTTGAGCACTGCCTTGGAATGCCGGATTCTATCTTTGTTGTTCCTATGGGGTTCTTAAGAAGCCAGGCAAGGAAATGAGGCTGCTTATTTCTCAGAAATTATCCCTTGTTGCATATTTCTGGCTTTCTGGGTACCCAGCTTAACAGTGAGGTTTGAATTCTTGACACAGACAGCACTTATGGATGCTGCTGAAGTCTCTAGGACCTGAGCCCTGGAAATATAAAGATGTTACCATAAGAACTGAATGAATTATTGTCATCTCAAATTGATTGTCAATAACCACATTAATTATGAACATTCAGCAGATAAAATCAACAAGTTCAAAGCACAGTGCATGTTCCTTGAGTAACCACTTATATGTGAGGCCAATATTAAAAACAGGAGCCAGGATTGCTCTATGACAATTCCAAGTTTGGTAAAATATGAAGGACACATACTGCATAAAATTTCCATGGAATAAAATTTATCTGAATGTCAAGGTGGAATGCTGGTTGGAGTAGATAATTTTGGGAATTCATATTATTTGTTTTCTTGGTTTTTGGTTTCTTTGTTTTCACTGACACCAACAAAACAATTCCATCACTTGTGCACTGTATTTGTGCAGAGTGCTGTTATTACTAGGCAGCCAATGATATCACTTATATGGGGGTAGTGAATTTGCATTAACTTTAGTTTAGCTATTGTGAGTAAAAATAATCATGCGGGTGGTGTATCAGGACCTTGGTGCAGACTGGGAGTATATTCTGTTTGCTCTCAGCTCCAAAATCCATGCTGCCACATGTCTCTGGCTGTTGCTGTATGAACTGACTCAGTTAAAGCTAGTGAAGGTCTAACTGCACAGTACGCAATGGCAGTTCATTTGAAGTCTCTGAACAGTTTATGAGGCTTTTGGTATGCCTCGTGCAGAGAGATGCTATTGATAGTTCAAATGAGCAGGGACTATCTGGTGCCTGAATGTCATGAGTTAAAAGTCAAAGGGCAACACGCTGGTCTCCCTTGAAGTCAGCAGAAGTTTTGCTGTTAACCTCAACAAAGTGAGGACTTCTCCCTTACTGCTGTAACCGTGGCTTTTGGAGAAGGAGGAATTGCATTGTGCTCTTACTTCTTGTGGCTTCACCAAGACTCTCTGTATTCTAAGACTCCATTTTTAAATTATCTTTTATTTACTGTGATTGTGTTTTGTGAGAAACTAAATAGAAAGTGTATTTAAGGGCCCCAGAGACCTGCTCTGATGAACTACATCAGGAGAAGCTGAACATCTGCCGGATGGTCAGATACAGTTTTAGCAGATCTCCTAATAGTTCAAAAGAAATTATAGAAAATCTGTTTGCTTTTAAGTTTTAAACCTCATCACTCAAACTTTTAAATTTTAATGTCCTTACATAGAAATAAAGAAAAGTAGAAAAGTCAATACAAAATTTTTACCACCTAGGCAGAAGATGTATAAAAGGGGAAGGGAAAATAAATTAAGCATTTTTGCAATTTTAGGGTGGTTTTCCACAAAGGAAACTAAATTCTGGAATATAACAAAAATGTGTATCGTACTAATACGAATATGTTTTAACAGTGATTGTATTGGCTTAACAAATTCCTGCTTTATCAGTTGTATTTCAGATGTGAAAGGAAATGGACTTTATAGTAAAGAGATTTTTTTAATTTCAATTAACAATTTTATCATAAGGAAAATGTACAGAATTTGTGTGGAAATCCATGTATTATGTTTACTCAAATAAGATAATACTTCGCTGCAAACTTTTAAATATAATAAAATGCATTTAATAGCAATCTTTTGTCATATCATCATTATTTATGGACATAACATTCAAAGTATGGAAATTCAGTTGTGGATCAAAATGACCATAAAAACAGTAACTCAAAGAACCTTATAAACATGTCAACACCCATCATTTATCACAGATGGCTCATACCAATGTAAAAAACATATAAAATGTAGTATAATTCTCAACATATGGTTTACTTTGTTGCATTGTTCCTACGTATTACTTGTGTAAAATCCAGGAAATTATATTATGAAGAGAATATTGTTTGTTTTTTTTATTAAAGTACAGGTTAAAGTCATTCTTTTCTTGCGATGAACATATACCAACAGTGATTAAAAAATAAACATTTATTTACAAAATATTGATGCATACATATTACACAAGTCAGTTATATCAAAGTGGTTTTTTAAACAATATCTGTAGCAACCAACTATTTGCATTGGTTTATCATAGTGCAAACGGTAACGTTGCAAAGGCAGGTTATAATGTGGGAGTACGATTTGCATGTTAGACTTCTCTGCTGCCTTTTGTTTTACTACATCTAGAAAACTATTCCCTTTCATTTAAAAAATATCTATTTTTTGCGAATGTTGAATAGTGTACCTGAGGATAGGGCAAATTCATTATAATTCTAAATTCTTTCATTTAGATAACTATCTCTCTATTTACTCAGCCTGCTTACGTAGCACCATTGCCATTGATTACTAACATACTAATGAGAAAAAGGAATGGAAACACGCTAAATACACTATGCCATCCCTAATTTCAGGATTTGTCCATTTATGTGGAATTTCATTTCATACATTTCACAATTCTGCACTATATATTCAAGTGTTCAAGGATGATTCTGGTGGTGGTGTGTAGTAGTGTATATGTTACCAGTATATATTTTCCTGTAAATACAATACTAGTGAAGCTGTGAAGAAATGGACTTAAAAGCTGGCTCCTTCCGTCCTCAGATGAGAAAGAGCTTGCTTTTGATTACCAACGTGTATTGAAACCTGCATATAAATTTGCATCTGAATATTGATTCCCTTGCATTGTAAGAACTTCATGTGTTAAAGCCGGTGATTTTGATTGTAGCTTTTCTTTTTCACTGGCTCAAAGCCAGCCATTAGGTAACTATATTGTCCTTCAGTTCATGTTCTGTAGCTGGTGCTGCACTAAATCTGTGTGACAGCCTATCATACAGCATATAGGATGTCGGCAATGCCTAGTGTACGTAACTTCACAGTTTTAAAGACTGTTGAGGGGGTATAACTCTTTTTTTGGTAGCTTCTACAATTTATGAAGCGGTGGATCTCACGACGATCTCATGAGCACCCGCAGCGATCTACAACCATGGCTGGTATCTTGCCGTATATTATTTGTTCTTTCCCGTTGAAGTACAGCATGTTTATGGGGGACATCTTGGTGGGCGTGCAGCAAGGGCCTGCCGAACCTCTGGGGTTTGCTTGGTGTACGAGGTGAGTGTGCGGGTATTTTTGTAAAAATACAAATTCGCATTCTCCGGAGCAGTAATTGGCTTTGTATCTTTTAGGTGCGATAATCCAGTCCCATCCGAAAGCTTCAAAATCCACTGTCAGTGGGTAGCGACAACATCGCGATTCTGTCGAGTGCTCATCACAGTCAAGGCCAAAATCTCTGCGGGACCGTTTTGGTGTATCTGTAACTCTGACCTCTAAAAATGGGTTCTGTGAGGAGAGGAGAAGGAGTCGGAAGCATTACTGAGGTAAGCGTAAGTTCAGTAAAAACATGCAAATAGGTAATATCTCAGACATGTATCAAATTTAATATTCTCAAATAATACTTGCAAACAACACTTTGTCCTCCTGCAAAGCTCTGCTACAGTTGACCTCTGCTCAAGGATTATTCCTCTCTTTCATGCTGGAGACCAACATTTCCCTGGTGTTTTTCTATAAAGAGCTTTAATTTCTGAGTATCTCTTTCTGAAATAACCATCATCTCAGTGCCAGCATCATTCCTCTTCACTGCTGAAAGGTTTCAGAAATTTGGAGGATCCTGGATTTTTACTTTCAATGTGGGGTTTGTTAGTTTGTTTTAAACCCCATATCAAAAGCTACTTTTTCTTCTATGGAAAAACTCCCAAAAGGAAATAAAGAACTCAAAAAAACTTTTCAAGGACAGGACTGATGGGTGTTGGTCTCCCTTTTTTGAGTCCTTCTGAAATTCCCTCTATTAAAGTCATATTCAGTTCAGGGTTTCTGGATATCAGAAAGGCTTCTTGTCCAGACAAAGAAGGAGAAAAATCACTCCATAATTGCTATCGTTCTTGAATGACTGCAATGGCAGTAGAAATGAGCATTTCACCTGCTGGTACAGGTTACTTGTAGTTCACAGCTTTCCCCTCTGCTAGAGGGCTGAATTTGCTGTACTGACTTTGGAGGAGCAGCTGAAATTTTGACTCCCGAAAGAGCCCTGTGGCCCGGAATGTACTTTTGGCAGATCTCCGAGCCATGTGCTTCCTACCCAAGGTGCGTTTCCACAGTCACCAACTGAGAATAGAAAGAAATTGCAACCTTCACAATCACGAGTTTGAAAAAGTTCCTGAAGTTTCCTCGCTTCCACACAGTGATTTCAGCCCCGTGAGTTTGGCACTGACTGGGCTGTCATGAAGGAAGGCCGTTCCTTTGGAGTAAGTAACAGCCCAGCTAACTTTGTTACACAGATTTGTCCCTTCCAGGATTTATGGCTGCAAGTTGTCCAGCTGCTGGAGATGTTCCTCTCAAAGGTAAATGATACGGGGAGGGGCTTGGTGAGAGGAGCATCCCTGAATTGGGAGCTGCTGGAGAGGAGCCAAAGGGAAGAGAAATTTCCCTTCCCACTATAAGCCGTGCATCTAGCCCTGCCCTGCTGCTGAATTGGTTTGTTTTTACAGATGATGATAACCATAGGTTATCCACATGTGCGAAAACATGGTATAGCATATTTGAATGGATGAAGGTGGTGAGGACGTTCCTTATCGTGATATCCAGCTAGCCTGTTTCAAATATGGGAGATCCACATCTATACTGGATCTACAATTAAGATACCACAGTGTTTTTCCTTTAAGTTCTTTCCACTGCTTTATACTGCTATGAAGTTATACATTAGATAGCTACATAAATACAGTTGGGCTCAATCTTAAAGGTCCTTTCTGACCTAAATGATTCTATGACTGACAGATTGGTCTACTGCACAGAAGTAAAAGTAAAATAATATTCTTTTACTTTATTCAAAAAGAAGGATTTCTTGGTTATGATTGTTTCAGCTGTGGTAGGTTCAGGAATTTTTATAGATTGTAGAGGATTAGTGATTTGCACAAACAAATAACAAGGAAAATGCTGTAGTGTAACTGGTATACTTTAGATTTAATTTGTTCATCTATACTTACAAAAAGAAACCAGATAGTTATTTTATGGTCTTTCTCATCATTATGACCCATTTATTGTATCAAGCAGAATTTCTCTGTTCAAACATTTCTAATAGGTGGAATGATGCACTCTATCACATACTGAAAGGTATGCAACATTATGAAGAAGATCTGTTCTCACATTCGTAAATACAAATAATTCTTGCTGTTAATAGAAAATGTATGCATACAGAATAGGGAGAAACTCCCAACAGTTTGAATGCAAAAATCTTTATCAGCACTATCAGAGGCGCAGCTTTCTTATCAATGAAATAATCCAATGACTAGTCTTTTTAGCTTTACTGCTTATTAAACAGTATTTGCTCTCAGATTTGAAAACATCATTACTTTTGATAGTTCCATCCATCAATAACTACCCAAAACATTTTCCAGTTAAAGCCTCTCAAGATCTTACTGAAGTACTGCAATTTGTCTCAATTTTTCAAATAGGGAAATGGAGGCACAGGAATGCTATTGATTTTGACATGATCACAGCAGAGAGAGACCAGAGAGCAAAGAATTGGCTATACAGAACTTGTATCTTCCATTCCCTAAAGAATGCTTCCATTTTATCCTTAAAACACAACTTAAATGCTTTCCAATAAAATGCAAAATATTTAAATGGGATTTTTCTAAATAAACTTACCAATCCATCTTCACCTGGTCCTGGGAAAGTTACAGCAAGATCTTGTCCATTCTCATCAAAAGCTTTTATTTCGATGCCTAAATTGGATTCAGGCTGTTTGAGCCAATTTTGCAACACTGTCTTCACATCAATACTCTGCCAAATACCAGTGCCTGGGTTCATGTCAAGTTTCAAAGATCGAATTCCAGTATATCTTGTACCGTCTTTCATGGGTTTAATAAGTCTCAGGATCTGCACAAACACTGTTGTAGGTTTTTGGACTTGCCTCAAGTATATCCACAATTGTGCCTTTACTACTTTGTTATATTGTATTTTAGAGCTAAACTTAAAGAAGCAACATTTTGGTTTTCCCTCCATTTGTACAAGAAAATCAGCTATAAATGAATGGAAAGAACAGATTACTGAACAGGGAACAAAAAGAAATATGCATATATAAACCCGATTTTTTTTGTTTTCCTCCAGACCATGTAGGAAGTCTTACAATATGTTATAAACAGTATCAGTAACAAAGTGGATTTAACTTAATTCATTTTCTACGGTTTATGCTCTACAGCAAATTTAATGGATGTCAACAAAATAATTATGCTATCACCCAGAAGTAACATTATGTGACAAGGAACCAATGATTGTTCTGTAAGCAGGCTGGAATGAGGTTTGGCTAATAGTTTTCTACATAATTCTAATTAGTGCCTTCTGCTGCATAGGCTAAGCAGAGTGGAGGTGTGCTCAGGCTGAAACTCAGAAATGATGGGCAATCACGAGAAGATGCACACTGTGGAGGACCTTTGTGGTCCTCAGCGTGCTCGGGGCTCTGGCCACTCGTACCAGTGCTGTGGGCTGACCTGTACAGCTGCAAAAATCCTCTTTTCCAAACAAAAACTATCAGGGGACAGGGCACAGCCTATTCCACTTCACAGTGACTACTATCAACTCCCTTCTGCTAGTCACCTCCTGAGGACCTTCATAAAGCATGCAGAATAGCAACTTTGCATAAGCTGACTCAACATGTTTGTGATGATCCAGCTATTTCTAATTTACTAAATAGCCTTAGTGTGCTACACATTGTACAGACGCACACAGCCATGGGCAAACTACATGAACATCATCATTTCTTTTCTCAATGGAAAACCAAATACTTAAATGAATATTAATCCTAAGGATCATTTTGTTTTCATTTGAACAATATTGTAGGAAAGTCACGTGCAGGGCAGCGTTCCTCCTTCCTGTAGCCTATGATGCAGCTGTCATACCTAGTCATGGCAATATCTTTCCGTGCCAGGATAAAATGGGTAATACTAATCTTAAATGGTACAGGGCTTTGACATTCATAAATCTCACCACTTAGGATACCTGTCTCTTTAGTGCATTTAAAATAGTTCAAAGGCTTTTTATAAAAAGTAGGAAATGAAATCAGATCAATGAAGTACAATGACTTTTCTTCAGTCATTGTAATTATGTAACAGTTTAATTAAAAATAGTTACAAAGCCTTGGACACAACAGGCTGGAATAAAACGGCTGGCAGAGCTTAACTTTGTGATAAGGCTGCAGTAATATATCACTATTAAGTACACATCTTATTAATAAGTTGAAAAATTTTACAGATAGAGTTACTTTTTCATCAAAGCATACATTTTTAGCTGGCTAGAGCAGTTGAAACTATTCTAGTACGTGTATTGTAACGATATCTGTAACTGCTAACATAACTTATATGTCCTGTCATCTTTTTCCTTTTTGACATCATATTCTTAAGTGTTATTTAAAAAAACAGCTGCCACAGCCAAATACTTTAGCTGATGAAGAACATAGGATACTATAGTATTAGCCATGCAAAAGATACTTGATAGGAGCCATAGCAGATGTTTAGCACTCAGAAGATAACTCAGAATCTGCTCATTCAGTAAATGCCTTCATTCTTCCTTGGCACGGCTACTGGAGCTGATTGCTATAGCATGGACATTTTAACATTTAAATCTGTTCCACACATATTTGCTTTAAATGTATAGTTTTAACTCAGAGGTGGGTGGTGCTAGTTTATGGGATCAGCAAAGAAGCAAGAATTTAACTCTATACTTGCACTTGCTATAACGTGTTGCGGTTAGGTAGGTCTAGTGCTCTAAGCTGTATTTCTGCTGATTTTTATTGCTCCTAAAAATACTGGCCAGTAAAACCTCCTGCAGAAAAAGATAGTTATCTCATTATCTGCACTTGTACTTTATATTTGTGATAGGAAATGCCCTGAGTGCTGCAGATAATGAAGTCAACTAAACTGCAGATCTCCCTTTGCTTTCTAAGGCAATGGGCAAATCCTAAGTGCTACAGGGCATACACATTATAAGGAGCCAAAAACCAAACAGTAAAACAAAGGATCGCAACACGGTCATCTGAACCTGGCTCAAATTCTTTAGAAATAACGCTCTCCTCCCTCCCTCTAGCAGACTTCAGCCAGCAGCCTGTTGGGAGAGCCCGAGGAGGAGTTGCGTGGCTCTACAGCAGGGAGACAACTCTCTCGGAGGAGCGGTGGGAGGCGAAAGCAGCAGGGTTACTTACACTCCGTAGGCATTGTGATAATCGTTTCGGTGGTGGCATGATAGTCATCATCTTCCAAAGAGCCATCGCTACTGTCGTCTCTCTGGACGTCATACTGATCAATCAATTCCTGTAGCGGAGGAGCTTTGGGTAAAAGTTGTTTAATAACATCCCTGCTAATGTTAGGAGCTTGTTCCAGACGCAGTTTGCTGAGGATTTGAATTTTTATGGCTTCTATTCTGGAAGATTTTGTATTCTGTCTCCACGTACAAGCATTGCACAGTCCATCTTTTTCGGCGTTCTCTGTGGGCTGACTACTGTCATCAAGAGCCACTGGATCAACTGAAATCAGCATGAACAGGTAAATATAAACATAGATTGCTAGCTTTTGCATGATCTCACATTCAGTGCAGCTTTTTTCTTTTCTTTTTTTTTTCCCTTTCCCTTTTCCTTTTAGTACTAAACAGATCTGTGAAAGCAAATGCAATCTGAGAGACAGCTTGCCACACTGGCGTACCTTATATATTCCAAGGGGGCTTTTTATACTCCAACTTTGATTAGGCTCATGTCGTCAAACCCGACGATTGGTTGCTGTCCCAACAATGAATCTGGCTGTCAGAGGGTAAAGCCCTGTCGATCACAAGTCACTAGACAGCGTTTAGTTACAGCCAAGGGTGAACTGATTTATCTGGGTGCTTCGTTGAGGATATGTCTTCGCATACTGAAAGGATATATTTCCAAGCATTGTGGGCAGCAGTACTGAAAGACAGCACTGTCATTCTTAAATATATACCAACCATGTACTTGTATGATGAATCAAGACAAACCTCTCTCTCAACTTGCTTTAGGCTTCTACAGGTTTTTTGACTTGAAAGTTTGTGCTATTTAATCCCCTGGGATTTTTTTTTTTCTGTTAGCAAGCAGGGAATAAAATACTTCAGAAATGCATTGCAAACAGTGCTAACTGATGTTGTTCAACAGCTAAAATATATTAAGCAGTTCATATTTCAGAAAACCTTAATGGGTTTTCTTGCTAGGTACTAGCTAAAGCAGTAATAAAGAATTTGTGCATAAATGACTCTGTGTAAATACATCTCTTATGTGTCTGTCCCTTTAGTATATATCAAAATCAACAGAACAAATCCTTTACTGAATTAACAGTCAATTATAAAAAAATGAGTCTGTCCCCTCTTCATGTTATCACTAGGTCAGCAGAATCCTGGGCAGTAAATTAAATAGAGATCTTTAGTAGCAAAGGTATTTTCAAGGAATATCTTTAGCTTCTCTCTCTAATACTGTACAGAAATGATAAAGCTTGCTTTTTCTATTAGTAGTGAAAGTATTAAGACTTAAAACATTTAAATCTCTACTATGAGTATACCTTCTTTTTCCACGTTGTCTTTTATTTCTGTTCAAAATGTCTCTGTGTTATGCCAATTTAAGTGATACCTTTCTTTTGCTTTCTTCTCAAATATTTGTAAGTTCTTTATATACATCAGAGTTTTAATATGCTTTCTGCATAAGAGATACATCTAGACATAATTTTATACTTACAGGTTATGGCTTATAAAAATCTTACAACAATGTAGTTCACACTTGATGTGCTCTTAGCAAGAATTATTGAATTCATGCTTAGCTGGGGAGGTGGAGGGACTGGAGGGGTTACTGTTCAGCATAGGCTGTATATTACAGCAAGCAATTTGTTTTGAATATTTGGAATCTGTATATTACAGCAAACAGAAATCCTGGAATTTCATGCAATATGCCAAAGCTTGCCTATCTAAGTTAGGACTGAATTGTCAGTTTCTCTTCTTTTTCCATTCTGAGTACACCTAACACTGTGGCAAACAGGTTTTCTTGCATATGTTCATGTAGGAAAAGTGTTGGTATATAGAAAGATGTGGGACAGAACTTTCAAAGAGCTTTTTTCTGCCTGAATGTTCATATTATTTTGTATCGCCTCTCCAGGGCATGCAAATTCACTGCATAGCACAGAACTGAGCCTAATATTCAGCTCATGACCAGTGACGTCAATCACAAGTATTCAATTGAAATTGATTGTCATACACTGGTGTAAAGTTGATGCAAGCAATAGATGTATCACACTCGTACATTCCAGGCCTATGGCTTTTAGCATCAGACCCTGACATTCTGATTTCTGCCAAAATTCATATTTAAAGCACGCAGTTTGACTTCTTAGCTCCTGAGTTTGTTTTTTACACAAGATACTGGTGCAGCTACTCTCAACATGTGGTAACATAAATGGACTTGTGGTTCACTGGAACTAGAAATCAAGATAGATCTGAGTTTGCAGTGGAGACTGCCTCTCCTGTCTATAACATATTTTAAACCCAGTCTTAGTACTTTTCAAGTGCTGGAAGTATATTTTTATAGAAGATGCATAGGATGATTCACAGTAAGAATCTTCTTGAAAAGCACTAAGCCTGTTGGTGAACTTTTTGGGGGTTTAGGTTAGGGTTTGTTTGTTTATTTGTTTAACAGTATGACAGTGAATGTCATAATAAAACTATTTTTTATTATTTTTTATGTTCAATCAGAATGACTTAACCAGTTGGGTATAAAAGGGAATCTACTCCCAAGTGGAAACCTTAATGGGTACCAGGTTTTGCACCAGAGAACAATGATCCATCAATAAACAGGTGGAAATAATGATGCAGTCATTAATATCAGTAATTAAATGCTCTGGCACACTGTGGCTGTAAGTCACTCATGTTGGAGACGGGACAAAAGAAGTGCTCAGAAAAGCGATGGCTCCTGCACCATGACTCCTGTCTGAACGTGCTCTGCAGCATCTTGCCCTGTGCTCAGAGGCCACGCAGGTACCTGGCCTGCTCCTTCTCCTTCAAGGTCTTCCCATTCTGAGTGTGGCTCACCATGAGCATGCAGAACTTCAAATTCCCCAACCCCCCCAATCTTGTGCAATTATTCCACTGATCTGCAAAAAGGGCCCCTTTAGCATTTATTTATGACTGCAGGACAAAGGTCCTCCCTTGTATGCCTGAAACCCTGGGGAGCTCTGAGCAAGGGCTGAGCTTGCTGTCGGCTGCCAAGGTGACATGTGGTGGCAAACAGATCCTACTGAGCACCATGCCTCTGCTTGCTATTTAGAAGTCAGAGGCAGCAATAGCAGCTGGAGTGGTGCCATAGGGACTACCAATCAAGGATGACAAAAGTGCCCCAGAATTCACCAGCTACAAAACCAAAAGCAATATTTTTCCAATATTTCCCTCATAAAATGCACTTCATATCCACGTACTCTGTCAATAGAATACATTTCCCTTCCTCTTTTGTGGTTGCCAGCTTTTTCTTTTCTATGAGACTGCAAGAATTTGGAAGAGAGCTTAAGCAGTTGCACTTGATCAGGAGCTATTGAAGGATCTAATCTCTTTAATAACAATTATACAATATGCAATTTTTTTTTCTTTCTGATTCTCATTGTAGTGTTTTTGGAAAGCAGTGACTATAAAAGTAAGTGACAGAGGTGAGAAAAGTACGTGATAAAGTGACCGGGTAAAAGTGGTTCAAAAAATTTGGCAAAAAATAATTAAACACCCCCCCCCCAAACCAGCGCATTACCACCAGCAAAACGAAAGAAGAGTTAAAAATGAAATGCACATCTTACTGAACTTTATGGCATTTTAATATTATCTTTGGGATTTGTGTCATTCTACCCGCCGTGCCTGCCAATAGTGAATATTATTCCCAATCCTAACTATTCAAAGATCATGGCTCAGGCCCCCAAAATCAAGCAGTGCAAGAATGTTCCTTTCTAAAGGAAAAAGGCACACATCTGTCTACCTGTCAACTTCTCTCCTTTCCTCCTTCCACCAGGAGCTTTTGTACTTGTTGGAAAACTTATAAAAAAAAAAAAAAAGAAAAAAAAAAAAGAGATGAAAAACCATCTCAAACCCACCCCCAACAAATTTGACTGATACAGAGGTTTGAAAGACACTGTGTTACTGCAAGCTTTATGGAAAAACAGTGACTGTGTAGAGGAAAAGGAGATTACTAATGCCCTCCCTGAGGAGAAGGCAAACAGAGCCCAAGCATTACCCATCCTTTTTGGCAGCCTCTAATTAGCCAATCAGCTTGTGCTCCTTTGTCATTAGTCAGCATGCTGATAGCTCTGGACCATCTACAGTGTGTCATCCCTTGCTGGGCCAGCAACCCAGAAAAAATAGATAGGGAGCGGGATGGGATTTGAGCTTGTTTTGGAGGCGGACCAAGTGGACATGGAAGGGAACCAGGACGTTTCTGAGAAAAGGGAGAGTTACAGGGGTACGAAGGAGCTGCTCTCCTGGCAGGGAAGGGACATGGGTTATAACTCTGCCAGAAATCAGACAACTTCATACTGTTGTAGGCTAGATTTCCAAACTCTTCCTTACAGCCTGCAGGACCACAAATTTGCTCTTCTTTCTTCTGTTTAAGCTAAATGAAACAGTTCCCATAATCAATTCACTTCAGAAGGTAGAACATGAAAAAAAATCAGGTGTTGTAAAATGTACTGTAAATCTGTAATTGCTGTTTAAATTGATGTCAAGTCCTACCTCTGAACCAGCTGGCTTGTCTCCTCGGTTTGTCTTGTAAGGAAGATACAACATTCCTCCTGAGCAGCGGAGGAAGTGACTCTCTGTCCCCTCTTCTGTCACTTTTGTCAGCGCAAAGCTTAATTTCTAGAATAGCATATTGAAATGGATGGAAAAATCCATTTTAAGTATTTTTGGACCAGATTCATCTCTCACGTAGCTGCCTTAAGCTGGGAATAATGCTTGTAAAGTAATTTTGGTTGGAACAGTTAATTTTTAATAGAAAAATTCAGACATATAATTAAATGCAATGGGGTTAGGGTGTTTTAAGTGCTTAACTATGAGCCCAGCTGTCTTAACTCACCAGGTGCCTGCTCTTAGCCGTCTGAATCGCAAGATGAACTCATTACTTTGAACCTCAAAGTAGATATAAGGTCATGTCTATAAAACACCTAGAAAGAAATCTTGCAATGACAGAAAGCCTATGAAAGCATCATCCCAATCACCTGATGTAAACTAATGCTGCAGCTACTATAAGGCAAAAGTAACCACTTTTAAAATTAAACTTATGACTATGAACTAAAATATGAAAGCTATAGTAACTAGTATGAATTCTTGCTCTGTAACAAATGCCCTGAAATAGTTTGTCCTCTGCTATACTTTTTTTTTTTTTTTCCTACAAAAGTAATCATATATAACCTGCTAAACATGGTGCTATATCAGCTACTGGAAGTCAGCTTTATTTCTTTATTTTGATTATATGGGCATTTAATTCCTTTGACTTTCCAAAACAGAAGTAAGTTCATCCTGTTTTGAGTGCCAGGTATCAGAGAGCATATTTGACACAGGAAAAGAGCACTCACACTGCAGGGTACAGATGCCCTGGTACACTGGCATATGGGTGTGGGGTATGCTACAACTCTTTCCCAGCCCCTGTTCTCAGGTTGTTTTCCAAGGAAAACCATGATGTTCAGGGATTTAGGATTTTGAGTGGTCTCCTAAAGGTCTATTTGGGTCTGTGTCAGCAGTTTGAGTATCAGGACAAAACATCACTGTGCCTGGTGGATGATTTCCCCCAGAGCTACGGGAGACAGTAGTGAGCCCTACCTGCTAAGGAGCTTCTCACGAGCCATGGTGAGTAAGCATGCAATGGATAAAATGGGAGAAACAGGTAGAACCAGTAGCAGTGGTGCTGGCAATTTCAGCCCACGCTGCACCTCTGAGCTCACCCAAGAGATGCTGCTCAATGTTGTATGGGGTCCCCTTCAGCTTCTGGCTTACTCTTGCCCTTCTGGCTATCTCTGTCCTGTCTACAGCTTTTGTGCTGCTGTGCATAACTGTGCATGTGGAATGGGCCAAGATTGCGTCATCGATTTTTTTTTTTTTTAATTATTATTATTTTTCTTCTCTCCTACATATCCCACTATTTGTTAATTCACGTTGCTCCAGAACCAACTAGATTTACTAATGGAAATGAACGTTAGAAACAGAGAGGGAAATATGTTCCCATTAGGTTCATTAAAAACATTTAAGGAAGGATGCAATTATAGTAAAACCTGCCAGTTTTTCTGAGTTCTTTTGTGTTCAGTATTTTATTCTGCAGCCTTGACTATGGCGTCTAATTACCTATCTTATAAAAAAGCCCTGTTAAATACCTGTTTAACTCTAAAGGCTCTACCCTTGCTGCAGGATGCCATATTTTCTTTAAAGTTGTAGCTTCTATGCTTTTACTCAGAATTTCTGACATTCGTTTCAATGTCTTTTTAAATAGCTGCATTAGCTGCTTCATCATTGATGGGAAACCTTGAATTCCTCAAAGGAGCTATTATTCTACTTGGAGAGATTTCACTTCTGCATTTGCACAAAGTGCTTGAAATACCAAAATACTTTGTCTTGGTATTACGAGCTATGAGAATGCTTGTATTTTCTCTAAGGCATAACTCTGAAGGGGATTTTTCGGACCCGGAGGTCAGTGATTTGGTATGAGTGGCCTGTCCTCTGCTGGGTTGTTTGGGAACGGCATCTGCTGGGAAATGAGGGTCACAGTGCTGAAAAGTCTTTTTCCTCCTCCCTCTTCCCCCCCCCCCCCCCCCCCTTTTTTTTCTTTTTTTTTACACTACNNCCCCCCCTCTTTTTTTTTGCCTTTAAATACATGATGGGCTAAAAGCTAATAGGTATTCTTGGCAAAACCAAAAAAATGCAGTTTTTCAAAATGCAGTGGATTTGACTCACTGCTTAATCTTGCCCAGTGCCCTAACAGTCTGAATTAATCACCTTTTTTGATCAGAAGATCATAGGTGGGATAGATTTGGCTCATCATCTCAACCTATCCCTTTGCCGGTCTCCCTACGGCCCGTGTGCATCCTTTGCTTTAGTCCCGCTCCGTGGGTTTGCCTCTACTGAACGTAGATACAGGCTGAATGGGAGCAACCTGTACCGCTTGGTACCCACTTGTCTATCAGCCATAAGTAAAATCACAGCAATATAATGATATACAGGGGTAAAAATAATTTACTTTTTTTTTCCTCTTCTGATTTTTGTAAGCAGAGGAGCTGACTTTGAAGTAGTGTCTTCTAAAACTCTTAGCATTTGAGAGAGTGAATTCATAAGTACATTGAATTCTAATGGTTAAAATCAGTTTTCTGGGATTGCAAGCCTGGCACATCATTCCAGCAGTGTGCATCTGCAGTGGCAACACATTTGCTGAATTCCTTTTAAGGTCACACTGTAATACTTCTGATAATATTTCGTTGTGAAATAATTACACTATGTTGGATATTAGATATGTACAGCCGTGTTCTGTCCTGGTTGCTGCCATACCTACTGGGATTGGCCAACTGTACTCACACCGTGCATTGATTTCTGCATGTACTGCAAAGGTATTAGTCTTAGGATTTTGTATAAAGTGTTTACATCCATGTTTAAGTGTTATAAACACAAATATTTTCAATAGTCAAAACAGCTCCAGAAGTTGTAAGACATTTTTTGTAAGTACTCTAAATATTGTCTAGTCCATATAAGCATAAGAATTTTTAGTTGCGTTAAAGTATTTAGGAATTTTTGGGAATCTACTTAAAAGCTGACACAATAAGGAAGATTATCTTTCAGACTGACAGCAGCAGATTGTTTAAAACACCAGGAGAAAGGGAGGTGATGAGAAATGTAACGACATGACTTTGCCTATTGAAAAATGTTCAGTAATGAAAACACAGTAAACAGCAGTAATACCAATTTTTTCCTTTGCAAGTTGCTTGTTTATACCTCATAACACAGGACTGATGTGGTGGTAATGATTTTTCCTGCTTACAGAGCTTGTTTAGGAATACATGGATCACAGTCCTTTCCCAAAGGTGGTGTGCACGTTAGTTGATCTGCTGTGGTTGCTCCAAGCAAGCAGAAAGAATAAGATGAAATTATGGTACAGCTTCTTTCATTTCCTTTCTGCCACGTGCTGATCTACAGTCAGTTTTAAACAGGCTGATTTGAGGCAAGAGCCTCTACGAGAGAATGGAAAGCAGTGGTAACATTCTCAGAGGAGTCAAAGAATGACATTCAGATCCATAGTCATCCAAGAAGGCTTTTGAATCTGGCATATTCATTAGCAAAGGGGTTGTTTAATCGACAGCTTAGAACTAGATTACTCGATTTAACCCTGGTATTAAAATTTATGATAACGTAAATTCTCCAAAAACTTGTGGGGGAAAAAAAACAAAAAACAACAACAAGACAGGTAATTTTTGATGATAAAATATAGCATATTAAAGCTTTCAAAGTAATTTAATAATGAAAGTGTATAATGGCAAAAAGCAGGCACAAAAGGATGTAGGTTCTGATGAAGCTGCTTCTATTAAAGTAAGACCCCAAAGAACCAAGTGGTATCTGGGAAAAACCCTGTACAAAATCATGCAGAGACAGGAAATCATATAAGCTGGTTTAAGGTTTTAGAAGTCAAAGGGCAGATCAGAAACTGAGTAAAAATTCTTGATAATTTTATCCTCATTTGGAGAACAACATAAATGATAAGTTTTGTAATAAATGAGGTATCTTTGGAAGATTTTCACATAACTAGTGTGACTGTTCAAAGGTACTGGTATATCCAAGGGAAAAAGAAACACAGCTTTTACTCCCTCTCCTTTTATATATCTTTCCTTACTTGTTGTTTGCTCCCTGTCAGTGCTGTAAAGATGTTTCGTATTTATGCCCTCCATTATGAAGCAATACAGAAGAGCATCAGCTGAAGGAAAGTGGCCTATACTGGCTAAAGCATTAGCTTTACTGCCCTTTCCTCTTGGGGAATGGTCTCTGGCTCCTTTAGCAGATGCTTCCAATTCCTCACAGTTTAAAGGCTGATGCTTTAAAAATTTACAAGTTTGTTTTTTGTTTTGTGGTGTTTTTCTTGGGACTCACAAGCTTTTCTCTCCTGTCAGCTTGCTAATTGGTAGCATCGGCCAACTAGTTGATGAGAAACAAGGATAAACCACAAAGGAATTGACATTTTGGGGTTGTTTTTTACATTCAGCAGCAGACTTTCAAACCCCCTCTATCATTCTCCAGATATGTAAAACCACTTAGGAGTTAACTCTTCATAGTCTTTAGCAGAGAGCCTGACTATCACAAAGGAAATTAATACATATTGATTTTGCTGCTTTTGCTAATTCTAAAGTTTGATTGATGTGATCTAATGGTTTATATCAATAACTCTGAGAAAGCAGTGTGGTAAATTTTAATATCCCAGTAATAACTTGGTAGAGAGAAATTGCTTTGCTAGATCCTAAACTGTGTTTAAAATAGTATGTTTGTATTTATGTAGTTGTAGGGTTTGTGTGTACGTGTGTGTGTTTTTAATTAGATATTCAACCAAAAGAGCAGGTTCTCTGCTCAAGTTTGTTCATTTTTTTCTTACTACACTGGTTGGCTTAATAAAAGAGATTGCCTTTCTGTATATCTCTTCCCTCATGTCAATCAAGCAGGCATTAGCTAGGAGGACCATAATGTCACTAAATACTTTCCAGAATTGTGCTACACAAGGAATAGTATACACCTCTTCTAAGAAATAAGGTCTATCAAAATAATAGGGAGGAATTACTTGTTTTAGCATATATTTGGAATTATATAAAATGTATATCTGACATTCATTTAGGAAGAATGTTGTACTTAGAAATGCTAATTATTTAGTGACAGGCACATCTTCTTGTACTTCAGGATAAGATTTGGTGTCATCTGATATTAATAATCTAATCTATTAATCATAAATCAAATTTATAGCTCATCTGAGCATTACTGTATAGGGTTAAATTTAGTTTTCTATTTCAGCCACTCGGCACTACTGAAGTGTAATAAAAAGAGGAGAACTATAGTCAATTTTGTAGCTTCTACTGTGAGTGATACTGAACACACAAACAAGCATATCGCGATGGAAAGGATGCTATTTGCGTTATGATGGTCTAGGTTTCAAGGTTTCTAGGTTTCAGCTCAAGCTGTGTTAGCCCAGAGCAAAACTGGACAATGCAGCAAGTACAAGCTCATAGGAACTCTTTATAATACCAGCAACCACCACTGCATAGCATAGAATTTTATTTTTATTTTCTAGAGAGATTCTAATCAAAAAGTGTTTTTCAGTATAATGGTGCCATCTGTGGTTTGTAGATAGTGAGGAAGTCACCACCATCGGTAATTTCTTCATACAGCTAGGTATGATGTGTGTTCTTCTCAGATACTACAGGATAAGAACCCTTAATGCTCTGAATCTTTCCAGCATTTACAGAGAGGGTATTGCTTCCTGAAAACCAGTATTTGTCTAAGCTGACACATTAGAGCCAGTTGTTGGGGTAGAGTTGTTCTTCGAGAACCAGTATCAACATGAAGTTCTTGCAAGAAGTCCATCAGGCTTTATGAGTCTGTCTCTTCTCCAAGGAGCATGTTTGCCATGCACAGTATACAAATCACAGGAAACCTTTCCCATATGCCCTATCTGTTAGGAAGGTAACTTCAAGGCATTGGTCACTGGGACCAAAGCGTGACTGAGCAGCTGCTTGTGTTGGAAGGAAGGGCAATAGCACACTTACTAGAAATACGCTGAAGGGATCTCTTGACAGAAGGAGGAATACCTGCTTGAGGGTTGTAGTGGCCTGGCCAAACTATTCTTCTTTCCGTATAGAAAAAGAAAAATCAGCTGATGGTATGGGGAGATTTTTCCAGTTCAGCTTTCTCACAGCATGGTCCCTGTAGAGTTTTTAATTCAATATAGAAGTAGACAACACAGGAACACACAACACAATCATCCCTAATAGCAGGAATTTGCAGAGGGTGAGGAGAGACTGACAGGCAGGTTGCAGCTCTCTGATAAAGTTTCCAAAGTAAGAGCTACTGAGCTCAGAAAGAGCGGCTCCTCTGCTCCCAGCCTACAGATCGTCGTGATGGTAAGCAACTATTTCTCAATCTTCCAGTAATGAACCAAGCCTGAAGTGTGTTATTTAAGCTTTAATTTGGGGAAGGTCAGATTTCCTCTTGGGACAAGGTATGTATCCAAGCTTTGCCTTGGAAGCAACTTTCCTCACTTTTTTCTTCCCCAGAATTACAAAGCAGATACCAAAAGTGATTCTGTTTGCAAATTTCTGTAGCAGCAGCAGCCATTATAAAATAGTGTGGGTTTGGGGGTTTGGTTTGGGGTGGGTTTAGTTTTTTGGGGGGGTTGTTTGTTTGTTTTTTGTTTGTTTGTTTTTTAAATCCTTCTCTTTCGTTATTCTACAAATGAGTAGAGGAAGAGCAGATGCTTGAATAGAGAACCACAATAAAACACAAATCTAGTTAACAAGTAGTAAGCAGTAAGAAAGCTGATGGTGCTCAGTACAATTCTTATGAGTGTCAGAGGAGTCACATGCCTCCAGAGCAGGTTTATCATCCGTATGACAAAATCAGTTGGGACCCAGGAATTCAGGTTCTTTTCATTCCAATTCAAACAAGCCTGGTAAGCTTTCTCTGCTTTTGTGAAGACAGAATGCAAGTATCTTTTAAATATCTCATTGTTGACTCTCAGGGTTATATTCTTAGATCTAATTCAGCCATTTAGGGTCCTAAGCACTAACATTCAGTTCATTTATATTTCTTTCCTTACTAATAGCTAGTTCCTTAATATTTATGGGCATCTTTTTCATCACATTCACGTGGTTATACCCAGAGGTGTCAAGGGAAACATGACTACAGGGAATGCAAACTGTGCTGCTTGAATCCCTGTTCTCCCTCTTGTCTTTCCATTCTCTCCTCTGGTTTTCACCAATTTCTTCTGTTTTCCAGTGAAACTGTCATCAAGATGCATGTTCTATGAAATATGTCCTTTTCTGTTTTCTGCTGTTTAATTAATAATGGTTGAGGCTGTGAAATCAGAGATAATGTGGCATGTATTTAAACCAGGTCCTTCAAGTCTACTGTAAAATTCCTTTTCTCTACCAAAATTGTAGGCACTAGGAAATCCTCAAGAAATCTCAGTAAGCCTGTCATCTCACAGCTCTCCGCCTTGAGCACTGGCTTCAGTGTCAAAGCATGAGATCAAAAATCTTTTCCAAACTTTTAAGGCGCACATTACAGTAAATCTAGGTGTTCTATAATGGTAGCATCTCCTATGGGATGATTATGTACTAGGTAAAGAGATATCTCTCTTTGTCACTAGGAATTTCCTTCCTTTCCTTTCCATTATATGGTCTATTATACTTTTTCTATGAGAAATAGAAAACAATTTCTTATATCCCTCCTCTGTTCTATGCATAACTTTAGATAACTTATCATGTTCTTTCTTTTCTATAGTATATAGCTCTGCTTTTTCAAAAATAGTGTTTCAGCCCTCTATAATTTTTGTTTCTGTTCTCTAGGGTTACTTTGAGAAGTTCATTTTAAGATGGAGAAATCAACAATATTCTGCAAATATCTACAATATTTTAGCCAAGGTAACATATCAATTATACAGCTGTAGATAAACTATAGTTGTCTTATATTTACCCATTCTGCACATCAGTATTTGTAAGATACAAAAATCAACTGTACATTGAACAGAAGTTTTTGAGCTATCCACAGTGGCAGTCTCTTTAAATAATAATAATAATTTTTTAAAAAAAAGTAAAATAAACAAAACCCTGTAAGCTTTGCAAGTAATGCAGTTCTTCCTTCTGGCTGACAGTGTATTCAGTAATCCCAGCTGAACAGTTTGTTTTATATGTCTGTTTGACTGGAAGGCAGAATGAAAGTATTTTTCCCCGAAGCGCTTCCAGTTTAGCTATGGTCAAGCCTCATGAGGACTGTGGCTCTTAAAAGCAAGGCTAAATTATTCCACTTTGGGTAGCTCTGGCTGCTTCCATGACAGGGAATTTTCTTGCATCTAGAAAGAAATTTGCACAGGTTAAATTTGCCTAAACAATATATTATTAAGTTTTTAAAAATCATGTAATAATTTTAAATACCACTCTTAAGTTTATTGGGGTGATAATTACAATACTAAACACTTTATCAGTGACATCCCTCAAATGTGATTTAACAATCAATAAGAACCCAACATTTCTCAAAGGTGAGACTGTATCACATAGACTTTGATTTTTCTATATGAGATCTTAAATCTACCTTTCCTTACAAGGTAAAAATCAATAAACTTACATTATTTTCACTACTGTCCAGTGCAGTTTATACTTGGTATTGCCTGCTGCATAACTAAGACTTTGGGAACTGAGTTAGAATAAATTTACTTTCCATCTGCTGTATGTATGAGTGTAGGAGCAGCAGAATTATATTTAAAGAAAAGGAGAAAAAAGTTCTAGAGCTTAAATAAACAGACTTTGTTCACTTGACTTGATTCAGTGATGACTTTGAGAAGTGACTGAGAATCTTAAAAAATGTCTTCTCATGACTGCTATAGCACTGAGTCTTTGGGGTCTTGATTTGGGGGATGAGGGTGGGGTATGGATACTATTGTGGTGATTTGTGACATACATCAACGTGCCAACATAAACATTTCAAACACCATGAAATCCGGGGCGGGCGGGGGAGGAATTAATCCAAATCTTACTTATAGTTTTCTGTTAGGGAGAACAAAGAACCTATATCAATATCCAAAGAGGTGCAAACATTTTTTGATAAAATTCTTTATTCACACCTACAATACTAACAGTCAAATGCAGAGTTTATAGCATGAAGTTCCTTTCTGCTTTTGAAGAATGAAATAACAAGACTAAATTTGAAGCATAATGAAGATTCAAAAAAGTCACAGTGCTGGTCAAAGAGACAAAATCTTGTGTGCAATTCCATTCTCTAACAAGCACATAACCAGAGTCATAAATAAATACTAATAAAACCTGGCAAAATATCACTAAAGACAAAATATCCCAAAGGCAGCATTGCCCCCATTCTTTGAAAGTGATTTAAAAGGTCATATGGACTTCTAAAAGCTGTGTGGATCAAGCCCTAAGAGAAGTCAGTTCTTGACTTTAAATTCCAATGGTCTTTGTCCTTTTGTTATCAAGCAGGAGCTTCTTCCAAAACTAATTGCCTGAATGCAAATGACCTGTTACAGCACTTATTACTTGGGGTATAACGTTTGAAGCAGAAGTGAACCTTAAACTAGTTGAAGAACACACGTGAAACTTGCAACTTCTAATAATAGTGAAGCAAGTCTTCCATATGTTGTTATAAATTTCAGTCCAAGATGATTAACATGGCTCACAGGCTACTCTTGTAAGATGATAGAAGAGATATTTTTGCTGCCTCTCCTGAGAGGGCTAGTGTTTCAAAATTATTTCCAAACAAGCATCTTCCAAGTGGGAGATGTTTCTCATTTTTTTTTCCTCACCTTACTAAAAAGGTGATGAACACTCTTTTAACTGTGGTGTTATATTAATTTCGAACAAATATCATCACAGTATGATGCGATAACAGTGTGCGTGCGTAATATCCATGAAATAATGCATTATATTCACTAATACAAATAATTAATTTATTGTTGCTGTCAGTATGTTTGAAATAGAGTGCCTGAATTGTAAGCATGCAGGGAATCTTGAAGTAAATTCAACAGATCCATCTTCACTCAAAATTATTTGTACTTACAGTAGGTTTCTATCATGTATTTTAAATCAATTCTGTCAAAAGACTTTGGGGGGAAAAAAAAAAATTTACAAAACCCTGTATTAATTAAACCAATGCTAATAGTAAATTGAGAGGCGAGTTGTCTCAGCAGTAAACAAGTTGTAGTTGCCTGGGATATTTCTTTCAGCATAGAAAAATATGACCAGCAAAGTTCAAAGAGTCAGTTTGGGCAATGACGAAAGGTTATTTGGTTTCAAAATCTTAAAACTTGGCTCTTGGCTCTAGTGAAATCAATGGTAATTCTGTTACTTATGCAAATATGAATTCATCTCTTCATTATATGTAATCTTGCTCTAAGTGACTATGACAAACTGAAGGGGCAATTTTCTGGGTCTGTTGTCCAGGTTGTTTGGGTGACCTTGGACAAATCAATTTTGTGTTTCCCATCCAGTACCAATACCAGTAAAGAGGACTAATTGTTAAAAAGAGACCTTATTTTTTCTATCAATACAAGCAGCTGCCTGCCCGCCCAGTAGCTGGGCATGCCTGCACCCCACAAAGCGATGTTGTGTTAAGACACCAGAGCCAACTCCAAACAAGTGGACACATCCCTACTGTCAATGCAACATGGAGCCGTACAGCACAGTGTGCTATACCCCAGCTCATTCAGAGCCAGCTCAGCGCGCTCTGCACAACCCTTTACTGCGTGCACATGGTAAGCCTACACATTTTCCAAACTTCCCCACCCATTCCTCCTGATGGTCCCTCATTTCCCCACTGTTAAAAAGTAAATATAATTTTCCACTTGGAGGATAGTTGTGAGAACAGAATGTGTGATGTGCCAAGGTACTGCTCTGATGAGACCCCTGTAAGCATTACAGGCAGCTAGGTAAGGAGATGGCAAGTGGTACAGCTTGCAGACATTAAGCAGCTATTTAATTACTGATAGTAAGTGATACTATTCATAGATCGTATAGATAAAAATACTAAATATTCTTGTTTGGCTGAAACTATTCATCCTGATTCATCCTCTCTGATTCAGAAGAACTGAGGCTTGAAATGTGTGGCTGTCTGTGTGTACTATTGACGCTTGCTGAAAAGAATTTGTCAGACCCTGTGTGTTTGTGAACTCTTGGCCGAGCCACTGAACGACTTCTTTAGTTCACTAAATGCAGGCTTGTTTTGGAGCTAAGTGACACAAGTTTTGTTGTGGAAATTGCATCCAGTTGTTGGCCTCTCATCACAGAGTCTGTATTTGATTAAATTTTTCCAGCTAGTAAGATGTCATGCCACATACAAGTAGGATCTTGAACTTTGAACTGTGCGAGATGAACAATGTTTAATTCAGAGATCAAAAAGCAGACTTGGGGGCGAATGGAGGAAAGGAGAGCCAGAAGAGAGTGAAAAGTTACTCAGGTTAGGAGGAGTGAATTTCCAATACTGAGCTGTAGGGCAGCTGGCAAAGCACTGGGGATAGGATGGCCTTGCTGGATTTTTGGTGATCCAATTCTCTCTCTGAGATTACATTGCTTTTCCTATATTAACTACTTGATCAAATCAGAAAACAACCATATAATGTTGTGCTGAAACTAAGTGCAAGACAGCTCTTAGGTTTATGATCTATTTGATCATCATAGGTTATTTGTGTACAAATATATATATATGTACAAAGCTATTTATTTATGTATGTTACCTTGTTGCAACTTGGGACTACATCCCAAACTGATATGATATGAGATGTCTGATGCACTTGAAAAATGTGCTCTACAAGACCCAAAGGCTGAACCAGGTAGGTTTAATTCTCATATACTACTTTATGACATTTTTCTCGTGTACATTTCTGCTCAGAGATCAAAGGCAGCATCAGTTAATACCAAGATGTGTGTTTTTGTAAGCCAGAGCTTACTGGAAAACAGAGGGAGATTGGAACTACCATCAAATTTTCAGTGGTAAAATCTGTAGCTTTGGGGTTTTTTTTGGCAGGCCCCTATAAACTTGATTTTGCCTGGGTTTTTTCCAGTCTAAACCCTATTCGTAGGCCAATGCTTAGGCATCAACTCAGTGCATTTTGGCAGTGTACTCCTGGACATTAAATTTTGCTCTGGCATCTGACTTTCCCCTAGCTCAAGCCCTGGCTTAGCACAGCAGCCGCTGCCAGTCCCAAACCTACAGATGTACCCACCACCTCTCCAAGGCGAACACAATATCTCAATTAACACTAACCATTAAAAACTGGCTCTTAATCCTGGCTTTATCCTGTCCCAAAGCTTATTCCACAAACCCTTTGCTAGTTCAGATTATATGCCAGTGGCATACCAGCTCAATTTTTCATTGTTTAAGCAGTAGCTGATCATAAGCTTCAATGGGTTGTTTAGAATCATGCATATTATCAGATCAAATATTTTCAGTCTTTTCAGTCATAAAAACTTTCTATGTGCAATCAAAATTAGCTTTTATTCAAAGTTCTGCTTTAATGAAATAAACATATAGCAAGCTTATGTTGTCTAACTCAATCTTCCAACTAAAAAATTCTTTTCATTGCTTTATTAAAGGTAGGAACAGATACCCTAAAACTAACTAGAAATTGGGAAAACTGAGACTTGAAAGCAGAACACTAGACCATATCCTAAAAAAAGGCTCTTAAACATGGACTCGTGCTCTGTTGGCTCTCTCAGTATAGAGTTACTGTTAAACAGACCATCCATAACTAACATTTATTTCAACTGAATTGTTCTGCAGTGCTCATGATGTCCTCAAGACAGTAATTTTTCCCCAGGAGGAATACTTTGTACTATGGTTAATTTTTCCTCCTGAAATCAAATTGCAGTTAGCAGTATGGGGTTCTATGTATACCGTGAATGAAATCCATTTTCTTATTTTCTTCTTTGCCCATATGTGATTATAGATATTGCTATTTATGATCTCAAAAAAAAAAAAAATTTATTGCATCTTGCTGTTTGATCTATGTATTGTCATAAATTTCACTGTGTACAAGAGTTCTGATTTTAGGATTATGCAGCTGCAAACCTTTTGATATAGTGGAAAGGATATCTAATATTGAATAGTAGCTCAGATGAGATAATTAGATCATTTGGGTATTGGATAATATCTATAGGTATCAAAATGTTTATTATGTGAGGTAATCATGATGACAGTTCTTTGTCAGTAAATTAGACTGTTCTGAAAATTAATTTCAAATTTTTCTTCTCCTTTCAGTGACAGTTGAAGTCATTTTATGACTTTATACAGGAATTTATTTGACATTTGTGCTGCAAAAGGTGATGTTGATGTATGAGAGAAAGTACATAGGGTTTGATCTCAGCCAGCAAGGCAATTCAGGGGAATGAAACAGTCTTCAGCAGCAATAGCTCTGATTCAGCCACCCATAAATCTCCCTGAGGGATGTGTATCCTCAGCATCTGTATCCTTCAGTCTCCTGACCTAATGTAGCCTCTGAGGGAGTCTCTATCCCAGCTTCTTTTTAAGGCATCTTCTAGCTCATTTCCTATGGAAAATCCATTTGCTCTGTGCTCAAAAAGAGCCATTTTTTCTGCCCACTGTGTTAGTGCACTGACCAGTTCAGCCTGCACCGCAGGGTGAGTCTTTGGTGGTCTCCTGATGGGCTGCGTGTGCTGGGCAGGCAGCTGAACAACAAATGAAATAAAAGATAGCTCTTAAAGTGAGGGGGAATGCGTGCCTGCCCTCAAGGAAAATTGAGAGAAGTGGGCCAGGCTCTTAAAATAGCAAGAGATGTTACAGCTGCTCTCGTGGCAGCAAGAGCCCACTCTCTCACAGGTTTGTCTGCATGACTTAATTTCACGGGGTTGAGAAACTGTTCTTCAAGGCAAAGGTGGTTTGGGGAGTTACTATAAATGCTAGGAAATACTCTCCATTTCATACCCATTAAGCATCTTTAACTTTGTCCATAAAAACACAGGAAGAATGCGGTTCAGGGAACATATTAGTTCTTAGGGGCAGGCTGACTTACTCGGAGCAAGGCTGGGATGACCCTGGTCAACAGCCGAACACCCACCTGGCTGCTCACACCCTCCTCTCTCCTACTGGGTCTGGAGAAAATGGAAGGAAGACAGATACTCGTGGACTGAGATAAAGACATCTTACCAGGTGAAGCCAAAGCTAGGTGCGTCCTCCTGTTCCTGAGCACAACATTGTAGGGTATGAGATATCCCTTTGGCCAGCTCGGGTCAGCTCTCCTGGTCGTGTTCCTCCAAACCTACTCACTGCAGGGGCAGAGAGGGAAAGAAAGCAAGCCTCGACACTGTGCAAGCACTGCTTGGCAATAGCCAAAATACTGGTGAGTCACCAATGCTGTCCCAGCCACAAATCCAAACTGCAGCACCCTGCGGGCCACCGTGGAGAAAGTTAAATCCATCCCTGCCAGACCCAGGGCAAATACAAAGCCTGTTACTCTTGTTTCATATTTGTTAACCTTCTGTAGTTGTTGCTCATAATGATGTTGGTCTCGGTGTGAAAATTTGAAGGTACAGATGTTGGTACAACATTGCCCTGAAACACATTACTTCTCCATATTAAGTACGTTAATATCCACAGATGTTACAAGATTGGGAGGAGCAGGGTCTTAGCGTGTCGCTGCTCGGCTGCTCCACGGCTTTGTCTGCAGCGATGTGTGTCTTTATCTCTGCTTAGAAGCAATTTCCTATTTAATATTTTATTCTAGTATCTTTTTGGATTAGGAACCCTGAGAGAGATTTGGAAGGGAGAAGGGAATATTATGGGAAGATTGGGTGCTTAAATTCGTCTTTTTTTCTCAGTATTATTTCCCTTTGTGTGGCAATTTTTGTACGACGTCTGCTTTGTTGCTATCCTCAGGGCTCTTAGTTTTTGGCGTGTCAGTGACCATATTCAGTGTGATTTTTGTTTTTTTGCCAGATAATAATGACTATTGCAAAGCTATAATTTTCAGTGTAGAAAAAAGATGGCGTTGTTTGCAGCCTCATGTCGCAGGGAAGCCTGATGTGACATACTGCAGTGCACATCCCAAAGTTCGAGTTTATTCTAGGAGAGATCTAAATGTAAAAGACTTACCAGCTTTCTGTCTGTCCGGTTTCTCAGCTGACTGTAATTCTGGTGGGTGGCTTTTCAGTCGCAAATCTCTTTTGATCCTCTTTGCAATATTCTAATGCCTCATGTTTGGTTAATCCCCTCGCTGTGCTGCTGCCTGGTGTTTTCAGGGCTGCGGTTTGCGTGTCCTCCCGTGCTTCATGTTTTACTGCTGTTAGGTATTGATAAAAAAATGAAGAAAAGAAGACTTGCATATAAATTAGGAATATTTCTCGGGCTGGTATATTGCCTTATTAGCAAAAATTTAAACGATATTTGGTATTTACCGTTTTCCTGGTTTATGTTATCTCGTAACACGCACAGGGTAGTGTTGGTGTCTGTTCACCAGGAGGTAAGTGTGTGACGACTGCACAGGCTGTATGCAAACGGTACCTGAGCTGCTGCCAGGCAGTGGGGTGACTGAAGCCATGTGTAGAGCCATGTTGCCTCTCGTAGGCAGCTTACATTCAGACTCACTGCTAACCTTCTGCCAAAGACGATCTCCAGTTTCATATATAGATCAAAGCAAAAGGTATAGCTGCCTCTCTCCCCAAAGCTCCTGGGAAGTTTTTATTGCTGCCGTTTCGATTTTCCTTCGTGATGACCGTGCAGTGCTGCTTTGGTGATTTAGTGCTCAGCTTCTGTATACACCACAGAAGGAGACATCATTTAGAAAGGTTTCTTGAAAAGACAAAACTCTAGTCATTGCAGTGGCACCAAGATGAGCCACGGACTTGAGGCCAGTGTTTGTATATCCTGAGGAACACGGTTTACTCCTCTGTTAGCATAGAGCTCAGGTCAGGGCTAACTGCCAGCGAGTCTTCATTAGATGCATTTTGCGAATTAACTTTTGTTTTAAACATTCCTCCTAAAATTGCCCAAATATACTTCCACTACACCTTTCTATTAATTTCTGGATCAATGGCTCCCGCCCATTGAAACAAAAGAAATCCAACAAGTATTACATTCAATTGGCTAAAAAATTGTGCTGTATAGAAATGTGTAATGTATTTTATAACACTTTGTCTAGTTGCTTCTTTATTGCTGATAAGTATAGTTGTTATATGAGAGAAAAGAATGAATACCCACACATTGCATATCACTTTATTTGGGCAGAGTGCCTTTATAGTGTAACATATTGTCATAATTAACTTTTTAGCACATTTGTAAGTATCTAGACAAGTTCTAAGTAAATATTGTTGTTTCTTCACAGAAGTGTTGGCAAATATGGTGGCTTAAATAGTTCCAAATGTTTTCACACAGGTGTTGGTGATGGGATGAAATGAATTACTGCAACTCAGCCCCTATCCATTGAAATACAGCAGCACACGCTGAAGTGTAAGTACATGAGTAAAACTGAGCACACGTGCTTCACATTCTGCTGCTAAATGGGGCATTTCACACATTTGTTTGGAAAAAAAGACCACGGGTCTTTCTCCAAATATCTCATTGCGATCATGATGAAGACTGATGATAACAGTCAGCTATTCTCACATAGTGCTGGGGACTGATTCACGTGTACGAAGTTTGGTGAATATGCTAATGGTTCGTGGTGTTGTTCTCCAAAGAGCTACAGCAGTATATGCATTCAAGTAACAGAAAAAAAAAATCAAATTAATAGCAATGGGTTAAACCTATTTTAAATATTCAGGATATCTTCATACAGAAAAGTGGAATTAGGCTTTACATTTATACTCTAAACTTAAAGTTGAAATTATCAAACCCTTTTTTGGAGGGCAGGAGGATGGGATGTTCCAAAAATAACCGTGATCTAGAAATCAATGCTGTGCCCTAAGGTTTGGAGCAAATGTGCAATCACAGTCATGTACTTTTGTAGTAACAGAGTTGAAAACTAGAGTGGCCCTGAGAGATTTCTGTGGCCTATGCTTGCGCGTACTCTAATCACACTTGTCCTTACTTTTAATCAATGTGGTTGCGGACATCAAGGAAATCGTTTAAGAAAGTATGAGCTCTGAGAAAAGGCTTTGGTAAATCTCAGTTGTGCGCAAAATATGAGAGCAATGCATAATAAAACAAGAATTAGGAAGAATCCACAGCTGAGGAAAGGAACATCTTTCCCATCAACAACGTTTTTGAAAATAGAGTGTTTATTTAAAAGGTGGTTACTTAGCCTGTAAAGCTGGTTGTTGCAGTGAAGTAGGCCTACTTTGCATCACGGTTCCGATTTTTAAACTCTACCGAAGTACCTTACTGCAAGGAGGTCAGAGCATGTCAGGTAAAACTTCAAGGCTTTTGGATTATTAGGAGATTTTAGTTGATGAGAAAAATGTGGCGTTTTTTAGCTCTTCAGACCTATATTGATTCTTTTCAGACTGCATAACATTTTCCAGCCTGTACAGTTAGTGATTACTACACGTATAAATAGATTTTGTAAAGTCACCACGTGACCGTGAGCATATGAGGAGGGGAGCTACTAGGGCAGAGAATACTTGTCACATCTTCCCTTCTTTAACTCTTCAACCAAATTAGAAATATGTGCCTCGATAATCACCTCTTTGATACAAGTATATGCATGTATATCAAAAAAAAAAATAAAAATTAAAATTGAGAAACAGAGCAAGTATGAAGTGGTTCAGCCTGCAACCAATGACGAGGGACTGAGCTGGTGATTGGATTTGGCCAGATCCAGTTCTCCTCCGTGGAATTTTGTAGCCCTTCTCGAATGACACATCCCATGGCAATGAGATCTTAATTTAATCACTGCTTGGGAAAAGGATTTATCTTTTTTCCTCTGCTTTCTGAAAGAAAAGTGACAAATTTTCTACCAAAATTAGTAGTTCAGCAAATTTTTGCGTAAGTTCCTCTGAAACTTCAGCATAGCTATCACCTAGTCTGGCAGCTGGTTACTGTTGCAGAATGCCGATACCAGCACCATTCGGTAATTCCTGTGGCTCAGTTTGCACCATTTTCCTCCTATTGCAAATATATTTATGCTGTGTGCACCTTGTTATTGGAAAGTGCTCATATCACTCTGGGGACATCCAAGCAGTTGTCCCCTGCCGGAGTGAACGCACGTATGCAGAACAGGGCATGCCAAGCATTTAGAGGGTTTGGACTATATTATAGGAAGATCTAGCAAACTTTATTAGTAAATAACTAATAAAAATAGCTAATAAAATAAATATCAGATCTTACGACAACAAAAATGTCCAACCTGCTTCAAAATTATTTCTTCCAGAAGGCGAGTGCCTTCCTCACCCCTATAGGAAAATGCTTTCAGCCACTCAAATTGGGGAGAGGGGTGCAAGAGGCAGCATGATCTGGGAAACTGAGCCCCAGGAAAGGCTTTGGTGCCTGTGTCCTCCTAAGCCTGGCAGGGGGTAGGGCACCCTGGGGACTGCACAGCCTCGCTCTCTGGGCAGCTGGGGCACCTCTGAGGCCTCCATGCTGGGTCTGAGGTACCTCAGGTTTGGGCATTGTGGTTTTCAACATCACAGCACTCATGTCTGGCCCCAGCCTTTCACATTGAAATGCTTTACGAGCTAAATATTTCATGGTCTGTGCCTGGTGGTAGTCATTTCAAATGGATGCTCCACATTTAAAAAGACTGAATGCTTAGCTTGAGCCAAACATATTAAGCTGTCTTGCATACTCCACAGCTAATACAGTATTAAATACATTTTGGCACCCAGAAATAAATACCAGCTCAAAATTGTCATCACACATATCTCCCTCTCCTTAACTCCCTGTCCCCCCCAGCTTTACACTGAAGTGCTGCTGCTCAGTCTAAACGGTTTGTTGTTAGATTGTGACACGGGAAGGTGAGCAGTGCACAAGTGCTATACAGTTGTTATCTGTTGGGATGTAATTAAGTGATCGAATCGGGTGCTGCTGGTGGACTCGCAGCCTGTGAAATGTCTGCCCCCACACCTCAAAGTTGCTCAATGGGAACTGCACTCACTTAAAACCTGAAGTTAAAAGTGGAGCCTTGCATTAGAATCCAGGCTAGGATAAAAAAAAGAGCACAGTCCTCATAAACCACTGCAAAGATATTCATAATTTAGTTATGAAATTCTTATTTAAAAACTATTTGTATATAGTTTAAAAATCACCGTTGTAATAATACTACTGTGAATTACAAGGCAACCATTCCTTTCCACTACTCTATCTTATTTTAATTCTCAGGGCTATAATTTTATTTGATTTGTTCCTTTACCTACCTGGAGATTGATTTTATTTGATACCTACCCGGAGGTGAAGTAAAACAGTACTAAAAACATCTGACTGAAATCTACCCAGGTCAGCGGCTCCTGAGTCGAAGCACCCTGAGATCACAAGATATAGTGGTGCCAGCTTTAACAGGCTTTGGGTCAGGCTCCTAAAGCCCGCTGCTGCAAACACTTGCATACACGTCCTTAGCTCCCAAGGGGGTTACTGCTGGCTGGGGATCTCATCACTTAAAAATTGCACGTGCGAGGAACTGGAGCCGTTGTTGGTACCTGAGTTACCTGCCCTGGGAGCTGCTGCTGCAGGGAAGGTCGAGCTTTGCCCCCATGTTTGCACCCCGGCTCCAGAAACTCTCCCTTTGGTCGGTAAGGGCAGCGTGGTTCCCATTAGTGCATAGGTGAAATGATGCAGCAAACGCAGCGCATACAAACCCCGCGCACAGCACTTGTCAGCTACGTGTTCTCTCCAGGCCTCCAAGGCAGTAATTAGTAAAATATGTCTTTTTTTTTTTTTTTTTTAATTCATGCTTGTGACGGACTGTTTGCAAGTAGTGACTGTAATATCGTGTGCTGTTGTCAAATGGTCACAACAACTGTAGGCAGCGACCCTTTCACATAAACTGTGGGATTTGGCTTGTGGGGGTGCTCAGGGGTGGCTGCCCGCTCCCTGCCCCGCAGCTCTCTGGGCTTCTGCCAGTGAGGGAGGGATGCAGCATGGCTTTTTCTGTGTCTATCCAGCCCCTGCGTCTTCTGGCCCTGCACAGCCCTCTGGGGCTTGGGAACAGCAGTGCAATGGACTAACTGTGACCTAGCAGCTACATTTATAATAGCATTTTTCTTGACTAATATTACCACTGTAGTGTTTGCTTTGGCTTTGATAATGTTCCAATAAATTCCTTGGCTTGGCCGATGCCTATCGGAAAATGTTAGAAACCTACTTGAAAATAAAACTGTTGCCTAAATACACGGGAAGACTTTTAGCCACCGGTCAGCGCAGGCATTTAAAGCGAGCGCGGTGCTGAGCCCTGCAGCACTCCTGCCTTGGGGCCCGTAGCTGTAGGGGGAACCAGGGCCCGGCGCGAGCCCGGTGTCCCGCTGCACGGCGCCTGTCACCGCGGGCACCAGGAGCCCACTGCGAGTCCTGGGGGGCTGTTTTCCAGCCCCAGCCAAGCAGGAGCTCCACAGCAGCATCTCAGAGGAGATACCCGAGGTGTGTGCTTGTGTGTCGTGCAGTGGCTTTGATGTCAAGGCTCCCCAAAGGCAGCACCGCTTTACTCAAGTTGTCTGCTTACAGCCTCTCTTGAGAAATATTTTTCATTTTTAGCATCACTTTTTTTTTTTTTAATTAAAAGTGTTATTTTAGTTTGCTCAGGTCCATAGTAAGCTTTCTTTTAGGGTGGGGGCATGTCTCAAAGCGCTTTGGTGCAATTAGTATTTGTCTGTAGTTGTACATGATTTGATGCTGCCTGACGGGATAGAATAGGACAAACATCACCCAGGCCTCACCCCTGGTCTTTCCCACGGTTTCCTGCGCTGAATATTCAACGGTACTTAATCACCCACCCTTCTGGGGCCTGTCAGCGTTTTGTATAAGGGCCGAATCCAACGTGGGACTGCGATAACCATGAGCTTTTATATGTAACTCCAGCCTTTAAAAATGCTTCTCCTCGTTTAAAAGAAAAGAGAAGCCAATGAGAGGCGAGTTTCCTGGGTGGCTGATTCTCCTCCTCCCC